>BMAW01072048.1:508762-599209 GCA_019974015.1 Nephila pilipes
AATAATATATATATATATATATATATATATTATTATTATTATTATTATTATTATTATTATTATTATTATTAAGGCTAAGAATACATTAAACAATATTTCATTATTATCATTCTAAAAATACATTAAATCATTCTAAAAATACATTAAATCATTCTAAAAATACATTAAACAATATTTTATTATTTGAACTTACTTGTGTGAATTTAATTGGACATTAGAAACTTATTATGGTACAATTACGAGAAGGAAATGCTTATAGGATGTTACAAATTTGATGAGACTTTATATGCGTTCCTCACGCATCCATTAAAAAGCAACTTGTATAAAGGCAAAGATTACAAAGTTTCGCCTTTCATCTAGCACCACCATTTGTAATGTTAATATTTCAAAGAAGGCTTCAGGACTGCATGTGATAAAAAGTTTGATAATATATAGCATCCTAAGAAGCTCATATCCCAGATTTACTTAGCAGTCGGTTTTTTACGTTTACGCACAAGAACTGTCCCCTAAGTAATTCAGTCATCGGCAAGCAAATCGTTGGCTAACAAATATATTTGATGCTGGTAATTTCTTCTATTTCTATAACTGAAATTGATTAAAAAACAAGTATAGTTGGTTGCGAAAAATTAAAGTTAAACATCTTTAGATTAATGCGTACTAACGAACGAACTTGTTTGCATTTAAAAAAAACCACCTTGTCTATGAAATTTTTAAGTCATTACTCTTAGCTGCTACAGAACCTGAATCAAACATTTTATTTATGCAGTGACAATTATCAGATTAAATTATTCATTTAGTCACTAATCATATTAAATTTCTTGTTGTTCTTTTGCAGCTATGTTTATACACTACGTAGCCAAAAAAAAAAAAAAAAAAAAAAAAAAGCAGCTACGGGGAATAATATATGCAAATGCATAAAAGTCTCTGATTGGCTTAGTAGCCCAGCGATTTACATGTTGCCGCTGTTAATTTATGCTTTGAATAGTGCTGAAAAACTGTGGTGATTAGTATGTGTGAAGTTGTTTCACACGGTTCCAGAACAGATGACTCAGCGTTTGAAAAGGATCAGATTATCGACCTGCATCAATCGACGTAAATGTCTACAGAAATTACTGAAATTACTGCAGTTGGAATGAGACTTGACCAGTGCATTATTAAAACCTCGAAGGAAAGTGATGAATCGTCAACATCTCGCAATAGACATGGTAGGAAAAAACTCAAATTATCAGGAGCGAAGATATTTTAAACGACTGGTGAAGACAAATCGCAAAAAAAAAAACGGATGTTAAACTTACAGCAATTGTTAACAACAAACATAGGGGCATTTAAACATGCACAATGTGACGAGAACTTAAAGGGACGGAGCTTAACTGCTGAAAGACCTTGAGAAAACCACTTATTTCGGAGATTAACCGAAACAAAAATGGCTCTAATTTACTGAAGAGCACAAAGATTGGATTATTGGGCGGATGAGAAACATCATGTGGTCTGATGAGTCAAGATGCAGCCTATTCTAGAACGATAGGCACTTCAGGATAATAAGAGAACCTCACGAAGCGATGTACCCTTTATTCATAGTTCCCACTGTACAGACGAATGAAGGCAGTATTATGATCTGGGGTTGCTTCATGGGTCTGGTCTAAGATCAGCATCATTATGTCATAATAAAATTAAGTACCTGGATTACAGAAATATGCTTAACGACCAGGTAATCCCGTCAATGGATTCCCTCCCCCTTCACTATGGATCTGACACATTCCAGGTCGACAATGCCAACATTCGCTGAACAAAAATTAGTCAAAATTAGTTTAGGGAACACGAGGAATCATTTTTGGACATGAATTGGCCACCCCAAAGCCCGCATTTTAACCCAATCAAAAATCTTTGAACTATAATGGAACAAGGGTTACGGGTGATTTGTTTTTTCCCGTCTTCAGCTCAGTGTCTTGATGAAAAACTGCTGCAAATCAGAGCGACAATAAGGGCTGAAGATAAATAGAATCTTATGGAAAAAATGCCACTTCGAATGCGAGCTGCAATTTGGGTCATAGGTGGTATAACCCAAAAAGGAGAGCGGCTTTGTTTTGGCCTCGCATTGTATTAATAAGGGCTGGGCACACCTGAGATCTGTGTTCAGGTTTTTCATGTATTACTGTATTAAGAGCCACATCATAGGTACACAGCACATTAAATGCTTAGGTTTTAATTAATATAATTATATATTCTACATAAATTTCTAGCACCCGTGTAAAAATATATATATATAACAAATATCAGTGTATATATATATATATATATATATATATATATATATATATATATACAAAATATAATAAAGGACTGAAACTGGTATAAAAATTCAAAATTTTTGTATTAAAAATATAAAACATAATAAAAATTCACTAATAAACAATGTAACAATTCTCGATGACATTTGGTCTAATCCCAAAATTTGTTACAGCAGCCGTTCACAGATTGTGAGGATGATTGGTCATTTGTGAGCTATATTTTGACTCCACGAGCTTCGTTATGGAGCTCAAAGTTTTACAGTAATATGTTGCACAGAAAATTGGGATTAGATGGTAAATAGCTTTCTATATGTATGAACTTATTAAGTGAAAAAAAGTATCGGGAACAATATAAAAAAAAAACGGTGTTAAATTTTTCATTGCAAGTTGTACGTAACAAAGAGCCACATTTGCCCAACCTTGGAATAAATATTAAGAAATAGATAATTTATGGCTGTTCAATGCTGTTGTTGCAAAATGATTCATATGAATTATAATGTCAAAACACAGTTTATTGAATTTGAATTTGCTTAGGTAGAATAAAATGTAAAAATATTGTTACTAATAAATAGAACATGCTTGTTGTAAAGAGCCATACATTAAATATTTCCAGTTATACTAAATCAATACCAGTTGCAAGGATTTTACGAATAACCCGATCAATATGATGAAATAACGAATATATATCGCAACTAGAGCCAGAACTGATTACCATAAGATCAGCAGGTAATGCAACAAACTATAAACCAGAATTCGAACTGTGGAATTACGTTTTAAACACATTTCAGTTACAATAATAGTTATAAAATAGCAAACTAATTTATGCATACAAATATAATTAATGACAATTGTACGAAAGATATATAATTAATTTACGAAACGATATTTTGAGAACATTATTAAAGAGAATTTTTCCAACCGCAAATCAATGTTTATTTTTGAGAATAATTTTGCATTCAAGTGGAACCAATGGTATTTAATAGAAAATAATTCTAATTTCGAGAATAAAAAAATTATAATAATTTCGTAGGTAATAATAGACAACTATGATTTTCTTCGCTTTCGGCATGGAACCCTTCTTCCTGTAATAAATGCATTTTATTTGCATATTCTCGGGTAAAATTCATTGGCTAAGAAATGTCACTGACACAACTGAATATTATTCCATGCGCTGGCTCTTATGTAAAACCGAGACTCTCGTCCAATTATGCTCTTTTTTTGTTAATAAATTTTTCTATTATAAGGTACTTGAGAGTATTACGGCCACTCTTATTTCAAATCAGCATTGCGATGGCTGTAATAAAATTGAAAAACATACGTTATTAGGAGAACTTTTCCTATTAAAAAAACTTTAGTTTTCATTTGAGATGTTCACTTTTAAATTTAAAATTTTGCAAAAAGGTTTTTTTCACGTAATACGGCCAGCGGAACAGTAAAGCCTCCTTCCTATTTTTCTCGATAAATCTATTTGTACTCAATTTTGCTTTACTTGAAAAAGAAAAAAAAAGCCAGTTTAAAACTATATTATTTTTATGAACAGAGGTTTATATATATATATAAAATAAGTTAAAGTAGACGAGAAAAGATACCGAGTTTTTTTTATCCCAGTTCACTCTAATTCTTTATCTAACGCCAACATATTGACAACACTATTAAAAAAGAAATATATATTAAGAAAAGAAGAATAAGATCATAATATAAAATACAGTAAGTATATGAAACAAAAAAAAAAGTTCGCGTACATGTATTATGGCCATTAGAAGTCATGAAACTAGTTATAAATTTCCAAAAACTCTGATTCGCGCATAAATCATAATCAATTAGAGAAAATTCATCCCATATTATTGAAAAGCATTAAAAAAGTAAAATGAGTAATACATTGTATATCACCGATTCCTTAACCACCTTCCAGATGAAAATAACAACAGTCTTTTCCAGACGCTATGGAAAGAAAGATAACTTAATATTCAAGAAAAGTTATCCGACAAATCCCGCTTTGCTCACTGCTATAACTTTTTATAGAGTATTAACATTCTGACACCACCAATTGTCTGTATTACCATTACAGTTCGTATTACCATCAGGTACCTTAAATTATTTATTTCATTTTTTATTTATTCAATAACTGTTATAAAGAGAAATAATAGGTAAACAAAAAAAATTAATAAGAGGAATCGCGCGGTATATTGACTTATTAATGTTTGCTTCGATTTCAATAGCACACAGCTAAATGTGATTATTTTAAATCGTCAAGTGACTCCTATTTTCTGGTTTATTAATATACTTGATAGAGAGAGAAAACTTGTTCGAAAATATATGTTGACCCCAAGAGGTGTACGATTGAGTTATTTATCAGCAATTTATACTTTTTTTTATGAATACCTAATGCTTGAAATTCAACAAACAATTTTTATTAAATTTATTTCACGTCTTTTTAAGGTCTTATAAGTTGAGGATCACGGATTATTGTGGGTACAATTTCAGTTAAAAAGCTTTGAAATTGATCGTTAAATGAATCGTATAGATGTTCTAATTTACCTTACATTAGGAAAGCGATCCTTTTTTGAAGGCTAGCTTCATGTCATAAATCTTTTTAAAACTCATTATCTTTGGCTTGTATTGAATTATTCTGAAACATTCTTTCTAAGTAGAAATAAATTTCTAAGTTGAAATAATCTAAAGTCCGCTGTAGAGATAAAAAAATAAATACCACTTTAAGTAAAGTAATCGAAATTTTGGTCTATGCTAGTGAGCAGATTAAGGTTTGTGCTTACTTTTTTAGCTTCGGACTTATTGCTCATAAAGCCAGTGCTTCTGGCTGCCATTGTCCTCCCCAACTGATACACACATACACCCCCTTTATTTTCAGTACAACCCTTTTGTTCACTCATCAGCTCGTAAGTGACTATGTACCCCTTTCTTTTCAGCCGATAACTGAACGAAAAAAAAAAAAAAAAAGCAAATCCATTAACCTACAAAACGGATGCCTTAAGAATCCGGTCTCCGGTGTATCCGTGTCCGGACCATCACTCTGTCCTTTCGGTAGTCCACTTTCTCCACCCCCGCAAACGGCTCTTTATCGTTTTCAGGGGCATGTCCATTCGCCGCAGGGGGGAGAGAGGGGGGCTAAATGGCTCAATCGATGCGGGAAGCCAACCGCCACTTACTGGACAACACATTAGACATTTTCTGGAAACGAGGCGTGTACAAAGAGTGGTCACAGAGAGATGTTCGGATAAGATTGGTCCAGCGGTTGGGGGGCTCATTAGCAGAGTGGATCAAAGGGGGTTGGGTGAGCTTAGTTTTATGGGAGTGAAAAAGAAAAAAGAACATGGTCATCAAATTGAAAGATTTATAAACATGTGCGGAGAAAGAAACGGCTGAGAAAAGAGATTTTATGTTTTATTTTGTTACTGGCATAGCAAATTTCTAAATGTCGAGTCTTGTTTCGTAAAGAAAGAAATTATTTACATTTGCTTTTGCAGGCATAATCATTGTGATAATATTGAGGCATTGGGCCTGCTTTTTCTGAATCACAGGTATTATTAGTTTTCAACGGTTAAAGAAGTCACTGGCCTTAACAATTTTTTATTAAAAAAATTAAGGCATTGGCGACATGGTGTTATTTTTATTACATTATTGTGTGTGATTTTATTCGGTTCTTCACAAAGGGACATCTCTATCTAAAGTGCATATACAATTGCTCTCCGAGCAGCTCTCAGATGTGTATGCGTCAAAAGATTGTTCGTGGCAATCTATCTTGAGTCGATTTTTGGACGAGTACAAAAGGACTTAGCAAACTAAGGTGCGTATACACTTGTGAGCTGAGCAACTCAGGAGAGGCTCGTTGAAATTAATTTTACAACAAAATTCCAGGGATCCATAGGAAAAGAAGAGTCTATTGCTAACCGCTAAGTTAAGATGACCCCTGGATGTTCAACACGATGAAAAAAACAAATAAAACCGAACCAATCTAAGCAACATTTTTTTTTTTCTTTTTGTACCCTGAAAACACTACAAGAGATTGATCGTTACGAGCTTTTACCCAGTCTTAGTGACGCTAACATATAGCTCATTATTGCTAATTTGCATTTACACATACAACGATTATACTTACAGTTAAGTCATGTTATAGAAAGTAGTAGGCAATATTCTTTTCTATATTAAAAATTGTTTTATTATATAAATACAAATCTTTATTTTTAATCAATTTGCCATCGTATATATTTGATGGTAAAATTGTTCGAACCTTATAAAGCTATGTCGGAGACAATAATGTTATCATCTTCTTGTTACAATCAAAACATACAAACTTCTGAAGTCCAAAAACAATGCCAACTTTTAACAATAAAAAGAAGAAAACAAACAAATGATTATTCCATAAAAATCAAAATATTCAATTGAAGATTAAAATTAAAGCAAATTATAAAGTATTAAAGTAGGCAATAGAGGATTCTATTCAGATTATTAAAAAAAGAAGAGTAAAGCAAGCGATAAATTTTCAAATTAAAAATATCTTAAGGTAAAAAAAAAAAAATGTCATTATTGTTGTAAAATCAAAATAAAAATAAATCTTTAAATATTAATCTATTCTCAACATTTATCTCGAAACATAAAAAAATTTAAGAAATCATAACTAAATTTTGTTTGCAAGTGGGATAAAAGTCTATTTTCAAGATAATGATTTTTTTTTTTTTTTTTTTTTTTTTTTTGGAAAAAAAAAAAAAAAAATGTTTCTGTAATATTTGTTAAAAATTAAATAACTTTTGCCTTAAAATAAATCAGTAATTAGATAAATTATTTTTATTGCTATTAATCCCGTATATTTTCCGAATACAAGCTGGTCCGTATACATACAAGAGTGCATATTTTTTTTCTTCAAAAGCCTGTCCAAAATTCAACACTCGTATTCATACCGAAAGAGTAGGAGGACGACAACCTTTTGGTGTTTATTAATATTGCACTCAGAAACAACACGGCGGGTGTTGGCGACAGACCTCGTAATTTTGAACCTCAGTCAAGTGACGACGGAGACACTTGAGACCCTACTCTCCAAACTTTCACACCACGCCGCCATTATGAGGACTTAGAACAAATTAATCAAAAGCCCCGTGACACTTCTGGTTTTTTGTGGCATCAGAACTCGAATCCACGATTTTATGGAAACAGCAACGTCCGTGAGCTTAAGGTCATGAGCTCAAGGCCATGATCCTTCGACTACAGGAGCCGCAAAAAAAGGGGGATAAAAAAATGAGTATGGACTTCGTATTCGTGCGAATTTTTTCTTCTTTACACAAAGGCGCATTCAAAACGCATAAAATAAAAATCAGAAGTTTAATGTAAAATTCCTCTTCAACTGTAATTTTTATAAGTTCGCATTATGTACGGTGTTATATTAATTTTTCTAATGTACATTTCAGTTCTCCGTTGGTCGAGCACGAATTTCGCCAACATCAGATTTTCCGTTTTAGAGACCACTCAACAAACCACAGTAAATGTACACTTCCGGAAATGAAGCAACTCATTTTCATAAGAAGTATCTCATAATTTCTGTTAGAGTTATTTTCATCATAAACAAAAGAAATATAAACTGAAGCGATGAAATGTACTATGCATATTTGGCGATTTGCAGCTTGCACGCGGCTAATGGAAAAGTACCTACTTTTTTTTATGAACTAGCAGAGCCATATTAAGTTACAAAAAAGTTCCAAAAATTCTCAGCAGAATGTATCTTCGTTTCAATTACCGGATAGAAATTGAAAAGAAGATGTATTTTTCGAACGTTTAATATGAAGGGGAAAACATAAAATAAATGTTCTGATTTGAAAATAAAATCTACGAGTGTAAAATGTTCATAGCCTATTAATATATATTAACTTTCTAATTTAAGTTCACATACAAAAAAAATGATTAAAAAAATATTTTTTTTCGAAAATACACTTCCAAATGATAAGTAATAATTAATTCATGAGATTTTAATAGGCTGTAACCCAGTTACTTAAAATGCTGTAAACAGCTTCAACGTAATGAGTTGTTTAGAATGTATTTATGTATGTGCGTGCATTTATTGGGTAATTAGTTGTTTCATTCTGATATTTCTCTTTTCGGAGTTTCCTTGCTTTCCGTTCAATAATGAGGAAATTTTTTATGTTAAAGTATATCATAACACATGCTATATGATAATTAGTCACCCTATTATGATACAAATAAGTTCTAGGCAAACAATTATTATTTATCATAACACGGTTATTTAAAAATGAATAATTATTCAAATTGGCTAATTTATCGTGGACTTTTTGGAGGTATGATACATATCATAAGAAATAATGTTATACTATACAGTAAACAAGACAAACAAAATTTCAACTATTATATATATATATATATATATGTGTGTGTGTGTGTGTGTGTGAGAGAGAGAGAGAGAGAGAGAGAGAGAGAGAGAGAGAGAGTATAGCATTATTATTCGAATACAAAAATAATATATGATTTTAAAAAGTTAGAAGGAAATTAAAAGTGATGTTCCGTTGTGTATGTTATTTTTTTTATTATTTCTAATTAGTCTTTAATTTTGTAAAGTAGGAGATTCCATTCACAATTTTTATTGCCGTGTAAAAGATATACACTCTCGAGAATTCCTCAACACCTTTCACAAATTCTTAATGCAAATGGACCTTCTTATTTAACAATAAAAGTATTATGGTAAACCTAAAACACATGGTTCTCTAGCGTATTTTTCTTTAACTAATTTATTAGGGGCTTTCATATGACGTTAATTGAGTTGAGAACCTCTTTTATCAAATGAAACGCGAATGAAGTTAATTAGATTAGAAGTATTGAAGTATGTTTAACAAGATGGAAGTGCTAGCATTTATAAACTGCGGAGAATTTAATAGAAGACTTAGAATAGAGAGGGTGAGACAGGAAACTCAGAACGTCGAAGCTAGACATAGGCTTTGATTTGATAAGAAGAAAGTGATTGGATAATTTGAAGTTAATGTGGAAAAACCACTTGTAAACGAGCGTGTGATAGGATCAAGCTTAGTATTGACTCGGATCCGGTTGATAAATATCAGAGAAGTAATAATTTATAATATTAATTTCTTAGTTCGGATTTGTTTGGGATCTTTTCCACCAGTATTATAACTTAGATGTTGAATTTTGACTATTCAAGGATTCGAATAACCTCTATTTGATTTCCTTCGTTCTCTGACTATGAAATTAGTGATTGAACATTTCTAACTAGTGATGGCACAATGAAATGAAAGAAGTGATCTCGGGGCCTTATATACTTTCAGAAACTTTCTGTAAAAAAATAAAAAGAATTCAGGTAGTAACTGCTCAAAAACAAACTATATACGAGTATCTATTTTGTTAAATTATTTGTTACTCTAACGTTTTTTTTTTTTAATAAAAGACACTAATACTCAGGGCTGGCCTGAGAGGGCTTTTCGAATGGTGCAATCGCACAAGACCCCACACCGCCATCGGATCAAATTGGTGACAGTTTTGTCTTTTGGTTTGAATCCGGGCTCACACACATTTGAATGTTATCACGCAAATAGTGTACATTTCATGAGAACCTATCCAAGATGAAACTGGATACTTTTGAGTCAATCGCTCAAAGCTAGAAGCTAGCTAGTGAGAAAAATAAGACAATTTTTATAAGTTGTGTGCTTACGTGGGATGGCTGATCATATGTGGTACGTTTTCATCGCAAGATGTGAAAATAAATAAAATATTCGAATCTGAAAGGAAGAAAAAAGAGCTAAATGTTGTACTTTACTGATCTTTATTAATTTAACTTGTGTGTGAAATACACATAAACACACACGCAAATTATTGAAACAAAGAAAAACATTGATTCCTTAATATTTCGATTGAAGATATTTTGTATAAAAATCGCGTGACTTACCAAAAACTAATTAAGTTGCTAATGTGTCTTTAGAAATGTTTTCTTCAGACTAAATAATTTAATTGCATGTTTGCTCTGTATTATTTGTTATTGTATTTTTATTATTTTATGCATTTTTTACTGTATCAATTTGTAAAATGTAATAAGTGGCAAAGTTGAATAAATTATTTTACTCTACGAAATTTGTTTCGAGACCCCATTTGTTAATTTTGTACCGGACCTCGCTTATTCTCTAGTGTCTGTAATTCTAAGGTTTTCGGAACTTTTTTTTAACAAAGTAATAATTAAAATTTATATTGTAATTTCTTAAAATCAGAGGAACAAAAATAATTTAATTTTTTTTTATTTTAGTTCATTCATAGAATGATGCTAAATTGACGTAATTTATTAAAAAAAAAGAAAGAATGTTGTTGATAAACTTTATAAAGATAGTTTCCTATTATAAAATGATTTTTTTGTACTTATAAATCATTGAAGTTATATTATATTTAAATCGAATGGAGTTGATATGAAGCATTTTTAAATTCTGGGCTAAATGAATATCGCTAATCTGTCAGTAAAAAATTCACTTTTTGGTTAATGCAAATAAAAATTTAATATATTTATTTACATAACGTTTGGAAAGAAATTTCATACACTCACAAAATTGCTGTTAAACTAATTATTGAAATTCTTAGCTCTCTCTCTAAAGAAATTCAATATTTTATCTTGATTAAAAACGCTTATATATACGTTTTCCTGCATTCAAATTAGTTTAACCCTTGATAGTTAAACATTCGTCTAAATAGACTACCGACTCCTACCAGTTTTGAGAATTTGATACCTTCAATACTAGTAAAAAGAGTTGCCTAAAAGTGATAAGCACAACTGTACACTTGTTACACTTCAATATTGGCCGTAATCATCGTCTAACATTAGAATGCTAAGTGATAATGTGCAACAGTTTACGACATTCCATCGAAATTAATAATGAAGATATTTTGAATATTAAAAAGCCCACAGAGAAGATACGATTCAATATGGGGCAAACAAACGCAGAATTTGTATTTTCTCTGTCCACCTAAAAAAAGCAGAACGGTAAAGTACATGTGCAACTACTGCAAAAAGGTTATTTGTGGTTTGATTTGACGAGTTTTATTAATGCCGCACTAGAAGCAACACGAGGGCTATTGGCGACGGACCTCGTAGTTTTGTACTTTGGTCAAGTGACGAGTACAACATTCGAGCTCATTTCTCCCTCTCCGAACTTCCACATCACAGCAATGGGAGAACTCTGAACCTCAACAGATTTAAAGTATATCACTCCCGGATGCACCGCGTGTCTTTAGAGGCATGAAGGCTTGAACCCACGACTCGATGAAAACTGCCGGCGACACGACCATGACCACAGGGTATTTATTTGAGAGCACACTTTTTACATCTGCCTAGAGAGCGAACGCTAGTTTTTGCCACTTTCCTTCTTTTTAGTTCAAATGATCTAATACTTCTCTTTAGGTACGATAATTTATTTGAAATAAATAAAAGAAATATATAAGTATACTCGTTTTTAATTCGTAGCTTGTGAGTCTAATGATAAGTTATTGAGTAACACTGATTTAAATTAGTAATTTAATGTCAAAAAGCATAAGTTCCCAAAACAATAAGGAATAAAAAATCATATCCATAACTTCACTTGTAAAAATAACTATCAAAACAGTCATTCGGTTAATATCCATTCTGAAAAAGAACTTAAACCAAAAAAATGTAAAGAATCTAATACTTCGAATTAATTTTTAGTACTACTTATCTTTTGCGTGCCCAACATCAAATATATTAATAAAAGTTCTCAATTTAACCAAAGCTATCATCCCGAAATTCAATAATACAGCTCATTGGCTCCTCTGATGAGTTAATAACACCACCAATGAAACGAAATTCCACACGGAAGCGTTCTAATCTACGAACGCACGCTTTTTTCCCAAACCGAAAGTGGGTGGATCCTTTCTCACCTGCTATAGAAGCACATGATTCTCTCCCCCTCCCTTTCGAAGCCCATTTCACATATCGATCGTTTAGCACTACTGGTCCGAATAGGATCGTCAAATTGAGGAACGTCTTCTTAACATAATATCGCTTTCAAAATGATTCGTCCTCAGTTTGTACTTTAGTCGTTTACGAAATGATTCATTGTTGCCAGAGGGAATAGCCTTACAGTGGAGAAGACAGCAACTCACGTCATTGTGTTCCGTAATTCAAAATCGATTTGAGATTAATGTAATCGTCATCGTATTTTTTGTAAACATAAAATTATATACATTGTAGCAGTTGCGGAAGAAAATATTATCATGTTCCAGTTGAACCATCGAAAATAACTTTTTAAGATTAAAATAATATTTTTCTTTCTTTTTGTTTCTTTTTTATCGAAATAGATATTTTCATGCTTCCGAAAAAACTGTATTATCGTATAACAGTCAAATAATCGAAAATAGCTTTTTAAGATTAAAATAACATTCTATTTTTATCGTAGACATGTTTCCATGCTTTGTAGAAAAATTTTATTATTATCAAACAGTAACATTATGGAAAAAAATGCTAAGTCTAAAATAACATACCATTTTTCTTTCGTATAAATATTGCCCTGCTAATCAGAAATTCTGTTATAGTGTAACAATAAAATATTCGAAAATAGCCTTTTAAGACAAAAATAACATTCTGTTTTCATTGTATAGATGCTTTCGAGATTTTCAAAAATTCTATTATAAAGTTACAGCTAAATTATCGAAAATAGCTTTCGAAGACTAAAATAATATTTTTAAATCGAAATCAACAGTCAAATGCTCTAAAATAGTCTTTTAAAACTAAAATAACATTTTATTTTCATTATATAGATATTTTCCTGATTTTTGCAAAAAATTGTAAGTTACGTGATGGATTTTAAGAATTCATAGCGTTGTTCATTGATTTAAACGATATAAATTGTTGATAATGATGTCTGAAACTTTGTACTGATGATTAAAATTGTCTGATTGATACGTAATATCGTTTGCATTTATGTTAAAGTAGACAAGCTTACTATTTCGGACCACTGATGTTTGTAATATAATGCTTGAAAATGCAAAAAAAAAAAAAAAAAAAACACAAATATATATGATAATTTAAATTGGAGTGTATGTGAATATGTAAAGAAGTAATATCTTGAATCAAATGTACTTGTAGGGGGGATGCGCAAATGTATTAAAGCACTCCCTGAAATAACAACTTTAAAATTTAATTTTTGAAATTAATAAAATTCATTTATTAATTTTCTACAAATATATAAATTACTTTTAATAATATTTCTAAATTCTATTTCTTTTTATTTTATAATTTTAAATAATCTTTCTTCACAATTCAAGCGAGGAAAGAACTAGAAAATTATAGATGATTAATAATTTTAAAAAAAGTAAATCAATGGAGAAATAATGAAAATTTTTATTTGGTCAGATAACGGAATTTTTTTTTTGAGATTATAATTTAAATAATTTAGAGACACGAGGAATGGAAACACACACACAAAACACCTGCTAATACTTTCCGGCATATTTATTCTCAATGAGTTAAATACTTCCAGTTAATTTAATTCTTAATACAAAAAAATTCTTAATGATTTTTTTTTTTTCATATTTTTCCTTCATAATCAGAGATAAAGAATTGTTTACTACATGCAAGTTAATTTATTTTAGTTAAAATAATTTATTTGTAGTAACATTTTAATATATGTTGTAAATATTTTTAATATTAAAGACTTTTCTGTTGCTGGTTTTGAATTCTACTATACAAATATATTTTAATCGTAACTCTTCGAGAGGGAAAAGAATAAAATTCTTAAGAAAGAAGCAATATTTTTAAATTATTAAAATGATAATTTAAGCACTAACGATGAATGGTTATAATGAAAACAAAAGTTTTTTTAACACATGTAAAGGTAAATGGCTCGTTTTTTAATTAGGTTAGTGTACAAACATTTGTAAGTTATTTAATGATTATATATATGTACCAGCTTTTTCATAAACAAGTATATTTTTTCCTTTTAGATAACATATTGTGTTTTTGGGCCAGTGAAAAGAAATAAAATAACTCATAAGATGTAGACTCATAACTCATAAGGATTAAATATTTTTCAGAAGAAAAATAGGGAAAAAAGATTATGAATTAATTAATACAACATAAATAAATATTTTTTTTTTCTAAATAATTTATTTTACAATAACTTGTAAATTCATCGTATTTAAAAAAGTTTTCAGGTATATCTAATATTAAATAGTACGTTTATTTATATTTTTTTAAAAAAAATTTGATCAGACAAGGAAAAAATTTTAGGAAAAAACTAGATTAATGCGAATTAAAGTCAAAGAATGAACAATTATGCTAGCTAATTGACTTCATTGGAGTCAGATATCTAATGTTAGGAGAATATATATATTTTTAAAATTGTTCATAAATTTTATAGTCGTTTCGTTGATGTATTTTGATTTTGAAAATTTTGAAAAGAAACAAAATCAACTACTTAAATGTGAAATTTTATCTAGTTTAAAATGATTAATTTATAACTGGATTGGATTTTGTTTCATACCTAATTTAAAACAAGTTAAGAACCTGTAAGTTAATGAGATCATGACCGGTAATAACAAGTAATAAGAAAAGATTTTTTTTAAAAAAAAAAAAAGTTACTAAATACGACGCATCGACTTCTTAAAAATATGTAATGTGAATTCTATTAATCTTTGATACCTTTGAGCCTGTTTGAAAGAAACATTGAAAACTATAATAATAATAACCTAAAAAAGAAATTAGTGCTATTTATGATTTGTTTTTCCATACTTTGGACTAAAAAGCTACAATTTAATATAATTTCTGAGTAAAAAATACCTTGAATTTGTATATGTTTAGTCCCTTCTTGGTAGCAGAGACCACTTCGATGAGGATATATGAGCTTACTTTAGGCCAAGTTAAAAGATTTTTCACTTTTTTAAAATTATAAGTGATGTTGGTCATATTTTAACCCTAAGATATCTGTATATTTGAGAATTCGATGATGCAAAGAAAATCATAGTTGTAAACATATATAATTATGAGTATGAACAACTAATAATCAGTAACCGTATTTATATTTGTAAATTCTTAACTTTAGGTACATATTACATAAAATCTGCTGCATTCGCAAACAAAAAAAATTATAGGATACTTATAAATATAGCATTCCATTCACTGAACGTAATTGAAATCTCAAAATTTGAATTTAATAAAATATAATTTTTTTTAGTTTTATGATTTAAATTTCCCATAATTTTATACAAATATTGTATAATACTTAAAATTTGTAAGTGTTTCTTAGAAATAAAAAAAATTATTTTCATTATATAAGAAATAGTCATGTGCAAGGTATCAGTACAATGAATGAAGTCGATTTTGAGGAAAGTGTATCCGAATCTTAAAACACTACCTTTAGAGAAAAACGAGTGATCTTTTTTCCCAATGGTAAGGCATGTGTGCTTACAATTTTAAAATTCAGTTTTTTAACGATCTGCTAATCAAATTCTGATAAATAATACATCTACAGAATTTAAGAAGCGTTCTCTATTTTTTAACAGCAAAATGAAAAAATTACGAAAAGTAAAACATTTTTGTATCTCAGTTACTTTTAGTATCGATTCAATTTCACGAAATGGAAAATTTAAGAGGGCTGTCGTCATTACCTCTCGTATTGCTTCTAAGTACGTAGTTAATAATGCAATCAATCAATCAATTAACAACTCTGACTAACAATTTAAAGAGAACGTAATAAGAATATAATATTAAGTTTATTAAACACTGATATTTCAAAATATTTATAGTTAAAGAAAATAATGATTTATAGAAACAATGACAAAAAAAATTAGTGAAACAGTATTATTGAGGCATTTCACATTTAACAAGAGGAAAAGTACAAATTCCCAAACGAATGTATTTCCAAAACGAAATGTTGAATTTTGACTAATAAATAAAATAAGGCAGTTTTCTACAAAAATTTATTCGTCTATTTAATATAACTATTTTCTTTGAATTCTGAATTCTTATTTAACACAATTATTTCATTTGAATAAGCTTCGAAATCGGAATTATATTTTTCAATTGGTTTCTTAATTTTTTTCTGTGTGTATTATAATAACAATAAAAAGTCTATATATAATTCTTACTATATATTACAGTTTCTTAAAAAAATATTTTAACACGTATATGAAGACATTGTGAACACACACTAGAAATTCTTTATAAAATTATCTCTTATGAAATGTTATTACATAAATCTTGTGCATCTTAAATAAATAATTGTAGCAGAGCAATAGAAGCAAGTTTAGATGAAAATATTACAATTGTTTCTCGCTTAGAATATTATGTTTTTATAACTAATTATGCAATATTGTGTACACATATAAAGATATAAATCCATATTGTAAGAAAATGCAAATATTGAAAAATTCCAGCATTTACAAGATTTCTGTTTTTTAACAAAAAATATTTTTATTAAATTTTTTTAAAAAAAATTCTGCATAGAATGTCGAAATAAGTATGTAATACAGAATAATAATATCAAGAGAAAATGAAAATTCATTAATTAAATAAAATTAACAAGTAAGCGTTCCCTTGTTCATGTTTTGCCTACTTTCTGTTAATGAATTCTTTAAATACACATCATATTTATCTATTAAGATCCATACGAAAAATTAAATAATTTTTATCAGATCCTATAAGCACAATTTATTCCCAAACCTAGACATAAGTTAATAATGCTTTTTCTTCTCTTTCATCTAACTTTGGTTAAATTATTAATTAATTAACTTTTTCGCTTTAAGAATTTTACTGCAGTCAGATTAAAACTTCTTGAAGAAAAGCCAATATTTCACTTAAGTTACACTCTATTGCTTTTAACCAGTTTTTACCCTCAAGGGCAATAAGAAACAATAAAAACCTCGAAGCAAAAAACGAAAAACAATTGCGTCAACACATCTTTAAGGCTTCATCGCGCTCCAATTTAAAGAGCAACATGTTGGCCTTTGCTTTAACATCGATAGAAACTAACAAAGAAAATATTTACTCTTTCATCATCACGTGTAGTCTACTGTTCTAATATCAATAATTGTTCTCAGTTACGAACGAAGGTGTCACCTGCATTAATTATCTCATTCGAATCTCTTACAAGAGAGAGTGGAATATATAAAACGTTCTATCGAATGCTTTTTTTTTATAATCCTAACATACAGGCCGAATAACCATTATTTTATGGACGCGAGAAACATCATGATTATACACTAATAACAGAACCACAATTCCAAATCTCTATCATTATTGTTTAGCACAAAGGTCAGACATTTGATGATTTTTTTCCCTTTCTTTTTCGTGGCAACGATATAAAACTGCAGACGATAGCTGCGCGACAATCTGTTTTGAAATACTTTAATGATACGTTCGAAAGTGGAAGTATGAGACAGGTGGCTTCAGATTCTGGGAATGCTTGCCGAACACGTTCGAATCTGGTGATCAAAACCTAATCAGTCGAATCCCCCCTCCCTACTTTTTTTTCTTCTTCTTTTATTTAAGGGTCACCATCTAGCCAGCTTTAAAGAAAACTGGATGTTCGTCTGTTCTTTTTCGAAAAGGACTGTCGCCGCTGTCAAGGGTGAAAGGTTGCAACTACAGAGAAAAGCTCGTTACACTAATTTTTTTTATGATGATTCATTTTCGGTTCTTTTGAGGCTCATTTTTTAATGAAGCGACATGAAAAACCAATCGGGCTTAACTGCAGATATGTGACCTTTTCCCCCCAGATGATTTTTTTTCATATAAGAAAATGGGTTATATATATATGTGTGTGTGTATGTATACATACATATATATAGCAGCTAAAACTTTAGGACTGTGCTTATAAATAAATCAGACATTATAGTAAATAAATTATTATCAATTATTCTACAGAAGATCTTTGTAAAGCTAAATTCAGGTTAACGTGATCCTCGAGGCACTCCTGATCCTTCTGGAATATCTGGCACTTCCTCATAACGTTTTTTTGAATCGTCTTAATATTGTCAAATCATTGTCCTTTAAATTTCCATTGAAACTTTAGAAACAAAAAGTAATCCACAAGAATCAAGTATGGAGAAGACAGAGAGTGGTATAGTGTACTACAAACTTTCGAGCAACGGCTGCAATGTGGATGGCAAGAAACAATTTTTATTTGCATTCATGACTGGATGATGACGTGCGATGCCTTTCAACAATCAATCCACTACATCCCTGTAGTACACTTTATTCACTTTTTGGCACCAAGGAACAAATTCAAAGTGAACCATTCCTCTGTAATAATGAAAAAAAGCTACCAAAAGTCTTCACTGGATATTTTTGGAAGTGAAGTTGCGTCGCGTTTGAAGAGTTCTTGAGACTTCCCAAATCGCAAAAAACAAACTCTCGATCAAGACAAATAATCATCGCCTTAAGCAATCTTGATCACTTAATAAACTTCGTTTTCAGATTAGTCACTTTTAAAATAAAATTATATCACATACCTCTGATCCAAATATGAGTCCATTATAACTATAAACAACGACACGCAAAACATTGTATCTTGGCAAAGACCGACTACAAATTGATGCAACTTTTCCTCCTTATTCAGACGACTTTAGACCATGTTTCCGTTTATCCTGTGAGCATAAAATGTCATGAAACATTCTTTACCAGTACCTGAAAACTATTTTTGATTCGAAACCAATGTGGTACAAGAAATTAGGGTCAACTGATGTTCTCTTAACCGTCTATGATTCGAAGTCGTGATGCTCTAAAACCCCGTCGTGTAGTGGAGATGATGCATGCTCAATCTGTCAAGGCTCAATATCCTTACGTTGGGATGGTTGGAAATTTGGAGAGGGAGGTTCCAGCTCAGGCGTTGTCTTCGTCACTTGACCGAGACTTAATATAATAGGATCCGTAGTCAATCACTCTCGTGTTTTCTTCTAAGTCCGTCATTAAGAAAAATTATCAATTAATCAAAGTATGGTAATTGAAATTTTTTTTTCAAGAAAATACCCTTTACATTTGAGTCTTGGTCTCTAATACCAAGCAAAAAAAAAAAAAAAAAAAAAAAAAAACTTGGTTGAGAAATCTAGATATTCGGGTAACTTTTTTGGTAAATGTTTATGTAGGAAATCCGAATTTTATTAACACACTAATTCACAAATTTAAAATTTTTTATTTTATCCGAAAGATAAATTAACAGAATTAGCCACAAAAATGTCCATTAACAAGACAATTCAGCGCTGAACTTCTTATAACAAATTAGCTTTAAGGAGTAACATAGATGGTCGAGTATCATTGTTAAAGTAGCTATATACTTACGAAATCCGTATACATTTATATTCTCTCTCTCCCTTAAATGTAACTTTTCGTTACGGTTATCGCTATCTAGTTACAGTGATTAAGCCATGATATTTTGGTAATTATCTCGAATCACGCGAAGTAATTAATGAATAAGCCTGTTTATGCTTTACATGATGTTGATAAACTTCTTCTCTTTATCTTATCTAGATTATTAGCATTCGTATGTTTCCCAAATTAGTTAAATTGATACTTTCCCAAATCAACAACAATGATAATTATAATACCCTAAAAGCGATGACAAAATTATTGTAGAATTAGTTATAACTTTAAAAGATTAAGTCTTAATAAACAATTTTTTTTTTGCATCTGAATATGATTGAAAATTATTTAATTTGTGTTTAGAGAATCAAAATTAAAGTTGAAACACAAATACATTTGTAAAAAGAGATGAAATAATTAAACGTGTTTAAATAATTAAAATTGTCTGCAAAATCTGCACTTAATCAAACGCAATATTTTTGTCAGTAATGAAAATCATAAATTGAAGATACATTATACAAGAAAATTTGTAAATAATAATAGATCCATGATCCCTGAAGAACATTAAAATAATAATAACAGACAACACACAATACATTTAACGAAGTATACTATTCGTTACAAAACGCTTTCTGAAAATCGAATCCAAAGACTATGCCTCATTATTTGCCATCAGAGCGTTTTCAAAGCATGGTACAAATGGAGTGCGGCACTTACGGGTAACACGAGAATTGTGCTAACAAAACGATATGAAAATATATGCTACAAAAAATTAACCGAAAATATTATCCCCGAAAAAATAGCTCTCGTGTTGTTTCCAAGTGCGACGTTCAAAAACAATTAAACAATCAATCAAATGCAGAACTTAACATTAGATTCCTAATAAGTGGATCAGATTCAAGTAGATTGCTGATAATTGGATACATGTAGATTTCTAACCACGGGATTCGATTCAGGTAATCGCACTCTGACTACCTTCTTACATTTGCTCTATCCACTATAACGCTGCTGTAACTTCCTCTATATTACAACTTTTTTCTGAATTTCACTTGGTGTGTGTGTGTGTGTCATCAAATTTTCGATCGTTAATTTAACCAACTTCCCATCAAGCTAGAGCTTTGAAATTTTGGGAATCGTTCGTACTCGCCTAACAATGCAATATTTAGACGTTTGCGACAAGTTTTAACTAATATTTCAATAATTTTAAAAAGTCAAAATATTCTTTCCTCTCGGCGTTTTTAGGATTGAGGGAAAAGTTTCTTTCCCCCTCTGGGAACACCGGGCACTCCCCACACCACATGAGGCCTCGTAAAACTATTGCACTCACAAAGGGGAGATACTATCTCCCCTTTACTATCTCCGAGATAGTAAGGGTTGCTGACTTTTAGTCAGTAATCATTCGCAAGAAAGAAAGTTTCCAATATTTGGCGCCATGTCTTATCACAATAATTTTTTCTGAATTCTGGTTCCCATTCTTTTTTAATAGAATGACTTACAAACTTTCAAATACATGTTTTGATTTTATGAGGGTTATGAATTTTTTAATACTCTCACAAATGTCTCTTTTTAAGTGAATTTTAAAATTAAAAATAACTAACAGTTTTAACTAATATTTCAATAATTTTCTCTAATAAACTTTGCCACCATATAAAAACGTTGGTTTTTATATCGAATTTTCTCTTCTCTTATTCATTACACTTCTTACGTAGTAATGCAAATTTTCATTCATTGTTGTTCTTGCATAAGGCGAGGTTCTCATTTTAAACATCATAGTAAAGCAGCCCTAGAGATTACAGAACATTGCTCATGAGAACCCATTACAACGTGGCTAGCTGATTTTGGTTGTAGTAGCTTTCTGGCGGATGATATTCAAACTAATACATGGGTTCGAGTCCCGATTTTATTAAGCCCAATCATGTGAAATAATGAGAGATTCTGAATGTTAAATGGAATATGGTCTCAAAGTCCTCCTGAGGTGCGGAGAGGAAATTAGAATGAGATATGAGCTCAAGTGTCTTTCTTGTTTATGGATCATTGCTCAGCATGGCAAGGTCAGCCGCCAATACCCATGGTGGTTTATGGATTCTTCAGTGACATTCATTCATACGATGTTTTTTATTTCAATAAATCCAATAAAAACTTTCATACAGGTAACGGTTTTAACTTATAATAAATTCATAAGGGTAGCTGAAAGTTGAAGTGCTTCAAATTTTGTATTTCTTTTATTTTGATGTTAAAAATAGAAGGCACTTCACTGATTCTATAAATATATTATTTATGATACTTGATAAATAGAACACTAGAAAATTGAATTTTATAATCATAAGTAATCGCATCATGTCATACAGAAAAAATATTTGTATGTGCTTGCTTTTCCAAATGTGACTTTTGAGGATATTCTGGTACACTTTCCTCAAAAAATTTATTTTATCGATATTGCTGATATTTTCCATAAATGAGGAATGAATGCTGATATTTTCCTCATATATTCTTAGATAGTGAGTTTAATTTTTTTTCTTCTAATAATTACTTACAAATTTTGGACTTTGTGTATTATTTGTATAAAAATTATGGGAAATTTATATTATAAATTTTTTAAAAGTATTAAATTTCTTATTAAATTCAAATTTTGAACATACAATTAAGTACAGTGTGCAAAATGTTATATTTGTAGGAATTGGAACAATTTTCATAGTTATAAATGCGTTAGATTGAATGCAAAAACGTAAATACATTACTACGGAATTCACGCATAATTATTAATGTATATAAATGTGATTTTTTGCATATAAACAGGTGCGTAAATGTACAGATATATTAATGTTAAAATGTGACTTCCGTTGTTTTTCTTTGCAGAATAGTAAGGACGATTTAAATTTGGCCCAAATTAACCTCTTTTTTCCTTGTCGAAGATGTCTCAGTCATCCTAAGTCACAATTTACTAAAATATCACGCTTCAAAAAGTTATCTATTTAAACATTTTGTGTTCTCCGCAACATCCTTCAAATTTATTTTCGCCAGCGGTTTTAACAGAAGACACCAGATAACAACCAACCATAGCAGTCAGTCTTACTGTCTGTTTTGGCCGACTGCAGAAGACTGACGTAAAAGGCTACTTCCATGAGGACAAATTGAAAAGGCTGCAGACACGGCGATGAGCAGTTCTCTTAATGATCACAGATAACAGCGAAAAAAGACGAGTTGACACATCTCCAAGCTTCAGGCGGAGAGCATTAGCTGCAATTGCGATACCAAATTGCGCCGCAGATAGACAGAGCAGCTGTTGGCTGCTGGCTGTGCAGTGAATCGGAATGAGGTATTATATCCTACATCGCTATATTAACATCGTTTTTCGATTGTCATTGCTTAGTTTCTGTTCAAGCTCAAATAATCTAGACTTAATCCGAGAATTTAATTACAATCTTTTATTTTAACTTGCTATGGTCATATGTGTGTAAAAGTATATCTTCCCAGCTCAAAATTTGTTGTCTAATTTTAACCTACTTCCTATTATCCGATTGGACTGAAATTTTTGCTGGCACGTATCACCCGATGATGATACAATGAAATGGTATCCCCAAGTAGTCACATAGCTCCCCAGATTTAAACTTTGTAATCGAATTCTAATCCATTTCCTATCATCCAATCGAGCTGAAGTTTTGCATACACGTTTAATTTCGATGACTATGCAATAGTAAGATACGCTCATGAAAGTGTCCGATTTAGAGGAAGGCATGGGAGCCTGGGCTTTGCCCTTTACAACAACCAATTGCACTGAAATTTTGCTCACACATATAGCTCAGGTTGTTTTTTAATCTTAAGCCTCCAGGATAAAATGAATGTAAGAAAATATTTTTGAATCAAGATTTTATGATGATAGACTAAAAAAGGTATAAAAATAATTTTTAAAAGTAAAATAATATATAATTTATGAAAACTTGAATCATTAATAATTTTTTTCGATTTCATGTCATTAATTTATCAGATGTTACTTATGTATATCTTAGATAAGCGCCTCAAACTTTTATAAATTATATATTGTTTTACATTAAAAACTATTTTTATACCTTTAAGTTCCTATTTTAATAAAAGCTTGTTTTAAAAATGCTTTTATTATTTATATTTATGCGATTGTAGTGAGATTTACCCTCCTGAAAGTTGCTTGTACACAACATTCGTGTGACAAAAAAAAATATTAAACTTTGTAAATTTTAAAAGTCTTAATCTTCTCTATAATCAAAATAAAACGAATATTTTAATTCTCGTATAACAAACAAACACATTATATTGAAGTTCAGTACCAATTCAAACGCTGATTTGAATTAAAATTTTAGCTTCTCATAAGAATAATAGGAAGAATTATTTCACATTTAATAATTTTTAGCTCTTTGCTTAAATTTTGTTACTTGTCAAGTATTAAATACTGAAGCATTAGTATAATAATGTTTAAATTTAATTTTTAAAATAATTTTAATGATATAGCATTAATTTTCAATTGACTCATGTACAAGTGTAGATCCAATATTCAGTTTCATTTTGTATTAAGTCGGATAGGAGATAAAAGCCCGGAATGTATAAGGGCTCCTAGAAACTAAGAGAATCTACAAGTGGATTACCAAAGAAAAATGAGATCGATAAGTTCCATAAGACTGTATTATAGAATATAGTTAGGAATGTTTTAAAGTTATTTGGGATAAAAATGTACAATATAAAGGAAGTTTAATACAAAAATTCAGAAAATATTTAACATTAGCATAATTAAATGTTGGGTATTAAAAGGATATATTTTTTTGACTTTCTTAAATATTCAAAATTGTTGTAAAATAACAATATTGGCTTAATTATGAATATTTTTTAACAAATGTTAGTTGCGCTTTAATAGTAAATACCTAAAGAAATTTTCACGATAACTGAACGAATAATTTTACTTCTGAAAATACTTTTTGTATACTATAAAAATGTTAAATTTATTTTACAATTGTAATGCTTAAGGAATAGTTAGTTTAACTGGATTTAAGTAAAGAATATTTATGGCAATTTGAAAAATTATTTTTAATATGACATTGCAAGATCTTTTCTGGAAATGTCATATCCCTCCTTCTCCATCACTGTCATAAAGTCGTAAATTAATAATATCAAAACATTAATTTCTCCTTTTTATTATCTTTAAATAGCAGTTGGGCCGATAGGTAATTCTTTAAGGTTAAATCTGAAAGAATACAAATCGATCATACTTTAGATTTTTCATTTTGAATCTTATGATTAATATCTGCCATTGAAACAGATATCGTAACAATTTATAATTTGATGAGGTACAAAGTTTATTTAATTCATTTTTTAATATTTTTTTTACCTAAATCGACATTTTGTAAGAAAATATTTCGGATATTTAAGCTCTTCAAATCCCCAGCTTCTTATTACCATTATAATACTTGACTAACATTTTTGTATGGAATTTTTTTTAAAAAGTTATATGAAAACGTCCTTAATATTTCTTTTAGGTATTGATTAATATTATAAATTATTTAAATTTGATAATATGTCTACCTTTCCTATGTGTAGCTTTGTCATAAAAATTTGTCTGAACTTAAAACAACAAAAGCGTACAGTTTTTCATCCCTTCTGAAATTGTCGACTATCCAATATAGCCGTAAGACAACCCAAATCCACCACCTGCCAGCTATCTTGATAAGATGGAAATCCAAAATGGCTTTTTATCTCATAATTATGAATTTATGAAATGCTACAAACTTTTCAGCTGTTCGTTTTTAGTAGGTTCGTAGCAGAGTTCATCTTCTATTCACACAAGCATCTGATTCATACGTCGGTTGCAATTCTACAAATGTGGTTTGATTATTGCCATTTATTGAGTTATTAAAAGGACAGGTTTTTACATTAATTCCTCCTATTATTAACCTTAAATATGAGTAGGACCACTAAATATACCTATATATTTAAGGTTATTCGTGGCAATTTATAAGGTAAATAAAGTTATGGTATTTTCGTGATTAGCATTATAATGTGAGAAATTTAAAATGCGATAAAATAAATAAATGTTTAATTTAACCGCCTAAAATAATGGGTATTGTGAAGATATTCAAACTGATAAAAATCCAAAATAAATTGTTAAAATGATTAATTACGTTGCATGTTGCATTTTAATGTCGAATTTATTTGATCAGAATATGAATAAAAGGAAGGAGTTAAGTAATAAAGATTTTTAAATTAGAACGAGAGAATACGACATTATTTTGATGATATTTTTTCTTGCAGTAGGTTGCATAAGAAAGCAATATCAATTAGACTTTTAAATCGCCTTTAATTTAACAAGTTTAATAATTTATGTTACAATAAAAATCCTTTAAAATGTGAAATATAACTCAAATGAAGAACAGTGGAACAGGGGGAAAATGGATTTTTCGGTTAAAGGGATTTTTTCACCTTTCATTTAAACACAGTCATTTTCAGAAAATACTTTCATTTAAACACAGTTATAAAAAAAATTTGAATTTACATTTTTTTTTTTTTTTTTTTTTTACATTTAGGTTTGTTAATCCACTGATATTTATACATTTTTAAAATTTTAACTAAGAATAATTAACAATAATGAGTAAAAAAGTAGATTTTGGATTATGAAATATTTATAAAAAAATGTCCTATAATACCTTAAGCTTTACTTACCAAACACGATCAAGTTATTTTAAGGAAACATTTTTTTTCTAAGCATGAATTTATTCATGATAAGAAATGTTTGCGTGTATATTCTCATACTTATTCATATCTTTTGACATGGGTTCTACCATGTTTCTCCTTCAACTAACATTTTGGGGACCCTAGCTGAAATCATTTGAATAAAAATTCCTGCCTCTGAATGAAACGACTTATGTAGATATGTTTAGATTTAATGAAGTCTAAGGAATAGATTTAATGATAAGCAGCGAAACATTTATTATTGAGGTAGGTTGTCGGTAGTTTAATGTTCGATTAAGATTATGAACCGAAATATTAGATTAAGATTGTTAGATGAAAGAAACAAGTCATACATCAGTGGCTGACTTACGTTGAATAAAGAGCCTTTGGAGTGAATCTAGGTAGCATCGACGAAGGGTTAGCAACTCGAACCCTCAACCTTTGCTCCTCGAAGATCTTTAACCCGATAGGACTGGTAAGAATAATTATATTTGATTTATTTAAATGCTAGGCAAAATATCCTCGCAGAGAGTGTAAGATAGGGAATCAACTTTAAGAATCCATAACCAAAACAAAATAGCTTGATTAGCATTTCACTTCCTTTTCATTTGATTGTGTAATTAGTATTT
This sequence comes from Nephila pilipes, assembly GCA_019974015.1. NCBI lineage: Eukaryota > Metazoa > Arthropoda > Arachnida > Araneae > Nephilidae > Nephila > Nephila pilipes. Next base: position 535,690 of record BMAW01072048.1, read on the forward strand.
CTCTAAATAAACTTTATGATGACAACAGAAAGAAATAATAATTAATAGGAGCGTTACTTTCTTAATTAACACACAATTAAAAATAGGAATTACTTATATCGTAGTCATGGTCACAGAATCCATCGAATAAGGCGTTAATTACAGTAGAAATGAAGAAAGGATTATCATTTAAATTTACTTTGTTTTATGTATGTTATTAAAGTAAAATGGACGAAAGATAAGAATTACATTAAGAAATGTTCCCTTCCATTTAATTTCGTGGTTTTGGGAAGCCTCGCAACTCTGATTCGGAACCATCAGGATGCAATAAATGCTCAGTCAGGAATAATTAACTGGATTTCATTTAATTCTTAAAATGATCTAATAATAAATTATTAATATAAATGTGTGGCATTAGCTAATTCGCGTCGTAAATTTAAGATTATAAATAAAAATTCAACTTAATAACAGCAAAAATAGATTCGAATCAGGACTAAGCACTTATAAATCCGAGTTAATTATCGACTCCCAGAAAATTAATTCAACCTATATAAATTTTTTTAATTAAATAATTTTCTATGACTAGTCAGGCTGCGTAAAAATATCAGATTACCAAAAGGGCCTTAAAGTTAAGTGCCAAGTTATGGAGAAACTACTATTTAAAGTTGTCGATTTACGAATTATATACCATTAAATAACCAAGAAACAATTTTGATAACGAAATCTAACTTCAGTTCTATGGGCAGGACGATATCTTAATTACTTAAATATGGATGTTTAAGATTTCAGTGTTGAGCGGAATATATGAAACTGGAGTTGAGACTAAGTCTCAAAATCTTCACCTGATGCTATGTGAAATATCAGCAGATGGGTATCATACGACAATAATTTCCTTGACCATTATGAAATTGTAGTCAAGGAGTTATAGGTTCAAATCCTGATTCCCTTAAAAACCTTCGTGAGAAATAATGATAATTGTTATTTCTTGAACTCAACTGAACAACAAAATCATCTCATGGTACAGAATGGAAATTTGGTGGATGTGGTGCTTGTCCAGGTGCCCGAAAGAGACTGTATGTGTTTCCTCATAATGACCTTGAAATGGCGACCGTCGTTGCCAATATCCCGTTGTTTACTTTACTACAAAAGCAATTCTAAATTCTGAAATTGGGAATATACACACGTATCGCCTGTCCAGATAATTCGTAACCAGTAGTTGTTAACCGCCATCGCCTGTCCAGATAATTCGTAACCAGTAGTTGTTACGTAGTTCTAGAGATATGTCTATTGCACGAAATCTCCTTGCAACTAAATATTTTGATTCCGTAACGTACTAATAAGATATAGAGTAATTCAAAATGATTCATCCGATTTCAAAATGCTATATTTTTATAAATAAAGGACATAAAATGAAAAGTAATGCATAAATTCAAAGGAAAATGTGGAAGTTTCCTTTTTACAGCTGTTCAATATAACTTCCTTTAGCTACACGTATAATGTCAATTTGATTTGTAAATTCCCGCCAAACACTCGTAAAGTGTCCAAGGTAATTAATTATTCAACAGCCGAAATCCATTGCTTAAGTTCAGATACATTTCTGGATAATGGTGGTGCAAACACTTTATCTTTTTTACAAACCCTCAAAGGAAGAAATCGCATGGGACCATATCAGTTGACTTAAGAGGCCAATTGTGTAACATCAAGTCATCTGGTCTACTACGACAGATCCAACTATGTGGTAGCTTCACGAAAACTTTTAAAACAGTTTTCGTGAAATAGTTTCACGCGAAGAACACAGGAGTGCCATCTACAATTATTGTTCACAATTTAAAACTTCCACAGTTTTCGTTTGTATTCAAGTATTACTATTCAATCTGTGTCGTTTGTTTTTGAAAATACGGAATTTTGAAATCGGATGATTCATTTTGAATATCCCTGCATTTAAATGTTATATTCCGTTCCTAAATATGCAAAAAATTGAAAAAATTCCGTTAATTTTTCTTTGTTCAATTCAGTCATTCACCAGTTTATATTATCTTCACGTAACGTTAAAGAATAAGACCCTGAATCGAAACACTTTTTCAGATTTAAAAAAATCTTTAACTAACAGGAAGTTATCCTACATAAAGCAGCCTATTTTATAATTCTACTCTGTTCTGTCTGATTCAGTCCTTTATTTTTCTTGGGGTGAAATGCATTCCGTGCTTGTTACTTGTTCTGTAACGCTGCAAAGAAAACCTCAAGTGCTTTTCCTTTCAACTAACCGTAGGGGCTTCTTCCTTACTTTACTTTAATCGAACACCTCGTCTTGTGAAAGGTGACTTATTAAAATAAGTATTACTATGTAAGAAGTGTAGCGAATCAGATAGAGAGATTAGAGCTTTTAGAGCGATTAGAGATAAGAGGACACAGAAGTAAGGATATTGCGGAGCGTACAAAATGAGTGAGAACAGGTGTGAAGTGAAGTATATAAGAATGTTTTCTAGATTCTTAAGAACTTTATTGGATTTCTTAAAGTACTCATATATTAGGTATAGGATCTAATTGTGTTGTTGTTGAGATAAGTAGAATTCTCCATTATAATAGTTGTTTAAGGACTCGGTTAAGTGAACGCTGCATGTTATTAATACATATTTTGGTCATTTTTATTCAAAGCAAGCTTAAATTGGTTTAAAAGTTTCTTATTTTAGTTTTTTATTGCGTCTGCATTGCTCCTAATATTAATAACGAAGCGGGGATATTACAACGCTAAATGTATCTTTGAAAATATATGAAATGGGAAAATTGCATGTTCATGAAATGTTTCAAAATTTTGAAGATACGGTATATTAAATAGGAGCAACGGTATTAATTTTTATGAAAATTACGAAGTATTTCTCTGTCTGAAAATGTTGTTTTTTTTAAATTGGGTTCTAATTCTTTTTAATCTTAAGTAAAACTGAACTTTACGAAAAATCAAGAATATTTAGATTTCCCATCAGACAAATATGATACTTTTGCATTTTAAAATCAATATAAATAATGGGGTAAATACCAAAGTGGATGTAGATTTCACATCAAACTTGTACTTTATTTATGACACTTGAAGATATATATGATCGGAGACGAGTATCAACTGATAGGTAAACTGTTTTACCTGGCCAAAGATTCATAATTCGTTGTACCCGCCGTGATATCTCCCTTCACAATCGATAGGAGACTATTTAATGCGATCCACGCTGTTCCATTCTTCCCTCCTCCGTGCTCTATAGGGACCGACGAGGGGCACGTGTCGAGGAGGAGGGAGGGCAGGAAACTGTGGTGAACGTGCGTCTCGATGCCCCGCCCCCGCACAACTCTGACGAATATTTTATGCTAGCTTTGATCCCCAAATAGTACCTTTTTTTGGGTGAAAAAGAAAGATAATCAGATATAGGTTGGAAGAACCTTCGGTCTATAAAATTCTGACAGAAATACTGCCACAATTTTATCTCTGATTTAAGTACAATTTATAGGAGACGATTCATTGTTCATATTTTGAAAGTTTGGTGATTAAATAATAATTTAAGAGATGAAGTTTTTCTCAAATAATATTCTAGGATAGAATTGTAACCTGTGGATATTTTCTAACTATGCTCAAACTAAAAACTTGATAATGCAAAATCATTGGAGTCGATATTTGAGTATTATCTTACTTAGCTCGGTGATATTTCTGAACCTATCACGCTGGAAATTTGACATTTTTTATAGGCAAATTTCAGATATGAAAATAAAATTTCGGTATAAGTAATTGAGAATCAGTTTTTAAATTAATTCAATAAAATTGTATACTCGCAAACAGCTAAAGAGGGAAAACCCCGACAATGTCAAAGAAAATTGATTGTAACAGAACAATGAACACAGAGGAGAAAGTTAAGTTAGCTTTAAAACCATTAGGCAGGCAGGGAAAACAACTTTTAAGAGTTTCGTATTATCTTTCGTTTCGTGATATTCATTTTCTTCATATATATTTTCATACTTAATCTCAAATTTTTAAAATGAATGTTTTCAGAACTAGATTTTAGATATTTCATATTTAAATGTTGATTATTGTTTTATGTAAGTTTTTAAAAAAGTAGTTTATTTTACTATGTATTATGGGCTGATACAACTCGTTGTGATATGACTGTATTTCGGTGCGGCATCAATTAAAACTAATTTATGAATAAATTTCACATTTATTTTATCTCCATTTAAGAAGGGGTAGCACAAGATGGTAACAACAACTTGCCTTAGCAAATGCCCTCTATCGTCAACAGCAGTTACTTTTTGAACAAGTTTGAACATCATAGATTCAACCATAGAATAGCATAGATTTACTATCTCGTTGAAATAAAACGTATTTTTTGGATTATTGTTGTAAAAGTACACGAAAAAAAATTCTACTGGCATAACATAATATGGAAATAATAAACCAAATAAACAAATTCGAGATTTTGAAAGAAGTGGAAAACATTGCGTGTAGAAAAAACAAGCATCACAAAGCAATATCTCCTGTTTATTGTCGAAGAAGCGAGATATAGTTATTTACTGATTATAATTTGTAAGGAGCACTTTAAAAAACGACTGAGTTATTCCTTACTCAGATCGATATTAAATTTAATTTGTAAGTATCAATCTCCAAATTAAAAATGAAAATGTATCTGTGGAAAAATTTTTGTTGAAAAAGAATAAAATAAAATGAAAATAAAACTTTTTGGGAACAAATTGAGACTCTGGAAAGAAGTTTACTGGACTTAAATCAGAAGCTAACATGATAATCAATAAACAAGTTCCGCGTTATCGCTTTGAAGCTGATACTGAGGATTATCATTTTATGTTATCATTGATTCGAAATAGACTGAACGACGGCGAGTACCCCAATAATCAATTCGAACTCACCTTGGAAGTAGCTCTTTGTCCTGAGGTAGCTGACGCTCAAACGTAGGATGGAGAGCTTGTCCAGCTTGGATAGAACGTTCTGGTCGAAAGGGAGCAGACTGGCCAGAGTGTCCAGCTCAGCGTTCAGCCGCTCCCGATGCCTTTTACTAGGGTTGGACTTGGTTTGGCCCTCCTTGGGTGGAACACGAACACTGCAAAGAGACATTTAAAACATGAGTTACTATTCAAGAATAAAATATATCCTCAAATTCAAGGACTTTTGATGTATACTGGACCCTTAAGAGTGAAACAGAAAATATTAGAGAAAGTTTATTAATTTAGACACTCAAATATAGCTGCAATAGTTTGGGTTTGATTTGATCACTTGATTAACGTTGCACCTGAAAGCAGTACGAGGATTACAGGACTTCATAATATTTTGAGCCTCGATTAAGTGACGAAAAGGACATCTGAGCTCTCAGGGGACATTTCACGCTCCTAACCTCCACATCATCAAAATGTGAGGACTTTGAGCCTCTACCGAATCAAAGTGTATCAGTTCTGTTAAATAGAGGGTATTTAGTGGCACCAGGAGTGGAATTCTCGACTCGACAAATATAACGCCGGCCGTGAACTAGTCAGCACTGGTTATCTCTGCCACTGCAATAGTTAAAAGTAGCTTAAAAATTATTTAACTCAGTTGTGATTTCATAGAGTTTTAGTTTGAAAAAATGGTATAAAAAGTATGAAATTTTATGGATTCAAATATTTCTGTGGTGATGTTTGTTGAAACAATAAAAAGAATGTAATTTTTAATTGGTTTTCTTTTACTCACTTTGTAACTTTGTCTGGATCAAAACTTCAAAAGCTTTTTCCTCACATTTTAAAGCACTCAAATAAGCTGAAAATTTCAAAACACGATTGTTTTGGATGACAATACGATTATATATATTATAATTAATTTGAATTATAATTAATAAAAAATAATTAAAACTACTTGTTTAAGTAATTAAATTTTACGCCAAGTTTCTCGCCAAGTTGCCAAATAATCGCTAAATTCCTCGTTTAATTATTTATCGTTTTCTATAATTTTAATTGTATGTAGCTGACATAATATTCAATTTAATAACTTACCGTTTGCTTTAATTTTTTAATTGTATTTAGCTTAAATGTATTTAATTTATAACATAATTTACCGTTTGCTTTGATTTTAATTACATTTAGCTTAATTGATTAATATAATGCTTAATTCAGATAAAAAAAATTTACACGTATTTATTTTAAATGATAAATTTAATAAACGATAAATAATAAAATAAATTATTAAACCTAATTATTGAATAAATTCAATTTAGCTCAACGTTCCCTTTTGCTCTTAAAATTTAGTATAATTAATTATGTTACGTAAAGTATGAAGTTTGAAAGAAAAGCCATGTTCAAAAAACTCGTTTTTTACCGGTGCTATTACATCTATGAACGTTTATAAGACAGGTTTTGCTTTAGTTTTAAAATTTTGTCTGATATCATCGTCAAAAGAATTTTTTTTTATTGAATTGACAAAAGGAACAATCCTTACCGAGTATAATTTCGAATTTGTTATTACGCATTTTCCTCAACCTGTTTTCCTTCCAAATGGGTTTCGTCAGTTTTTTGAAGATGGAATACATATAAATTGATTTTGATGCTTTATTAGTATGTGTTCACTTCTTGTTTGACAAGTCATTAGCCATTGAATCTTGTAATACTTGAACAAATAAGGAAATAGGTTTCTGGATTATTTTAAGGCTTTCATCGTCTACTCTCTGATAAAGTGTGTGTGGGGGGGGAATCTAAACTAGACCGAATCTGCTCTCAACTAGTCACAATCCCTTTACTATACCAATCAAAATAAAGTGTACACTTAAGTGACTTAATTATGCAGTAATTCTATAAGTTGACACCTTAAAGCTTTGAAACCAATAGTCAACTTATCAAAGCGGACAAAATTTGGAAGTAGGTATTCTCTACATACGAGGTATAGCGATTAAATAACGAGATTGGCGCTGCTACAGAAGAAGTTTGTATATGCCAAACGCCAAAGACCGATAGCTGTTTAGCGTGAAGCCTTCTCTTTCGAATGCAGTGCCTCTCGCTTCTGCAAACAAATCCACCTTCGTTCGCATTAGAATTATTTTTTTGTTTCCCTGGAAAAATGATAAGAGTAAAAATAGAGAAACGAATAGCAGTAAAATTTCTCATGAAACTTGGTAAAAACGCTACTGGAACTTAAAATATATTGACAGAAGTGTAAGGCAACGAATGTTCATCGCGTGCACGTGTTTTTGAATGGTTCAAGTGCTTACAAGATGGCAGAGAAGACGTTGAAGATTATTCACATCCGAGTTCATGAAGATTACGCCCTTCGACGTCAAAATCGGATGGCAATATCGAAAAAATCGGTAATCTGGTTCGATCTGACTGTCGGGTTGAGTATTCATGCGATTGTAGAGACAGTGAAAATTGACAAAAAATTCGTACGGCACATTTTACATAACAATTTTAACATGCACTAAGTGTGTGCCAAAATAGTGCCTAAAATTCTCATGTTAGAACAAGAAGATCGCAGAAATATTTGTACTGACGCTTTGAATGTCAATGAAAATTACCCAAACTTATTGGAAAGGATAATAACGTGTGACGAATGATATATTTTTTTTTACTTATAATCCTGAAACAAAATGTCAATCCATGTACCGGAAGATCCCATCTTCAACGGAAGTCAAATAAGCTCGAATGAGCAAATCAAAATCCAAAGCAATGATGATTGTTTTCTTTAATATTCATGGAATTGTGTACCTTCACTGGGTTCCTGAAGATCTAACTTTTAATAAACATTACTACCTTTACGTTTTTGCGGAACTCCGTGAAAGAATAAGGGAAAAAATGACCACAGTTGTGGAAAGACAAGTCATTCCGCATCGTTTATCAGGAAGTTTCTAGCCCAGTACATCATCCCGGTATTAAACTATCCGCCTTATTCATCATATCTTGCGCCATGCTGTCCAACGTGAAGCCTTCTTTTTCGAATGCAGTGCTTCCCTCTTCCGTAAACAAATCCGTATAGCCGTAGCCTTCGTTCGCATTAGAATTATTTTTTTTGTTTCTCCGGGAAAATGATAAGTGTAACATTAGAGTAATGAATTGCAGTGAAATTTCACAAGAAATTAGGAAAAACAGCTACTGAAACTTATAATTTATTGAAAGAAGTGTGTGGTAATGAATTTTTATCACGTGCATCAGTTTTTGAGTGGTTTAAATGATTTCAGGGATGATAGAGAAGATGTTGAAGGTGATTCAAATTCTGGTCAACTTTCCGACAATATCGAAAAAATCTGTCATCTGGTTCGATCTGACCGTCAGTTAAGTATTCGTGCGAGTGCTGAAACTGTAGGAATTGACAAAGAATGCGTACGACAAACTTTTCCACCAAGACAAATGTGACATTGTCTTGGTGGACTCTTTCCACTTGTACGTTAAGAGGTTTCTAGACAAGTACAGCATCTCAGTACTAGACTATCTGCCTTATTCGCCGGTTCTTGAGCCATGCGACTTCTATCTATTTCCCAAGGTGAAATCTACATTAAAAGGAACAATATTTGAGTTGAAGCTGTGAAAGAGAATCGGCACGCATCGTGAAAGAGTTGATAAGAAAGACTTCCAGTACTGTTTCGAACAATGGAAGATTCGTAAGGAGCGTAGCAGGGATAGAGGAGGGGTATATATTGAAGGTGATAATAAGTACATATGTATGACATCAAAATAAAATGTTTTGTGGCGTCTGTCTCGTTATTTAATAGCAACACTTCGTATACTTACATGTCTTTTAACTTCAACATTTATAAAAAGTACAGTAGAGCCTTGTTAAGTTGCAACGCTTTAACTATGATCTTCGGGCCATTCGGATCGGTTTGCTCAAAGATTTTTTTTTTTAAATTTGAGAAACAATCAGCAAATTTCAGTAAATACATTTACATATTTGTCTTATCCTCGCTTTTTGAAGAAAAAAATATTCCCATTACTACAATCTTCTAACAGGAATGATTGTATGAAAGGAAAATGTGTTGGGGGAGGGTTTACAAATATTCTAAATAGTCAACAAAACATTGCACTTCTTACCACCAGTGACAAATGGCATATGGGACTACATTGTCAAAATAGTAAATGCGATAAAAAAAACTTTAAGTGCATTTCTATTGTTCACAAAATAGACATCAGTAAATATGGTTTATACTCGATTTGTTCGATATAAAGATAATTTTCAGTATCCTGCATTTCATTTTATTTTTTCCCATTCTCCGATTAACCCGGATTTTCGATATCGCGCACCTGCTCTAGTCCTAATTAATCTGACTTAACGACACTTAACTGTATAAAAAATCACTCATTGTCAACATACAGTAAAATACCTACCGAATATCTTTAAAAAAAAAAAAAACAATGGAGTTATTGTTTTCGTATGGTTGTAATAAATATTGTTAAATGGCTAAAATACAAATATTCTCAGTTTTTCTTAGATAAGTGGACGTTGTGTGTTTGGGGATCCATCTAAGTATTTGTTTTTCCTCACAAGATAAATATTTTAATTCAGTTTAAAAATTTAAACTGTTAAAATGTGCTTGGATAATTTTAAATTGTTCTGTGAAGTCAGGACGACCGAGGAAAGGATCCGCCGCTAATTTAATCTTGACTACAATGTTTATTGAAGATACACATATATATTCGTTTCTATACGCAAAAAAAAAAAAAAAGTTTATTTATGATTTAGAATTAAATCCTCTTAAATATCTCTCTCTTGATATTTTATCCATCACCAAATCAATAATAAACTCAGTTGCATCGGAGATATTATAGTCCTTGTCAAAAAAAAAAAAAAAAAAAAAAAAAACGGCAATTGTGTCTCATCTACTCTTTCTACTTTCTCTCGCTTCACTGCAATGCTGAAGAAATTTTCAATTCGCAAGTGAGTAGGTAAAGAAAAGATGGATTTTTGGTAGCATGATACATTCAATTTTCATTCATTTAAATGAACACATTTTCAACAACGTGAAACGTACGTATAATTTATATATGCTACTCACATTTAAAAAACATCTCCAACTAAAGTTAAGGAACGGGATGTAAAACGTAAACAAATCACGGGGAAAAATTACAGTTGTTTCATAAAGGATCGAGCCTACTAAAGTATCCTTTTTCTCACCGTACTTCAATTAACACGTTGGCGACGACGCGTCCTTTACTTAAACTCGCTTACTAAACTTTTAAGGTATGTGCTTACCTTCGGAGCATTTTTTTTCAAAAAAAAAAATAAATAAATAAAAGTGATTCGTGCATATTTTTAGTTACAATGGTCTAATAAATTATAAATTCCAGAGTCATTTTAATCAATTATTTTTTTATTTTTTAAATTTTGGCTACATTTATTTGAAATTTAGTGAAAATTCACTTTTACGCAAAAGTTCATATAATAAATTCTAATTAATATATTTCACTTTTTTTTTCTTTCCACAATATATTTAATATACAGATATCTGTGTTTTGAAACTGAAAATTACAGTTATCTCTTGAACTTACTGAGTTATACCAAAATTTATAAGCACAACATTTTACTCAACACACACATTTTTTAAAATAAAAATAGCTCCAAATAAATATTTATGAACTTAAAAGTTATGTTTGAAACTCACAACATACCTAAAGATGTACGGAACATACTGTGGTAAAATTTCACTTGAATATTTGAAACACATTTTAAGGAAGATTTTTCATTATCAAATAAATTAAAAGTGTAATTTTCCAGAAAAATAAAAATAAAGATTTTAATGTTTCTTAAAAAATTATATACTTACATTAATGCATTAACTAATTATCCTAAAAACAAATGCAAACCATTTTTGAAATTGTAAATACGTGGGTTTTAATAAAAAGAATAAAAAAAACTGTTGAAAATTTTCACGAAAACGGTGATTTTTGGATAGGCTCCTACCTTAATTGAAAGCTCAGTTGCTTTTGTAGCACATAAAATCAAGTTATAGCGATATACTCCTGATGATGCACGACAGCTATAAATAATATACGTTCTGTACCACGGATGTTTCACGTCGTCGCAAAGGTGTTAAATTACAGGTAAATTAATATTATGTGTCTTTTAGCCCATAGAATCATAAACAACGAACTTGTCTAACACAAGACCCGCAATGAATTTTTAAGCAGTCCAGTCAACATCATAGTACATAAAGCTTTTTTTACTACAATATCTTAGTTTAATTTTTGAAATTTATATTTATGCATAATTATTGATAATAAGCCATAAAATTCGCTATTGAACTATTACTAGCAGTGATGAATTGGTGTACCACTTCCTCCACCAACATCAGCGAATATTTTGGGATATGTAATAAAATGATGCCTATATCAATCCATCACTTTTCAACTGAAATTCTTGGTGTGCGTAACATTAAATATTAGCTTTCAGAGAACGAGAATAATACGTTGCGCTCCTATGCCTGGTAAGTTAATGGTAAAGAAAAAATACCGATTTTTTATTAATCTTTTTTATCATTCTGTTTTTACGATTTCTCTTCTGTTTTAGGCTCTTTCATTCAGAATGTTTTTATCAAAATCATACGGAGCAGTAAAACTAAACGAAAAATTGCTACTGAACATCGGTAGTTTCTAATTTAGTTTAGTTTATATTAACGTTGCACTAGAAGAAACACGAGGGCTATGGGCGACAGACCTCGTAGTTTTGAACCTCGGTCAAGTGACGAGGAAGACGCCTGAGCTGGCACCCCCTCTCCTAACTTGCACAACACACTAACGGGAGGGCTTTATGAGTCTCGACAGATTTAATGTGCATCAGCCCCGACTACTACACAGCGGGTCTTTAGCGGCAAAGGATCGAAACTGCGACTGAACGAAAATCGCCGGCCACGAATCCGAAGCCATGACCACTAGGCTACAGCGGCCACTTCGGTAGTTTCCAAGAAAAATGGGCATTCGAGATTTTGTATAATGTCATAAAAGATAAAATAATCTATTTGCTATGTAATAAAGCTATTGGTGTACCAAAGTTATATAACATGAAAACTATGATACAAATCACATGGATCAATACTTCTTCCAAGAAGGTCAATTAAGAAAAGAAAAATTACCACGATAACTACAATGACTGAAGCAAGAATGAATTATACTTTTTAGAGTTTAAACCATAGATGGATATAAATTTTATACCCCTAATATACAACTTACTGTAATAATCAGCACAAAGTATTTGATTTTTCATTGATTGCGACTATTGGGTATATGTCGGGAGATTCTAAGAAGGTTAGGTCATCTTGAAGAAGTGGTCTACTTTTGGAGATTCCACTCCATAAATGGTTTCAATATCAGCACATGAAATTAGTTCATTGCTATAAATAAATTTTTGAAGGACGAGCCTTTTTTTTAAAATTGCTTAGAGTAAAACAATGAATGTACTAAAAGGGGGAAATAAAGAAACTTTTAGCTTGTGAACCCCATACAAAAAAAAAATACCCTCTGGCAATTTTGTTAAAATTAATTTCAATCACTCCTTACCGGAAGGCAACCTTTCATCTCCTTATTACAACAAACAATTAGAACAGTATAAAAAAAAGGCGCCGATTTTCCTTTACCAACAGTCTGCCCGACAAAAGTCGTGGGAAAACATTCCAAATTCAACGAACTGGAAAACAAATAGAGATGCGAATTGAAATAAAAATAAGAATGAACAAAAAAAAAAAAAAAAAAAAGAGAAAAGTATAAAACTACCGGTGGCAAATCCAATGATGATAATCGCGGAGTTTAAAACAGAGCCTCGAATAAAAAAAGAAACAAAACATAAAAACGTGAATTGAAGTGAAGAGGGAAAGGGGAAGATTAGAGTTGTAATGATAACCGACTGGAGCGACACAAGTACTCGACGATCGTTTTATTCTAAACACTGCAAATCAACCGCGCCAGGTGGTTTAGGTTAAAACACGCGTAGGCAAGGGGGAGGGGGAGAGTTGAGACGAGTGGAATGATGAAAAAAATAATTCGAGGAAAGCAGGAACAGAAAGAAGGTAGCGTCATAAATATCTTCAGTAATTGATTCCAAAGTGGGTTTGACTAGAGAATATCGTTTAGGCCATTTGTGTTTTTGGAAGTTGCCACTCCTTGATAAAATTTCGGAGTGGAATCAACTTTAATCTTTTTGTATTCTTCGAATGGTTTTTGATGCTTGATGATTGTTCTGAGAATATTTCCTTTAAAAAATTTCTCGGTCGGCAAAGTGTGAATACTTTTTAAGAAGGGTCTTCATCTCACAGGAATTTTCGTTACATATTCTTAAAAAATACGTTGGTTTGGTCATAATTTATATTTTGTTTTTGAATGATTTTTCCGCGCTAGGAGATCTGAATAAAGAATTTTGAATTTTTTTGAAATGATAGGTCTTAATGTTTGTGTGTGTGTGTGTGTGTGTGTGTTCTAACGGATATTCCATTGCTTTTTAAAATTAAATTTCGAAGTTAAAAATTCTTGAGTGTTCTGTGTGTTCTTTCGTTTTAAGTTTTTTTTTATTAGATGATTCTGATTTTTTCTTAGCATAGAATACAACTATGTCTTTTTCTTAAATTTGTTCTGTCTGAATTTTCCCTTTTTTTTAAAAAAAACTGTCTGCAAATGTGCTTTGTCATAAAATATTTGATGAACTTTTTAAACGTAATTGTATTGATTGTTTCTATAATGATGTAAATTGAACTGCACGGTGTCTGTTTATTTTCACATATTTTTTCTACATTGTTACACTTTTTTTAAAAAATCATTTTATAGTATCAACGATACTATAGGAAAGGTTTGCACGGAAATTGACTTTTTCTGGGTATTCAAAATAAATGACAACAGGAATGAACAAAGCACGCCCATTATGTCAATTTGGCAACAACTATTTTTTAACTAAATGATTTCATCATAGAACATTTGAATTGAGGGGGGGAGGCGAAATACAGTCTAGCTGTATGTTTGACCGGCATTTGGAAATTTCTTGTTGTCAATTATACTATTATGCCATTTGATGAGAAGAATCAATTTTAAAATATTTTTTAAATGATCAGAAAAATGAAGACGAGAAAAGTTTGTTTACCAAACTCAACATCCCAAAAAATATTGTTGGAAACGTAATTTGGGAAAATAAATTTTATATTTGTGAAATCATCAAATATGTCCTTAAATCGCATTGATGGAGTGGCAGTGTCTTATTAAATGAATTTTAAAATGTGCAAAACGAAGTCATTTTGAGAATCGCTACCAAATATTGATTTGATACACACCAATAAATATAAATATAATCCTTTTTTAAAATTTTCTTTTTAAATTTCTGTGTGTTCAGAGTAATAGAAATATCCTTTTGTTCTCTTTCATGTTGCATAGATTTTTTCAAATTAATTTTAACTTGTAACATCATCAATATCAATTGAAAGTAAATTCGATATTTGTTGTATTTGCAAATATTTGGAGAGAGATATTTTTTCCAATATTATCAAAATTTTTATTTAAAATTATCTATCAGAATTGAATGAGAGTTTATATAATGTTCCATGCTTGCGAATATTTCATAAAGAGAATTAAACGATATATTTACAAAATGTAATTTAAAAAGGAACAATGAAAAATAACTGCTGCTCTTAATACAATGAAAATAAAACTTTTTTTTAATATTTTAATGCATTCCAAAATGAAAAAGTTAACATTCTTTTATGAAATAAAAATTGCAGACGATAAAAATGTAAAAAGGAAAAACCGAGAGAAAGATGATTAAATAATACATATGCAATGAATCTAAAAACAATCATTGCATTTTCCTAGAATATAATTTTTATTTTCAATCATTTGGATTCATTCGCGAGTTTGATTTAAATTACCTGCAATCAACAAATCGAATTTAGCACAAGAAATGCAAAAACTGTAATTACGAGATGAAAAACTACATATATTTCAAAGAAATTAAAAATAATGTTTCAAATCTGGCATTGATTGATAAACAATTAAAAGTCGACATCTAAAAAACCCACAAAGAAGTTATAAAGCCTTTTGAAGTAAATGTAGTCTCATACAGCGAAAAAAAAAGTGCTCCATTACTTTTTCATCCAGAAATCTGGTCGAGTCCAAAGAACTACGCCCTTCAATGGAAGAAATGTTCTTTGGATCCAAATCGTGATTTCTTATACCAGTGATCACAAAAGAATATTGCTGAGCAAAGAAGAATGCTGTTTCCAAGTCAAAGGCTTTCTTTGAGAACAAGCCCCTCAGATCGAAGAAAGATTTCAGAGACAAGTAAAAAGAAAATGTACATTTTTCTCTTTTTCTTTCATCTATTTCTGATAAAAGGATATGAAAGAAAGAAAAGGTACAGAATGTATGAAGTTACATTTTTTTTTGTGAGAGGTAATTGCATATTTCCAATATTAAAAACGAATGAAAACGGTGTTTTTAAAGCTTTTAGTAGAAACGATGAACGCAGCTAACTTTAGAGTTTTTAATTTGGTGACTATTATTTTCGTGGAATTAGGCCTGTTGATTCATTAATAAACTGAGAAGATTAATAGGTTATAGATCCACCACCACGATAAAATCCTTGGCCCCATCCATGTCAAATTATATCCGAATTTTCCTTTACCTGACTTGCGGTAAGCGTGGATGTAACGAATCCACTTACAATGTAGCCATGTTAAATAGTTGAAAGTTTTCAACTAGAGCCATAAAAATAAAATTACAAGCTCCCTTACATTTATAAAACAAATAAGTAACTATTTCAATTATTTACATTAGTTTTATATTTGTTCTATTCTTTTTTCTTCTTTTTTTAAAAAAAATTTCGTTTTTTTTTCCGTGATGAAATGAACTCTGTTTGCGAGGAGGATGATTCAGGCTTTTCTTGATAAGATCGACCTGTTTTAAGTACATTTTTAAAATTTTTGAAAGACAGTGGGCAATGAAAATCAGTAAGGAAAGCGTTTTTATGATATTGTAAATATTTCATAATTAATTTTAGAATGAAATTTATTGTAACCAGTTATCTAGGGAATGTTTAATTTTTTAAACAGCGAATTATATTGTGAAGAAGTATAAAACATATTGTCTAACTGCAGCACTCAAAATGTAAGAAAGTGTTCCATAAAATAGAATTTTGTTTTTGTTTTTGATAATATAGCGGAAAAAGGTTTTTCGTGGGTAATGGATTTATATTTGATGTAAATCAAAGTAGTAAATATATACGTCGAAATTATCTAATTCATATATAAAACAAAAAAAATGGACATAATAATTTTTGAGGAAAAACTCTTAAAAAAAAAATCTGATTTACAATTAATAAATAAATAAGAAATACAAAAATTTAACTAAAAGGGTTCTGAATTAACTGTAAAATAATTTAATTTATCCAAGCCTTTTCCACTACGTTACGTGGCCACGAAGATGGCTAGGCTAAAAGGGGTCACGTGATTAAAATGTGGAAATTTGAGTTACAAGGTTTTGATGAGAAGTTCCCTACTATCTATTAAGTCCGTCTGTAAAGTCTATTCTAAATTGAACTATTCGGTTTCTATTCCAGTTACGACAATATGTGAACCTAAGTCTTATTGTTTGTAAATAAGTATAACTTTATACATTATGATTGATGTACATAATGAGCTTAAGCATAAATTTTCACTTGGTCAAAGCTTGAAAACTCATTTTATGAAATAAGTAGCTTTGATAATGATAAATGTATCGAGCTGGAAATGTTTAGGAGGTTATTATTAAAAATTAAAATTATCATATGATCTAGCTGAAATGTGTGGGTATTAAAACTGCTCGTTTTAATAGAAAAATCATAATGTTTTACACACTTGGAAAAAAATGTGTAATATTGTAATTAAGTAATGTGTAATATTTTGATAATTAAGGGACAGAATTTATGTATTAACATAAAAAATTTATCAAATGGTAATAATTTGTGACGATTTCAATAAATTAACTAAAGAGTTGAATTCATATATGAGCTAATAATCGTAAAAATATCATAATTATTTCTTACACTTTTAAGCTTAAAATGATACTTTTGATAAAATTTGAATCTCTTTGATTTTGTATTTTTGTATATATTTTTATTACTTTAAAAATTAATAACATATATTGTTCAAATTACCATAAACTCTCAATTATTTGTATCTACATTTAACTCAGTGCTCATAAAAGCATTCCTACACATGTCTTCTGAACATTAGACAGACCATCATTGTGGATACCTTCACCAAATTCATACAACCCGAAACCAAATCAGAGACATGTCAACTTTCCAGCGGGGTGGTCGGCCTATTCAAGTCGTTTGCAGATTCCTTTCCCCTAAGGTCCGAGTCGATATTCTCTATCCACCCTTTCACGTAGTGTGTAATAATTACCTACCTATCCAATACACTGTCTCCCTCACGCTGGCCACCCCTCGGACAATCTACCCTCCACTCCACCCCGAGGAGAAGCGAGAGCTTTCAGGGATATTGGATCGCCTGCGTGCGTGCACCCCCGTCACTGGAAAAGGATGGATGAGGAAGGGGGGGGGGGTTGTGTCAAGCGATCCGGAGACCAATCTCCGGTGTCCCCTTCTCCCATTGGAGGTACGCTGTGGTTTCCGTATTGTCAGCCCAATCTGCTCGGAACCACTGAGCAAGAAGGATTGGGATATACCATTCAATTGGAGGCCGAATGAACCCCATGGAAACGGTCTTGGGGTTGCAGATTGTCTACTTCGACTTCCCCACTGTATTCCTAAACTCTGATAGCCATTTCTGACCCTTTCGTAAAAATGACATGAAAGAGGATCGATTTGTTTTCTAATCTTATGCTAAATGTATTCTTTTTAGTCATGAAGTAAATTCTTAGCTAACCACAAAAATAGAACGCGAGGTTTACAAAAGAGAGATTGTAACTCCCCCGCCTCGTTATTCATGTCATGAGCCATCGAGATTCTGTAACTAATCAGTCAAGAAAAAGCAGTTACAAATGTTTTTAAACTCTTTATTTAGATTAGAGAAAGTTCTATCAAAATTAAGTTGTATTACGAATGTAGAGCATTTTCTGAATCGAGTTCCTAAGCTAAAGATAAATGAAAATTGTGCTTATCTTACTAATAATAAAACTAGTTCCAAATTCCAATATTCTTCTATATATAGGATCAAAATCCGATAAAGTTCTGAAGACTGGATCCGAATCAGGAATATGCATGTGGAAAATCGCATTCACATTTGGGCACTTAAATTTTGTATTTGACAATTTTGCAACTTCCTCTATCTCTTCTTATCTCTAATTGTAATAATATCCCTAATTTATCTATCTGATAATTTCCTGTTCAGTACACTTCTTGTACAGTAATGTTAATCTACGTAAGTCATGGTTATTTCTCCAGGCGAATAACAAGTAAATTCAAATAACGTAGTAAAGAAGTCTCAAAGTTTAGATAAAGGATAAGAATATAAGAGAACCCATTGTGTAAGTTTAAATACACGCAAGCCAATCAAATATATATAAGGCTGTCTTCGTGTAATGGAATTAGATCCAAAATGGAACACTTTTCCAGATAGAAAAATTGCTCCCATGTTAATATTATATCCTAGCGTATATTGTTGCCCTTCGCTTTTGTGACAGAGTTAGCTCATATTTTGGAATGCTTTTAAATTTTAAAAACAGTACCATAATCAAATGTATGAATTGAAACGTTGCAAATCTGCATGAAAATGGAGCCAATTTTCTGTTTGAAAATATGTGCCAAATTTGATACAGGCTCTTTGGCGATGACAGCTTTAACGATGTAAAAATTTTCTTCTGTGGTCTTCTGAAGCAGAATATTCAAGATATATTTATGAAACATTTTTTTTTAAAGAACTAACGTACGAATAATTAAATTCCTGTTTTTCTTGCCTGAATCCGATAACTTTTACAGATTCCTCCTCCTTTAACTCCTCATTCATTTCAGATCTCAAAGAAATTTTTCAAATATTTAACCTGAAAAAAATGAAACATACTTTCGTACTTATGAAAAAAAATCTCCCAAATTTCCTCAAATAAAGATTTAAGCACATTTTAAAAAATAGAGGGAAAAAATGAAATTTTCAGCGAATATTCACTATCTGGTAGTAGATTAATTTTTTGTATTCTAACCAATTCAATCAAAAACTCTCGTTTTAAATTAATTCATACTTGAATCGTTTTGTGTCATCCCTACCTATGTCACTTTTTAGTGCCAGTGTTACTTCCTTCTCATTCCATTATTAATCAACATTTAAAGAGTTGCTAATCAACACTATCACTAATAAATTCAAACGAGGCAGTAATAACTCATCTTTAGTTTATTAGGATCTCTAAGTAATCAAAAAGAAAGATACGTATAATCAGGTTCGTGTTTTAACTCCTAATCATGTCTGAATCTAAAGATTAATACTGTTATCAGGTATTTAAATGTTACAAGTCCTTAATAGAACTTGAAACGATGTTCCAAGTCACTGAGCCTTTGTAGCTCTTTTCTGCCTTAAATCTATGTCGCTTAACTCAGCATAAACACTGTTCTGATATCCTCATTGATTGCATCCGCTCTCTCTCTCTATTGCCAACAACCTTTTTACTAAACGTTTCACTGCTTATAAATGAATCTCCGTAATGCTTTTCATTACGCATCATTTATTTTATTTAAATTTGCATAAGTCACGTTTCATTCATTGGGAGAAATTATCAATTCAAACAACATCTTATTTAAGTCCCTAAGGGTTCATGGAAGAGAAAGGTGCGATAGAATCCCTCTAAATTTCAGCCAGAAATCGTTCTCTTCTCTTTCCACTTCAGAAGATTAATTCAATTTTCTTAACAAAGTTTCAATAAGAAATCATACATTGAATTTTCTTTAATATCAATAATATTGATAATTAATACCCCTTGAATTCAATATTCAAAGGATTTTTTTTTAATTTTGAATTCTTTCAATCTTTCCTTTCACCTCAAAACATTTTTAAAATTAAAATTTCGTAACTTTTAAAATTTGTCTTCAAGTTTCAAATAAATCATGCTTTGATTACAATAATATGACTTACGAAACTTTTTCTAATGATATTTTTATAAATTAATATTGTGTAAAAGTCTGTCCAGGCTTGTACTATCGGTGCATTTAATTAATGATGAATAGCCTTTACAAAAAAAAAAAAAAATGAATAAGAAATTAGTTTTTGATACTCTGCGAGAGAAAAAAAATATTTCGACTTTATTTTTCATTCATTTTTGCATTCTTTATGACTTTGCGAATAGTTAATTTAATTAAAAGTTTGTGTTAATTCCGATGAGCGCACGCACACACACACACACAATTTGATTACTTAAGTATTCAGTCAGGAAATCGAGAAAACATAACATTTTCCTGTTTATTTCAATTAATAATTATGAATAGTAATTTCTCAATTTTTTTTTTTTAATATATAGTTTGGGGTTTTTTCACCTTTTTTTTCCGTGGACCATATATTCTTTCCAGTCTAGTATACCACAATTTTGTTTGGTGAAATTTCCTTTCCTGTGGAATTACACCTGTCTTAATAGTGTGAGAATAATATAAAAGCACACATAAAAAGAATTATGAATTTATTAGAGTAATAAAAATTAATAAACGTAATAAAATATAAAATAAGTTAATATTAACATTTTACATTGCGCGGGTAATTATTAGTTTCAAATTAACACAAATTTTAAAAAATACGTTTCACATGTAAAAACAGCAGATAATATTTAATTTCTGATAGACGTGTTAGTGGTAATATTCTTTTTGATTTCCTCGAATACTAACATTAAACTGTGGTGAAATCATAATAGCACCACACAAATTTAAAAAATACTACTGTAACTTATAGCAAAAATTTGTAACAGGACGGATATCTTAGAAGTAATGAAATCTCACTAACAATAAAGATACTTTGTTTTCCCCCTCTCTCTCTCAAGTAAGTTTAAAGATCCCTAAAGGGTCCATATACCTATTGATTACGAATCTCTTGCGAAGGAAAGACACAGTTTCATTAAATTTTTTTTTATCGTTTTTACAACTGAAATTATTATTTCCTATCAAATTAATAATATGCAAATTATGTGAAGAAATAGAGTATTAATCATAATTAATAAAGATCGGTGCTCAAAATGTTTAACTGGTTTATTTGATTCATTGCATAGTCACAATCAAAATATATGTATTAAATATATGTAAAGCGTTTGTCTTACTCTTCTGAGCTAAATATTATAATAAAGATATTTATTTATCTTTCAGGTTTTAATAGCCGGTAGTATTAAGTGGATGCGATTCAAGTAGACTTCTAAGCACGGGATTCGATTTAGGTAGTCGCGCTTTGATTATCTTCTTTACTGCTACAGTACTTTATAACACTGTAGTATGTGTTACTATGATTTTCCTTTAAATGTCCTCAAAACTCTTTTCTCTTATTCATTACATTTCTTATGTAGTAATGCTAATATGCATACATTATGGTTCTGTCACAGGGTGAGGTTCCCCCCAACGAACATCTAATTAAAGCAGTTCTATAGGTTAGTTAAAAGGAAATACGTTGGAGAACCATTTACAAATTTACCTTAAGAAATGCTATTAAAACCAATAAAGAGCTAACACATGCACTAAAGAACATTGGAACTAGAAAGTTATCTACTATCAAATTACAAATTTACGTCGAACGTTCATTACACTTAACTGGCAACAGGATTAACGCAATCACCTTTTGAATCGAAGTACCATTTTTCATGATTGAAAAGTATTTGCGACAATTCTTATCCTTCTGAATCCAAGTTTTCGATTTCAGTTCCTTTACAGGTTCTTTCCTTGTATTTTACTGTTTTTTAATAAGCTTTTTTTCGGGACATTGCACAGGATATCTGGAACTGTCCTTCGGTAATCTACTTTAATGAGTATTTCCGATGCATATACAAAATAAATAAATGATACAGCTGCTCGTATTTAAGGAATGAAAGAAATGAAGCAAAATGAATAGTGTTATTGCAAAATGAATTATTTATTAAAAGAATGTTTTTATTTTATCATTTCCTGCACCATAAATATTAACAAACCATCTTTAGTTGTAAGCATTGCACTCGCCATGTATAGGACAATAATGCAAAACATCTGCTAAAATAAAGTTTTTCCATATAAGATGAACCTTTTTTTGTTATTTTTAAACATATTCCAACTTTAATTACATTTGCATATAGACATAGGGGTATCGTTAAAGTTTAATTACAATTAGAAATAAAATAAATGTCTGGATAAATTTTATTTTACATATTAATTGATCCTCATGTATATATTGTAAATTACTGCTATTAATATTGATTTGTTTGGTTTCAGGAAGTCGTAGACTGAAGTAACCCCTAGCATGGAGAAAGTTGAATTCAATTTGATAAATTCTACTGTGATGACTTTCGAAAAATCAAGAAATGCTGGGAAAAATGTAATAACTCTGGATGGTGTCTAAGCAGAAAGTCTAAAAAGAACAATAAATAAAGGTTAAATTTCTATCTCAATTGTTTCTTCATTTTCTTTTTTCTTTTCCTCTTTTTTTTTTTGTAGTATTCAAAACCTTACATATTTCTGATTACTTCAATCTACGGCTTCTTGAAATCAAATAAGTCAACATGAATAGTTGTCATTTACAACATTGTGTACATAAGGGTAAATTGATAGGCATAATAAATTTTATCCAGATATCTCGGTTATTTCTAAGTAATAATTAAAGTTCAATAATACTACGTAGTAAATACAATTTAAAAGTAATACTAGACTAAAAATGGAAAGCACTCTTTGCACCATATTCTATGCCTATCTTTTCCCATTCAGTATGTATCTGGTAGGGAAAAAAAGATTTGGTTGTCACGGGATTATAAATACAATTTCATTCGATTAAAAACGTTAATAATTTATATTAAAATTGACAGTTTTTAATAGTTAAAAGTCTCCCTCTGATTTGATTTTTTCCCTCAGCTGTTTTTTTTAAAACGCATGCAAATATAATCGAAAGATACGTTCGCATTTAAGTAAGGATACGTATTCACTCGTGTGCATTCCAATCCAAAAGGGCCTTCAAAAGAGTGTATACAATAATACTGAGTAATTTTCAGTACTGCCTCTAATGTGCATTAAAATACTCTTGTTTATTATTTAACCACGTGTAGAATTTCGACTTAAAATATTATAAATACCCTTCGGGCGAATTTAATTTATTCTCGATTCGTGGGTTTACTTTTTATGAAATTGATATTCTTATGTGTAGGAGTAATTAACGGTCGCATAACACAGTGAATTTTTTTTTTTGAATAATTATTTGCTGTGCCATTGTTTTCTGCTGAAATCAAAAACTGGCATATTAGTCTCGCACGTATTGTATACATAAATTCTACGTGTATACTTCAAATTTTAAAACTAGGCAATTATGAGCAAGCAACAAGAACTCTTCCCTTTTTCCTATTCAATGTCTGACCGGTTAATAGGAGGTACTAAACCGTGTGTTACGGAAAAAATTATGTGAGCGATAGTATAATTCTCTATATCGATACAAATTTTTTTCATAACAAACTTGTGTGTTAAAATACAGATTTCCTGATTTATTCGAGAAAATAAGTTTATGGTCACCTATGCTATTTTTGCTATATGTAAGTCACTTACCCGTTACAGTTTAAAAAAATACAATACAAAGAATACGTACATTATCTAAAGAAAATTGAATTTATTGTTTTATCAGCCAGTTCTTAACGGATGATAGCTTTTTACTGGCATTCGGTTTCTTCTTCATCCCTTACACATCATATCTTATTTTCTGTGCCTTAATCCGTGATGCTTGTTGCTCATCGTAGCTTAGTAATATTTCTATTGCTTCGAGAGCCTTAGAATACGTGATTGGAGTCTATTTGGGTACATTTCCCTCTTCCACATTATTTGACACTTCTTCGCCTAGAAATTTTTTAACAATATCTTCTTTTGTTCTTATATCTACTTCTGACCAATCATTATACATCGATTGTTGACTACACTTGAATAAAATCTTTTAATATTTGTCCTATTACTTCAAATTTTGCTTCGGCTTTTCTCAAATTCTTATCTATATAGCCCTCGATGGCAGCTTAGTTAAATATTATTAATTTGGTAAAAATAATTATAAGAATTATGACGCCACAGTATTTAGGAGTGATATCATAAGCAATTGTTTATCGAGAGATCTGTGGTAAAAATGCGTGTAATGCAGAATTGTATGTTACTGAACCGCATGTTAATGGGCTCCAACAATAAAATTTAGTATACATTTTATTTTTGTGTATTAACATTGTACACACAAACAAGTATTTAAAAAAACATTAAATGCAAGCGCTGACAACAATGAGAAGTAAGAATTGATTGACTGAAAATTAATTATTTCTTTTATCATGTGATTGGGATGTCCACATCAATCACGCATTTTAGGTTTTAGGGTAATTTTCATAATACTTACGTTTTAGGGTAATTTTATAATATTTACGTTTTAGGGTAATTTTCAATCACATTGAAAATTACCTTAAAACTGTAATAACTACAGTTTCCTATACGATATTGTTTAAATCAACGCACCGACCAGCATTTATCTTTTTTTTTTTTTTCAAAATACTTCCGAAGCGCTGATAATGTCTTTTACACCTGAAACTTCCATCCAAAGATGACCTTTTGCAACATCATATGCGATATCACACATTTCATAATTATTTATGACGAATTCTGGAAAATTACCCCATCACTCAATGTTAAATATTGACACCAGCAAAACCTCATTAACAAGACTTTTTACCTGCATTAATTACAACCAATTCCCCTTTCATACAAAGTAATTAACCTAATCATTATTTCACCCACGGTTTCATTCTAAACACTTTTTCATGACAACCCCCCACAGTTCTCTGTCTCCCTTCCCGAATTAAAAAACATCACTCTACCTATAAAGCGACCTCCAAAATTCTCACTGATCGGCAAGCCACCTGGCCGTGTATGGTTTTACACGGTTGATGGGGTATCTCCCCCCATTGGAGGGTCCATTACGAAAATCCACTACTACCTCTGGTCATTTGGACGGAATGACGTGTAATTACGCAGCCGATTGGCCTTTTTGTTGTTCTGTGCACACACAACAACCCCATCCGTCACGTGACGGTTAACTCCCGTTACGGTTACGGGGGGAGGGGGGGGGAAACATCCCTTTCTTTTCTTTGAATGGGTCCTCCGCTGTTTGCCTTCTTGTGATAGTTTGAATGAGGTGGTTATAAAAAAGGTAATTGAAATTTATTCAGGATCGTTCGAGCGGTGAATGTGAAAGATGTGGAAAGTTAATAAAAAGATGTAAAGAGCAAATATGGAGATAGTATGAATAGGCTTTGTTAGATGTACGGTGGGTTTTTTTACGTGTGTTTGTACTGTTTAATATTTGCTTATGGTTAAGTAAGCGTTGAAAAGGGAAATGAAAACCATGTACAGATGCATCGTATTTTTTCACATGAATAAGATAGGTATTCTTAATTTTAGGATTAATGATCAAAGTTAAAAATATATGTATGTGTATATGCAAAGTAAAATTATCAGTATATATACTTGATCAAAAAAGAAAATAAATTAGAAAAATATTATTAAGTAAAATTAATAGATAGAAGTTTATTGGGGACTAAAATCAAATTCGAAGATGATAATAGATAAATCGATATTGTTAACGAAAGAAAACATCATGCAAAAAATTAATATTACTTTCTTAAAACACTAAAAGGTATACGAGAGTAAAATTACAAAGATAGACACTTAATTTATGTTCGAGGTGTGGTTATTAAATAATGAGACTGACGCATCTACAGAAGAAGTACGAACGCGGCAAACGCCAGCAATCGACAGCTATTCAGCGTGAAGCCTTCTCTTTCGAATACAGTGCCTCTCACTTCTGTAAACAAATCCGTATTGCCGAAGCCTTCGTTAGTATTAGCCACTTTTTTGTTGTTGCTTTCCGGAAAAATGATAAGTGTAAAAATATAGAAACGAATTGCTGTGAAATTTCACATGAAACTTGGAAAAACTGCTATTGAAACTTATAGTTAATGTATTGTAAGAAGTGTATGGTAATGAATGTTTATCGCATGCACGTATTTTTGCGTGGCTTGAGAATTTCAAGATGACTGAGAAGACGTTGAAGATGATTCACACTCGAGTCACCCTTCCACGTTAAAAAC
The DNA here is from genome assembly GCA_019974015.1 of Nephila pilipes. Lineage (NCBI taxonomy): Eukaryota > Metazoa > Arthropoda > Arachnida > Araneae > Nephilidae > Nephila > Nephila pilipes. Next base: position 561,877 of record BMAW01072048.1, read on the forward strand.
GGATGACTATATTGAAAAAAAATTGGTAATCTGGTTTGATATGAACGTTGGTTAAATATTTGTACGATTGCTGATACTGCAGAAATAGGCAAACTATCCGAGCGATGAATTTTACATAAAAACTTAAACATGCACAAAGTGTGTGCTAAAATAGTGCCTAAAATTCTTATGTTAGAACAACATGAAGATCGCAGAAATGTTTGTACTGACGATTCGAATGCCATTGAAAATGCCCCAAACTTATTGGAAATATTTTACTTATGATTCTGAAACGAAGCGCCAATCCTTGCACTGGAAGAGTCCATCTTCACCAAAGGCTAAAAAAGCTGGAATGAGCAAATCAAAATTCAAAGCAATGATTACTGTTCTTTTCAATATTCGTGGGATTGTGTACCTTCACTGAGTTTCTGAAGGGCAAAACATTAATCAACATTACTACCTTCACTTCTTATTGAACTCCGTGAAAGAACAAAAGGGGAAAAACCGAATAGTGGAAAGACAAGTAATTCTGCATTGTCTGTTACGAGGTTTCTAGGCCAAATACAGCATCCCAGTGTTAGACCATCCGACTTATTCGCCGGATCTTGCACCATGAGACTTCTATATGCTTCCAATAATGCATGCATTAAAAGGAACAAAAGGAACAATATTCGAGTCCTTTGAAGCTGTGAAAGAGAAAGCGGCACCTGTTCTGAAGACTTCCAGCACTGTTTCAAAAAACTGAAAATTCAAAATCAGCATTGTAGGGACTGAAGTGGGGTGTTTATTGATGGTGATAATAAGTAAATATGAATGAGATCAAAATAAAATGTTTTGCAGAGTTATTCTCGATATTGAATGTCCATATCTTATATATATATATATATATATATATATATATATATATATATATATATATATATATATGTCAATAATACACATATGTATGTCATAATATACATTTGTATGTATGTCAATAATACACATATGTATTCGGTATAAAGAAGTACATTTTGAACAATTTTCCTAGCTTCCTCTTAATAAAATGGTTATGTACAGTTTATTTTTTAGAGGTAAAGGACACTTAAGATATGAGGCTGTCAAAAATGTATTTAAAAATGTACAATATATATGTAATCTAAAAATATACTGATTATGAAGAAGAAAAAAAAAAGGAATGTATACATACAAGAAGCGATTTTATTATTCATTTTTTGGATAAAGAAGTTCCTAATGTTTTCTTGAGCATAATTTTTTCCTGCAGACGTTTAAAAGTTAATTTAACTTTTTTTCAGAGAGATAAAGATTCTCTTCTGGAACGTTAGAAGGAAATCGCAAGTCGTGTCGGACATTTTGGATGGCTTGCACTACTTGTTTCTGTGATGATTTTTTAATTTATCACCTTCGTTGTCATCGTCTTCTTTAGGTTAAACTTGATCAAAACAGTCATCCAATTTATCCTGATTGAGGGGGTGGAGTGGGGTGGTATCAGCCCCAGTTAAGTTCTAGTTCACGTGCAAACATAACACGAATTCAAAAACTGTTAAATGCATACCGATTTTGTTCGATTTATAGAAACTATTTTATTACAAAAAAATGGAAGGTTCTTAAAAAAAGGTTCGATGTATAAAGATTTTCGATATGTAAGAGTTCGAAATGTGGATTTTCGACCATGCATACACACACACGCACACACTTTTACTTTTTTTAATTATCGTCATAGTTTAAGAGAATACAAAAGGGATAAATTATTTATTAATGAAATAAAATAAATTCAAATAAAATTGGTTGATAAAGCATAAAATAGTCAGGTGTGAAAAATCTGTACATATCTCTTAGATTCATAATTTTCAATTTCTTAGCATACTTTGTTACTTAACAGATATTTAACTCAAGTTAATTTTTTACTTAAAAATTTGATCTGTTTCTCATATATATATTGAGATTATGATTATAAATAGAAATTAAATGAATGAATAAAGGGTGATTCAAAATTTCTTCAACAACAAATCTTCTAATTTAAATTTCTTCAATATCAGTCTATATATAAAATTCATTTAAAGTTTAAGAAGAAAAAAATATAACTTTTTTTTTTCTGTCATCAAATTAAAACTTTCACTTATCAATTTTAATGACATAAAACAAAATACTAAGTGCTTTTATAATTACTAAGTATTATTCCTTACTCGAACAAAGTATTATTAACTGTACTTTCTTTCAAACCATTATTAACTTAACTTACAATCTATTATTAATTTTATTAAAGTTAACTAAGTAGCTAAGGTATTTTAAGTGAAAAATGGACTGCTACAAGTTTAAAATGTGATGGCAGACATAGATTTCGGAATACTGAAAATGAAATTATGTATGAAATGCAAATTATATGTTAAAACATATTTTTAAATTATACGTATTAGAAAGCCTTTCTACTTAAAAAAATTCATTTCTTTCATTGAATTTTATTTAAATACCTTTTCAGATTTCTAGAGCATTAAAATTGTTTTGTTTCCCTTTTAAGTTGTGTAATTTTAATTGATGCGATTAATTTTTATGTTTTTGGAACCTCCTGTTTCTGATACTTGTATAATTCTAAAATTTCTTAAAAGAAAAACTACTACTAACACCTCATGGAAGACTGATTTCAAACTGAATTTCAATCGATTTTTTTTCCAATCAAGGATGTTCCAGAAGCAGGAAGAATGAGCCCCCCAACCCCCTCGAACAGCTGCGGATGACCCCTCATATTCCATTTTGGAACGGAAACATTGTTTCTCCCGAGTTCATGTTATATCCCATTTGGGCGGAAACGCTTACCTAGGGATTGTTGCTCCCCCTGTCTTCCTTTTCCCTCTCTCCCCTTTCTGAAAAGTACAAGTAGAGCATTTTTCGTTCTCTAAACAGTGGATTGTTGGTCAGCATTTAAAAACTAAAGTCAACGCCCAATTGTCATTCCTTCCAGTTGTTCATTATTCGCGGTTTCAATTATTTATTCGTGTGTCGCAGTTTTCCATTATTTGCTTATAATTTATACTGTGTAATTAATTTGACTGACCGACTGTCTGGTTTTTGTTATGTTTATTTTAATAATTAATGAAGTAGAACCGCCTAGACAGTGGTTCTGATGGATTTCTAAAAATTATGGGGTCTCAAGTTTGGATTGTTTTCACGGAAAAATTTCTATTCTCATTCATCTTTGCTTAATGTCAAAGAGCCTCGCTTATGTTTGAAGCACTTTTTCAGACACAAAAACGTATAAACTGATATTCTATTATTTCGTATAAAAACATGAGGAGCTGAAACATGCATTCTTTTATCAAGCAGTGTCCTTAAAAGTTAAAAATATTCTATTAACATTCCATTTTCCGTACAGTTGTTCTAGTATTTGATTAAGCTTATCAGAAGTTAAGCCGTACTTTCTTTTCCCTTGTAGTGTTCTCAGAAATTTTAAGACATTTCCATTTTCAGATAAGTCGTTCCAGTATTCGGATGAACTTATGAGAGGCTAATGAGTGCATTCTTTTGCCTTGCAGTGTCCTTAAAAGTTAAAACGTTCCATTAAAGTTCAATTTTTTTTCATTCAGTCTGACTTGTATTCGAATAAACCCGTGAGTAACTAAAGTGAGCATTATTTTACCATGCAGTAACCTTAGAAGTTAAAAACATTCCATAAAGGTAGAGTTTATTTCGCTTTAATTTGTAAATTAGCAATAATTACGTCTTACATGTATAGGGAAAAAATACATCACACATTTTATATATGAATAACTGGATTGATTCGATAAAAAATGTATTGTGAAATAAAATGTCACACTCTCTTAATGCAGGTTAAGTCCAAATATGATTTTAATAATGTAGCTTTCTTCTACCTGAAATTGTATTTCGGGTCCCACTCTACTACATCTAACAGAGTTAATGGGTCTACAGTATTTCCTTCTTCTGAAAAAAATTCTTTTGATTAAATTTTTTTTTTTTTATCAAAAATGAGTTTTATATAAATATTTTTTTTATTTATACAAAATATAGTATTGATACTATTTATTTTTTTCCTTTCCTCTTTTCTTTAAGCGACACATTTATTTGATTAAATTTGTGAAAGAACAGGAAGGCAAGGAGGATTCTACTGATAAGCGTATTCTAATTTTTTTCTTAAAATTTAAACTTATGTTTCATAAAGTCTGCTAGTCGAAAAAAAATTTAAAAATAAATGAACAAAAATAAAAATTTTCATTCTATATTTGTTGCATATCTCATTCACATAAAGAAATTAAGGTGTAAACTTAGAATATAAATCGATATTAAAATTTAAGCCAATTGAAACATAACATCATGTTAATGTAATCATGCAATGAATCTTTTTACCGTTTTCATTGAAACAATACGAATCTTGTTAAAATATTAAAAGGTAACAAATGGGTTGAGTTGAATTCAGGTCCGTTCAAGTATTCTTGGCGCTGAAAATTTGTAACCCTGATCCTAGTCCTAAACTCCTAGTTTATCGATATCTTTGAATTAAACAATGGAAGAGATTATGAAATTCAGAATCTATTCTTCCATGTCTTGCATGTATCCTTTTGATTTGCGTCTTACTATTGAAAGGTATGCCCATTCACCTTGTTATGTAAAAGTTTTCAAAATATTTCTTCCTACTTTGCATTTAGAACAGATTAAAATGAAATGTTCTTTTGTCTTTGGTACTCTGCAAACCAAAAAGAGCAGAAAATCTATTAGTTTAAAGCTGCAGTATTAATCGTTTAACGGAACTTATTAGATCAAATCTTGTTCATTAGGATTTCTCTGTATCTCTCGTTTGCCGCTAATTGTTCCAACTTTCGAAATGTGATACAGTACTCCCTCTACAATCCGGCATTTCATCTTCCTCCACTCCCGCCAGTAATCCGCCATTTTTACATAGGCAGACAAGTCACCAGAATGAAATAAAAAAAATTATTTTAAGCCTTCTATTGCTATGGAGTAATATAGTTTATCAATACAAATCAGTACTTTTTTTATAGTTATTTTGTGTATGTGACATTTTATTTGCGTGTACAGCTTTAAAGCGTTGTACAATAATACCCAGCTTTTGCTATTTAAATGCGTTATAATTTTGGATTTTCCTGTAATCCAGCGTCCGGCATTGCTCTGATCCGATAATTGCCGGACTACCAAGAGAGTACTGGATACGTGTGATTAAATGTCTTATATCTCACACTTCTACCCTTTCTTCATTAGCTTTTTTGTACTATCTTTTCAAAAATGTTTGGTGGACTTTTCCCCCCAAAAGGAGTTATGTTTCAAGGGTCCGAAAGAGTTTTTTGTTAGTTTGTCTACTTCTTCATGTATTAATATTGTAATTTGAACATAGAATTACAGTTACAGTTTCTGAAAGTAGAATTACTGTACACCATCAAAATTTGTGTAAATTTAATTAGACAGATAAGAAATTCTTTTGAAAAAAGTGTGAGACTATCCTGGAAATTAATTGATTACGTGATAAACTATATTCTATTTTTTTAAAAACCTTTTATTTTAATTAAAAGTATATCTAGTTTGCTCAATTATTCCTCATTATAGTATGTAACGTTCAATGACACTAAAAGTGGAGAAGAATGTTACTATAAGCGTAATTTCAAGAAAATAAGCCCATTTTGTTTAATTTCGCCCACTCTTGTATGATATAAGAATCATATGGTAAAGCAACATGATTTGATGTAATTCTATTTTAATGTAAAAAAAGAAAAAATATCTCTAATCATATTTTAAATTTCTTTTTTGGTTTGAAGCGAACATTTAAAAATAGAAAAGTCGCCTTTCTAAACAATTATTACTGTTTTAAAATCGTTCATTTGAAAATGAAGTGCGCGTGTTGTATTTTTGGATAATTATTTTAAATACAAAATTGGTTGCGCATCTTTTTTAAGTGATATGAAACAAGATTATTAACATCAAAACAATTACAGTTTTGTCAAAAAGCTTTTGGAAAGCTATTTTTGTGGTTTTAACTAAAAAATAGTCGTTGCTAAAATGCCACAATATTTTTAAATTAATTTTCGAACAACTTAAAATGATGCAATATTCAAAATTTAAAAGTTAACACATTACGTATAAAATTTAATAAATTATGAAACATAAAAAAGAAAGAAAGGAAGAAAAAAGAAATATTTAGATTTTTCTTTCCTATTCTCTTTTTAATGATGCAGAAATCACAAGCACTTTCGGATGGCAACGCGCTCCTAGCAACGGACATTCGCCGTCACGTAATTCGCATTTTTGGGTGCATACGGAAGTACCTTGTCTCCCCCTTAAAAGTCTGCGAATGCGAAATATGCGATACGCTGTATTAAGTCTGACGCAAAATGATTCAGAGATATCAAAAGGTGTCAATTTTTTTTTTTTTTTTAAATTTCACTTTGTATTCGCTTTCGTACAAATAACTAGTTTCCCAAAGCAACATTCAGTTATATAACATGTAAGTCTAAATTTTTTTAAAAAGTTCATAATATTTTCTAAGAAATATTTCTATATTGTTTAATTCCATAACTTTAGATAAATAATTGCCTCCCATCTATACTATTTGAATAAATGTAATAAATAGTTAAAAACTTTTTAAATAATTCCATTCTTAAAGTAACATATTTGCATATTAAACATAATTGGATTTAAGTGTCTTGTGAGAAAATTTGGTGAATAAAGTCTTAACTCAAGTGTCATTCATTGTTTAAAAAATATGAGATTCATCGCCAATAACCGGGTTTTTTTAATTTTTTTTTTATCTTGAACACGATATTAATATAACTTATCCGCACTCTTTTTCCTAAATTTTATTTTCTTTACTTGCCTTACAACTTTTATACTACACCGAAGATCACCAAGAAAATCTGTATGCTTCATCGTACAAAAACAACGCTAGAAAAGGAAAAAATGCAACAATAATTAATTCCTGAACACTGTCTTATATCTAGATTTTGATCTCACGTCCTACGCTCGAGGATATGTAAAAGACAAAAAAGGGGGAGGGAGAGGCGTCTGGCAGAAAATAACTGCTGTCTATTTTGTGGATATGTCTCTTTGAAAAAGATTATTCTGTTGTGTAATGAATCTCTTTGACAAAATTTCTTTCAATAGAAAGGACGTCTGCGGTTTTTTTCTTCTTAAATCATCTTCATGGGAAATACGTCTGAGCAATTTAAAACGTCGGAAATCAGTTAAAGTATTTTCCCACCAATTTGGTTGGAAAAAAAAACTTTTCCAAGTTCCTCGTTGTCAAAAAATCAATACTTCGGTTTTGAATTTAAATTTAAAAGAAAACGAAAAAAAAATATTTCTTTTAAGTTCATTTATTTCGTCAGAATGAAATTATCAACATAGAAATCAAACGCTTCATTTAGTTTCATTTAAAGTCGTCTGGCTATTGACGACGGATCTGTCTACTTTTAGTCAAGGTCTGGTGACTATCACGAGTTGGCACTTCAACCTATATTATGGATGTAAAAATCTGACGATTATGAAGTTGGGATTTAACGCATAGCTTCTTAGATTCTGTTTTAATACAGAAGGAATTAAGAAATTTATCCGACCTACAGACTTGATAGTCTATCCGCCAAGTTGGCTAAACTTCTTGAATTCAAAATCATAAATATTGAGACAAAATACTTCATCCAAAAAATAAATGCTCTAACTGTAGCTATAAAAATATGTGCTGCTTAAAATCTACATATTTAACTTTAAAACTCATTTGTATTCATTGGTTCCAGACTATTGGGATTTCTAAAACATTTTTTTTTCTAAGCTGATAACTCTTAACACACGTTCGGACGCGAATGATATAGCATGTATTTTAATTGTGACGCAAAAGGACACGAATGTTTTAGTTTTCAAATTTATAAGCCACCTTACCATGCATGAAAATTTAAGTGGAGTTAATTTTTTGACATTTCGCATTTTAATGCTCTAGATCTTTGAGTATTTTCATTTCGTTTTGTCTTTTCTATGTGCATTTTAAAAAAGTTCCGTGAGTTTGCATAAATTACTTATATTAGTAGTACATGTATGCAATAATATTCATTACATATAAATATCAAAATGTTATTTCCCGAGAACTCAGACAAAAAGTTCAATCATGATTTGGATCACGATGAGTTTAATAATAAATCATTCGTGTCTAGTCACGGGAGCCGAGTGGTTATGGTCGTGAGCTCATAGCGTGGCTTCTGTCGAGACATGAGTTCGAGTCCTGATGCTAGAGAAAACCCGCTGTGCAATGGGGCTGATGCACGTTAAACCTGTCCGGATATTAAGTCCACCCGATGGCTTGGAGTGGAAGTTTGGTGAAGGAGATGCCAGCACAGAAGTCGTCATCGTCATTTGACCGAGGTTCAAAATGACGAGCTTTGTCGCCACTAGCCTTCGTCAACTTTCTAAGTGCAACGTTAATAACAAACGATCAATCAATGGCGATAGATTTCTTTATTTTGAACTAGTATCACCAGTGACAATAATTTCATTCTCCTAACTTCCACCCATGCACGAGAAATTTTTGTGATGTTTTATGGTTAGCTTCCATTATTTTGTGAGACAGGTCTTGAGTGGAATCCAGACTTGAACTTATAACTCGACTTCAATGTTTCTGGCGATGAAACTCATTTCTCGGCTATTGTGGCCGCTTTCGATACTTAAAATTCCCGCGTCCCTAATTTCCTTAATTATCTGTCGCATTTAAGTCATTCAAAAATTCTCTGAAATTTCAAGTACTATATAATTTCAAAATAACCTTTGACAAAGTATTTGTGGGATTTTATTGTTTAGAATGTAAGATATATCTCTAAAATTTGTCAATATTATGAGGTAGCGCTCCAGCTAAAATTTCTATTGCATGATCGAAAGTGAATCCATTTTATTTTGGAATATATATGTGAGCATCTATTCTGATCTCTCTTTTCTTCCTATATTTTCTTCTGAATAACCCAACATTATTTTAATGAAGTAATCGATGAGAATATCAAATCAGGGTCACAAAAAGGCTCATTTTTGTTAACGTTTTATGTAACCTAGTGACATATATCACCTGATGAAATATAACAATGCCTTTAAATTCATCCAATGATCTATTGAAATGGCTTAGTGGAATTTTTTGTATCATTTGTCTAATTTTTAAGGAGAGGTATCTTCCTTTTTTTTTAATTCCCTACCATCATTAATTAGAACTGGAATAATATACATATCTAATACATTATATATATATATATATATATATATATATATATATATATATATATATCAGTATTCTTATCAAAGTTATTTTGTTAACTGATGTTTTTAACAATGGATTGATATTATCATACAATTTTTATATGCATGTTGTAATCTGTGTTTATAATTGCTTTTTTTATTAATTCAACAAACACGTTTTCTACGTATTATGAGATGTTTTGGGATACGTTGCAGTACCTTTTTTTTTTTTTTTTTTTTTTAAAGTGAAGACCTTTTCAAATTTATTTTCGTTACAATTACCTAAATTTTCGAGAGTATAAATATTAATTGTATAGAGTGTAACTTAATATGCCTAAATATATCACTTACACTTAGAATAACTTTCGTGCTTTCATTTTGTTTTTATTGATAACCATGTCACCTTAAATCACTCCATTGAAATAAATTTAAATTCTATAAATATCTAATTGGTTTCTTCCACCTGCCGTAACATAATAAACGCTTACTTGTTTGTCGCTGCTATGTTCTCCTTCTTCACCCGTGCGGGGATCGAGTTTGAAAGAATAGCCCCACAGTAGTTCATGCATGCCGTTAGAGACGACTAAAATGGATACCTAGGGTCTGGGGGTATAGCATCTGGGGGGCATCCTGCTCTTGGGGATTATATCAGGGAGCTTCAAGAGATTGGCTTCCTTATGTAGGCACAGGCATCACTCACCCGAGGTACCCTAGTGATCTCTTTTTTCTCAAGGGTTTTGTTGTCTTTGGTAAACACGTGTGATGCGTCCTCGGGATACCTTAGCAATTTTTCTCTATTTACGACCTTCATTCTTGTCAATCAATTTTTTATTTTTCAATTTTTCACTCCTGGATCACATCTGTACACTTTACTAGATTACACTCCTTCACTTACCTTGTTTGGCGCTTGGCCACATTTGGCTTTTGCCCCATTAAAAATACTATCACTCATTCAAAAGTCTAGATCGCAATCATATCTTGATTGGTGCAGTGTGGCCGCATCTAGCACTTGTGTTATTAAACCCCACCTTCACTCATTCACTCTCCTTCTTGGTCCAAAATATTTTGTAGCACAATACGCATCTACTTTTTTCATATTTATGAATAGAATTTAACTCCCTGCTATTATTTATACTCAGTGATATGTTTTGTTAATATAATGACGTATGATCATGTGTAAAAAATAACTGAGGACCATATAAACATATTAACAGAATATATAAACACCCAGGCTCACGGATATCTGATGTAATTGTAAATGAATAAGCAAATAAAAATAAGCAACTAAAAATAAATAGTAAGAAACTGGAATAAGCAAATCGATAAAAAATAAACATTAATTAATAAAAATAAACATAAATAGATAAATAGAGAAAAATAAATATTAATTAATAAAAATAAACATAAATAGATAAATAGAGAAAAATAAACATAAATAGATAAATAGATAAAAATAACAAATATGAATAAATAGATAATAAACTTAAATGAATAAATAAATATGTAACGTCGGGTTATTCGTAAACTTTTCCTTAATTAATTTTCTGGTTTTATACATAAATTTCCAATTTTTTCCGATCAAATGAAACGTGATCTAAGCAAATTAAATGAAGGTAAGAAATATCATGAATTGATTTAAAAGGATAATATATAGATATATAATATATAAAGTGAGCGGGGGTAGTTGAGAGTGCGTTGTTGGTAGATATAAATAATTGGGGTGATTTGTTTCATTTGATCTTCTGTGGTCAAAATCGGCTACAAGTAACTCCTGATTAGAGTAAGTGGAAATAGATACTACAGCATTCGAGAAGCACCTCACTCGGAATGGGTAAGTTGCTAAGCACGTACTTTATTGCTTAGTTCTGAACAAGGATTTAAACATGTTAGGGTTAATTGAGAGAGAGAGTTTGCATAATGTGTGAAGAAATTCAATAAACTGTGTATACATTTTTCTGATGTCTCTTCCACTGGAAATTGTAACTTTGTTGACAATTTAATTACATTTTACTGTGTCTGTAGAGTTAAGTAATGGAAGCGAGACTATACGAAAGCAGAGAGAGATAAAAAAAAAATAATAAGCACACAAGTGAACTAATAAATATATAAAAAATAAGCCTAAATAAAGAAATAAACGAATAGAAATTCATTGGAAATGAATAAATAAACAAGTATAAATATAAATACTGATGAAAGCTGTTAGCCTTCTTAGGGGCAGTCTTAAAAATATTCATGGATGGCGTTGTTGGCAAATAATTTGAGTCAATGATTTCCAAGACACGCAATAAAAATATCTCTATAATACTTCTAGAATAGGTTAGCCGAAGCGGAAACATAATAATGATAAGAAACATACGGTTTCGCAGTTTTTAAATAAGAGGTTACAAAAAGAAGTGGCCTTCAGATTTACTTTATTGGGGGAATTACGCCTTTCTTGAAGGAAGGAGTCAAATGAAGAGAAAATAACTAACCATTTCTGTAAATACTAAAGAAATCTAAACAGTTCCTTTTCTCCCAATAAAAGAATTGTGTAACACTTTCTTTATGTTATGACACTGTTGAGAACATTCGAGGTTGTAAAATATTAAAATTATAGAAAGATAAATATGAATGAAATTCCTGCCTTATATAGTTACATTTTTAATTGGTTATTATTTTTTTTTTTTTAAAAAGATAGCATTTTTCTTTGATACTTTCGAGGAAATAGGAATTCTGTATGTTAAATGCTTCACAATAATAATGCTTTCGACAATAAAAAAGTGTTTCACATAAAACTATTCAATTCTTTTATCGCAGTTTTCCTTTAAATAAACATTCAACATCCCCTTAAAATGAGTAAAAATTTAAAACTTTCAACTCAGTCAACGATTTAAACAGTCAGTATAAATCGAATATTAATATGAAAAGAAAGAAAAACAGGTGGCAAAACAAAAATATGTATTGTTGATGAATACTTAAGAGTTATTTTGGCTATAATTAATACAATCGTTGTTGCACAAAAGAGCAGATGTTTAGGATGAAATCATGCATAACATAAAGATTTCTTCATAACGTGAAGTTGCTCCTTTTAACGGCTGTTTGTTTCAAAGATTCACTAAAAATGTTTACGTTAACTTCCGTTTTTTAAAATAATTTTGTTTTTCCTCTTATTATAGTTGGTTAGTTTTTACATTTATTGTCGCATCACAACTTGCAATATTCGATTTGCTTACGCGTATTTTTTGAGGGTTATTAGTTTTTATTTAAGTGGAGAGAGAGAGAGACACGAAACTTAAGATTAAAAACATATTTTTCACAGTGAATTAAAAATATTTCAAACTATTGATGACTACGATTAACGAATTGCTTAGTGGTACCAAGTTTAATTTAAATTCAAAATCACAATAAAATAAAATAAAATTAAAAAAAAAAAAAAAACTGCTTCAGACTTCTAGATATATAACACAAATTCAAAAATGCTTGCACACTTTCGGATAAAAATGAATAAGCGTTAATATCAGTAATATTAGGATAACTAAAACAAGACATTTTTTGCGGGTTCTTGAAACGAAATGTTCACTGAAAGTAATAAAAATGCTTATATTCACACATTTTTTGGATTAATTTTCATATTTTCCTAAAATCTTTCTTTTAACAGAATTTTACCAGTAAAAGTGTTTTTAAATACATTTAACACATAATTCAACGAGGAAATCCGAACAGTCACAAGAACATCAATTGCTATGAGAAGATCTAAAAAATTGATTAAATTCTATAAAGACCTGCACTAAAAAGAATATAACGTGAGAAGTTGGATCAATATCTGAATCATGTTGCGAGCAACAAAGCTTTCTACGTGATTTGAATTCATAAAATTGGAAGCAAACAAAGGATTGAGCAATAAGTATGTTAGTATTTCTGATAAACAGTTGCTTTAAGGATTAACTTTTTATTTGAAACTTAATTCATAGTTTCAAATTCATTACGAAAAGTATGTTTTTCTTATTGAAGGCAGGACTCATTTCTGATGTGCAAAGGGAAAGGTTTCATTAAAATATTTATCAAAAGAATTTTTCTTTTCTAAAAGCGCAATTTTGTTCAAAGGGGAGGAGAATTTCATTTATATAACACTAATTTCTCCCTAAAGGAGCGATATTTTTTTCTTAAATGATTAAAAAAAATATTTAAAATCCTTATATAATTAAAGGTTAGTCCATAAACAAACAAAAATATACATGGAGGTTGGGGGTGGGGTTATTTGAAATCCATTAGGCAGACAGAACGTGCTACCCAAAAGAACATTTTTTAGAACTAACATCCCTGAAAATAAATATCTAGCAACAAGAGACAATTTTGAATAAGGATCGAGATTTTCAAGAGTTTTATTCCACATTATAACTTCGTTCTTGTGTGTGGACAATTGCCTGTACTTCAAAATCAAACTGAAACCAAAAATTTAGAAGCAAATATCCAGAATAAAACTTAGAAGCATTTTGTGACAAAAGTTTTCAGGTATAAGTAGACGAAAGCGAGTTCAAACAATGAAGCGCCTTAAATTTATAAAACAGAGAGCAACTTAATTATTGTGCAATAAATTGTAAGTATTCTTAGTAAACAATTATTCTTTATGTGTTAACTTCGATATTCGATTATTTCAAACTCTCAAAAAACTAAACATTGTGTTTAAATAAGAGATTCAAAATATGTTGAGATATGTAGAAATCTGCATTCATCATATATTTATGATGCATTGTACATTAAATACAACACAGTTTAAGTATACTGTTTAAGAAAAAGAAGAAAAACCCGTATTATTTCTTCCAATGAAGGTAAACACGCATTGTATGTCGGAAGGTAATTCATTTTTTAAATTTTTATTTTACTTAATATTCACATAACTGAATTTGTTTTATTAGTGTGTCTCTCTGCGAATTTTTAAATTAAGAAGTTTTTTTTTGTTCGCCAAATCAATTGATTTCACCCCCCTCCTTTCTTTTTTATAGTTTAATTTGTACTAGAATTTTTATGCATTGATTCATTGCAATGCTGAGTATATAAATAATAATAATGTCTAATTTTTGTTTCATGATAATCATAGCTCAAATATACATTCTTTATTATACTATAATTATTACAAATATGTATTTTAACACAATAAATGCTAATACAATTCATGTGAAAACTTTATTAGAGTAGCATCTAATTTTGTACTTTTTGCAGTTTCTTATTGATAAATACCTGCTTTTAAACATTAAAAATTTTCGAACATTATGTGATTTCTACCTAAGAACGCTTAAAAACAAAACAAAAAAGTGATTTTTTTTTCGTTACGAACAATTCTAAGAATTATGATTTAAAACTCTTGCTGTTGATTTTTTCCTACTACAACTGTTTTAGATTTGGTCCCAGTCGCGTGTTATGGAACAATTTATTAAGCCATATAAACAAATGTCTTGTAACTCGAATATTAAATAAAAAATTTCACGAATATTTTTGAAAGAGAAGTGGAATCAATAAATCTACTTCTGGAGAAAAGTATTTATATAAAATTTTATCACTGACGCCATTTTTTTTCTTGTACGAATAATAAAATAATCTAATTTATCAATCTTGCGAATACACAACTAACAAGGTGACGCGATATTGCAACGTTTAAAGAAGAGACTGACAAATTTGGTATGGCATCTTGAATCAGCTGAAACTAAAACGTGGGGTGTAGAATTTATCAGATCAGGGTGTAGAATTTATTGAACAGAACGCAAACAATTATATCAGAAAAATATCACAGTTATGACAGAGCGCAAATGAATCTTTTGTATTTAAGAAGATATTTAAAAGAAAATCTAATCAGAATTGGCTTGGTTTGGTTTTATTAACGTCGCATTAGAACTAACACGAATGTTATTGGCGACGGATCTCGTACTTTTAAACCTCGGTCAAGTGACGTGGACACGATGAAAACCGCCGGCCACGAGTCCGTGACCAGGACAACTAGGCCACCGTGGCAACTCTAGTTAGGATGGAATTGGAGCTTAACAGGAAACTTTATGCGGATAAAATACACTATCTGATATCAAAGAAAGTTTATACTTTAAATAAATCTTAAAATTGTTGCTTAATTTGTTAAAAATTGCTTCAGAAAAAAGTTAATTAAACAGAGATTTTCAGAGCTATACAGTTTGTATTTTAGGCTTATCATTAGCTATAGGACTTTCTGATACTTTCACAAAACTTTTATTGGAATATCTTTCCGTTTTCAAATACCTGTTTTTTATTTAAAAAAAATTGTTATGTTTTAGCAATTCAAATTTGAACTACATAAAAAAGCGTAATAAAAATATACCATATGAACCTTTTTTATAGCACTTTTTTGTTATGCTATTCTCAATAAGTTATATGTATGATGCATATGAGAAGCAACTACTTTATTACTTTTTTTTAAAAAAAGCTTTATCATAGAAAGAATTTAGGGGAGAAAACTTTATCTGAAGAAAATAACCATTGTGATTATAATTGTCATTTCAATTTTATATGTGTTTAAAACATTTCAAAACATGAATTTGATTCTTAACTATCAATGAACATCAATAAAGTATAGCATTACCTAGAAGTAATTACAAAAGATCTCTCAAACCAGATTTGAGATCGATAAATTCCCAAGGTTATGAGTCATATTATTTAAATCACAATAATTTAATTTATGTTACAAAAGAAATAATATTAGTAGTAGTATATCCTATACATTCTTTCACATATCTCTAAATAGTTTTTCCCAACACAATAAAATCATTAAATTAAAGCAATTATTGTAATTTTTAAATACGAATAATATCCATTAATAAAACGCTTTCTCGTTAAACTAGTTTAATAGAATTTAATTTCTCGAGTTCCAAGAAGAAATCTCGATCTTTCGTAAATTCTTTTTTTATTTCGTAAATTCTTCTTCCATCAGTAAAATACCTTCACATAAACGAGTTTAAAAAAAGTTAAATTTTTTCTCGAGCTCCGAAAAGAAATCTCAAATTGCCGTAAAAGAATTTTTGTGCTATAATCATCCGTAAAACACTTTCGTCCTAAACCAGTTTGATGAATTTAAAATGCTCGAATCCCAAGCCAGAGTAGAAGGGGATAAGGTCACTATTAACTTTAAAACTTTTTCACTATTTATATAGATGTTCTAAATGTGTTCCTTTCTCTTCGATTCCTATTCTCAATCCTGATCTGAAACACTGTGTCCAGCATTTGACCAGTGGACAGGTAGGAGTGAGACGAACGTTCACTCACGTGGCGCGGATATCGATCCGCAGGACTCCATTAGCACCTGGTCACTTTAAATATTCATGTTGCCATGGAGACGGGAGGGCGGGCGGAAATCTGTTGCCGGTAATCGGGAAAGGAGGGGGGCTTGCAGCGAGTCACGTGATTCAGGGGGCCAGGTGATGGCATGGGAAGTGGATGGCGATCTCAGGGGGAGTGACGGAACACAAGACTGATACCCATCGATTCCCCTTGCTTGGGAGAGAGATGCTCGCAGAAGTTGATAAGGTAACTCTCATACCCCCCCCCCCCTTCCTCTGAATTGTTTTGATTTTAATAAAGGAGATATGAGATGCGAATGAGACGGATTTAATTTTTGTATCAGTGTTATAACCAAGAAAAGTCTCTCTAGAAAACATATTTTACATAATGAATAAAACATTAATTGTGTTACTTGAGGGAGCTACTTTAGTTTTTTTCATGCGGTATCTGTCTGCCATGAGTACATTATGTTATTTTGATATGACACAGTAACCTAATAAAAGAGTCATGGTGGATTAGGTAAAAGATCACAGGTTCGTTTCTGGATTCCATCAAACACATATTCTGGAGTAAATATAGTTGTCGTACTTTAAGTTCCGCCTAAATCTCATTCCGTCAGTCAACTCAATGATGAAGAAAGGAAGATTCTAGTTTATATATATGTATATACACACACATAGAAAGAGAGCATTAACAGTAGCACATTTTAAAGAACCACTCATTTTAGTCCGAGACAATACATATTTCTTTCTGATTCCTTTTTCTAGTTTTTTCTTTATTGATTTATAGTCATATCCTCTATACTGTAATATGCTAAATGGGTTTTAAACTTTAGATTTTAAAATAAGGAAAAAAAAATCATGTTTTCGTTATATCTTTCTGAACTTTAAAGACATTGTAAAACGAACGGATAAATACAATGGCATGAATTTATGTGAAAATTGAATATTTGTCTCCGAATTTGGTTCAAGTTACTAGGCGCAGAGTTACCTCTCTTTTAATGTATCTCAATTTTATTTTTTAACTCTGCCCATCAGTATTTAGATATACAAAGTAAATATGACACGAGTATTAAACATATGATACCAACACTGTATAATATAGATAGGTGCAAAATGTGTAGTTATTAGTTCTTTTACTAACTTTAATATTCGTTTTAAAACCGGATTAGAACATAACTAAATATAGAAAGATTGCTCTTGTGTAAATTAACAAAATTCCTTCGAAAGAAAGATAAAACACTAATTGCGGGTTATATATATGTAACCATGTAAGCATATAAAGTATAAAATATGATTACAAATAATTCCGTAAATTTTTTTTTCATATATAAAGAGCGAGTTTCGAGGAATCTAATATCACAAATTTTTTTATTAAGATTCGGAGATGGCAGATCAAGTATTCGAGTCCTTATTTTTCCATCAAATACATTGACCGTTTTAGACTAGTGGTCATGGTCGCGGACTCGCAGCCGGCGGTTTTTGTAGAGTCGTTGTTTCGAGCTTGATGCCTCAAAAGACACGCTGTGCAGTTGGAACTGATGCACATTAAATTTGTCGAGGCTCAAAGCGCTCCCGTTGATATGGTGGGGAAGTGTGAAGAGAGAGATACTAACTCAGGTATCGTCCTCGTCACTTTACCGGGGCTAAGAATTTCGAGGTTCGTCGGCAATAACCCTCGTGTTGTTTTTAGTGCGACGTTAATAAAACCAATCAATCAACCATGAGATAGATTATTGGGAGATAGTGCGCTTGTTCTCCAATTCTGCTTTAAAGTCTACTTTTAAGGCACATTGAGGAAGTTAAAAGTCAGAAATGAACCTTCTGAAGAGTCGTTTTTGCTTACTTGAAAAATAATTTTAGCGCAACATTAATTAGAACAAATAATGTGAATTTATATTTGATAAATTATGAAATGTATATTCAATAACCCTTTGTACAATTCTAAGGCAAGAACTCTTAACTAAAGAGAAGCAGAAAGATTTAAGATGTTCCGGGCACTTGGAAGACATTGTAAATGAGAAAATGAGTTAAAATGAGTTATGAAATGACAGAAAATGAAAGAAAATGAGTTAATTATCTTTACTTTCAAAAATAATTTTAATTTTTTTTATCATATATGCAATAAATTACATTATTAATAGATACATCTGTGTAAGTCTCTTTTGAAATTTCTCTGTTCTTACTCTTTTCCTGGTTATTTCTGGATATAATTTTATCTACAAACTGATGGAGTTTATATTAATTTTTTAAAAAAAATCCACGGGGTGTGTACTCAAGTAGAAGTGTGTGTTCTGGCAGTCGCTACTTGCATGTTCCCCTTTCAAATTTGTTCGATAGCACAGAATTTTTCCTCTATTGTAGTTATAACACTCTTCTTTTCTTTTACGCCCTTCCGATATTATTTTTTAATTATTACGTAAATCACTTATATAAGAAAAATCTTTATAACTCTTAAAATTAGACCAATACAATCTGCTTAAGCTTATAATTAATTTCACTGACTGAGAGATCTTAAAAATAATCTCTTAATTTATTTTTTGAAAAAGGAACTTTCCGAAAAATTGCATAAAATTAGAAAATAGAGTATATTACATACATAGATACATACATACATACATACATACATACATACATACATACATACATACATATATATATATATATATATATATGATCTTAGGCTTTCCTATTCCCAGGAAGTTATAAAATTGTTTACGCATATCGAACATGTTAGAAATTCATTTGTTATTGAATCTAAGTCTTATTTTTCTGGCAAAGATGTTTAAGAGAGGAGGGGATAAAAAAAAATAATGATTCTTGGGTTCATTTAACCAAATCATGCAATGAAACTTAAAATAAATTTCCCGCAGCAGTTAATTACTATCGACTCACAAATAAAACCTGTCGATAATGAAGACAATGTCTATGTAAAAGTATTCTAAAATGGATTAAATTACTTCAAACATTGTTTAAATTTTTTTTCTACTTTTCTAAAAATAGGACGCTCTGAAAGAAACTAAAACACTTCGACAGAAACCGTTGACTCAATTGGGGTTGTGGGTGAAGGATCTGGGTGTTATTTGCGCCACCTTCTCTGCACGCATCTCCGTAGAGAGAACGTGCGTGACTATTCTGTCCCTCTTTCTGACCGTGGCTTCGATTCATGAGTAACTCGGATCCGCGTTCATTCACCCATCCCTACACTGTGCTCATTGCATCTTTCTGTACAGATGAAATGCCATCTTCTGAAATATTTCCTTGTTATTATTGAATCCAGGGGATTCCTCTAATTCTGCATGTCGGGCTTATAATGATCGCCCAGTGGCTGGGAGGGATGTCCAACTGAGAGGGGTTTTTTTATAGCCCAATCGGAGTACACAAATTTAGTCTACATACAATCGGCTATACTCATACGTTCACTGCAATACATCTGATATCCTCTGTACGATTTTGAAAGATTTTGTAAGTGAAAGGTTTTGAGCCTCTATCGTCATTTGATAGACGCTCAAAATCACGAAATTCTTCGCCAATAGTCCTCGTGTTGCTTATGAATGCGATGTTAAAAAACAATCAATCGATAGTCTATGAATATAGTTTCTATTACTCATTATATTTTTAATGCATTGTTCTGTAATGTTAATGTCGGTTTGGGTAAAGTGGAACTCTATAGGAACATTGTTTATATTTGTTTAATTAATAATGATTCTTTTTGTTTATTAATACCTTTTTTTAAAAAAAATTGTACCTTGGTCTGATATGCTCAATCAAAATTTATATATCTTTGGCACATTTGACATGATAACAATTACTTGGCGTTATTTGCTTTTACTTCTTCAAAAATATTTAGATGTTTATTGTTTATGTAAAGCTTCACTGCGCATCCTTCATCCGTCGTATATATAATCTTACTTCTATAAACTCCGATTTTGATTTACAATAAAGTCAGGTGTGGAAGTCTTTCCAAGAGATTGATTCGATAATGTAATGGGTTCTTGCGCGTTTTCCCTTTCAACTAACTTGGTGGGCTACTTTATGACGTCATTTGATTTGAGAACTTCGCGTTGTGAACAAACCATGACTAATATAAATCAACATTACTGTATATATTAGAAGAGTAGTGTGTGTGTGTGTGTGTGTGTGTGTGTGTGAGAGAGAGAGAGAGAGAGAGAAAAGAATGGAGTAATTGGATGGTTAATGAGTTTGCTTTCGACGTTGGTGCCAGAAGGTTAGGTGATCGACGGAAAGCTGACTCGGTTCCATGAACTAAGTATTGTTCTTGATTCAAATTCACTTTCGCTGTTATTGACATAAGTAGAACTTTCAGTTAATTTTCAGGTAGTAGTGTAAAATAAATAGTAATAATTAAAATTTTCAGTTAATTTTCAGGTAGCAGTGTAAAATAAATAGTAATAATTAAAATTTTCAGTTAATTCAAGACGTGAATCAATTACCACTCCACCTTTGTATAATAAACATTTATTTTTGATTATAAGTTGACAGAATAAACACGATTTAAATATTTTCCTTCCTGATTATTTGCTGATTGATTACTTAGTGGATTTCGATAACCTAACTAAGCGTCACAATAGCTTTAAACCTGTCATGGGTAAGCTCAGCCATCTCCGGGCTAATCAATCAAAGACGCAATGTATTGATTCTCTGGCTTACAACCTATAACGAAGACTGTTGGTGGACATTATTTAATATGATTTTCAGAGCCAATGTTATTCCTGTAAATTTTCCAGTCATCAAGATATCTTGGAACATGCTTTTCTGGAAAAAAAAAAGCGGAGTGGGAATATCTTGGTCATTTCCAAAGAAAGTTGCTAATTTTGACGCAATGATCTGCAGTTTCGTCTTCTATTACTAACTTTTTTTAAACTTGATATGTTCACACGTAAGTATATATGAATGTAAAAATATGTATTTGCAGTTCGAAATTTGTTCTTGAATTTTAATTCACTTCCTATCATCCGATCGAGTTGAAATTTTGCATGTAATGTACAACTCCGTTGACAATACTATACCATGGTATGCTCAAGCAGTGACGGATTTAGAGATGAGGGGCTGAAGACCAGGGTCTTGCACTTAATAATGTCTATTAAGTGCGTATTGCTCAAGAAATTGTTTTTCTTTTCTTTTAGTTTTAAATTTTCTAGAATAAAAGGTATAAACTCGATGCTTGATTCAAAAAAACTTTTTAAAATCTAGCTTTTATTTAAAAATGGACTAAAAAGTATAAATTAATTTTTTTAAAAAAAATTGTAAAATAATTTATAATTTACAGTGGTTTGAAGTGTTAATATATTTTTTTTTGATTTAATACATAAGTAAGTAGCTATGATACTTAATGTATCGGTAATTACCCAGATATCTTAGTTAAGCACCTCAAGTATTCATAAATACCATTTTACATTTAAAAATTCATTTTTATTCCTTTTAGTCCATCTTTAAATGCAAGCTTGATTAAAAAGATTTTTTTTTTCAATATACTTCAAATCGGTTAATATTAATAAGACTTATATATATTTTGATGTCTTTTATAAAAAAAAAAAAACTGTAATCAAGCATTCAAGTAACATGATCTATTCGTCACATTCATCAGAAAGTCGGTGGAGGACAAATTATCTGTGTAAATAATACTTTTCCTTTATTTTATTAGCTGCCCATTTGGTAGAGAAATGAGTAGCTAAATTTTTTGCCTGAAAAACGTTGTAATTACATCATTTTAATATAAGAACATGTTGTAAGTGCACCTTTGCAAAGGATGTTCTGCAACCAATAAAAACTTTGATTTTGCAGCAAATGGCTATCAAATGAAAACTAATCTATGAATAAGTGTCAGATTTGTTTTGGCGCCGTTTAACAGATGACAGCCCAAACAATGGTAGACCAACGTAGCTTAGCAGTGCCATCTGTCGTCAAAACGTAATTTTTAAGCCACCGTCGTATTGTATTTCCACTTGGAAAAAAAAAAGTAAAGAAAGAAAAGTTTTCGTAAAGAGAACATTTAATTTGTTATCTATTCATTCCTGTAGAAAAAAAAGTCTATGTTTGTATGCATCAAGCATTCTCTATATTTTGCCTCCTACTTTCTAATTCTAAATGGATCTCTACCTTTGCATATTTTAAAGAAAAAATTTGCATATTTATAACTTACAACTGAATTTAAAAATTACATTAGGACAAATTAATATATGTGTTGTAATGAAACTTGTTTATATTAATATCGGAACATTTTTTTTTTCCATTTGAAAATCCAGTTCTTTGGCACAGGGCGTTAAAAGCTTTTAAATTAATTTTTTTTCTGTAATTTGACAACAGAATTCTATTTTAGTTACGAATCTCGCAATCTAATTTCCTTCAGTCGGTCAATCTACTCAATATACACACGTACTATTTTCGATCTGATACATTCTAATCAGAGGTGAGGTTTGAACCCACCTTTGGAGAAAGAGAGAGGGGGATGGTCATCAGTTGTCTCATTATCTACGCCCACTCTGGGGAGGGAGAGGTAGGGGTTCGAAAAATATCAGATGGAGTGGAGGGGGGATGTTTCGGTTTCCATTAAACGTGTTGATGAAATCGCGAGAAGTAATTGGGTGTTTTTCCGTCACGGGCTAATTGTCCTCATCCTCCCCCCTAGTATGATGTCACTGCCACGCCTACAAGTGCGGTGGAGATGCGTAGCCGACGCCATCAGCAACATATAGGTGAAACTATCTGACACTTCACTCCCAATTAAAAAAAAAGATTATAAGCTAGATTTATATATTGTTAATCTCGCTTATATATTAAACAGTGTTCCAAGTAGTATGTCAATCTAAATGTTAGAGTGGGAAGTTTGAAATCCAGAACTCTAACATAAGGAATTTTATAAAATTATCTGTCTTTTTCCTTCTTAAAAATCAGGACTCATTAATTTATTTATATTTATAGAATTAATACTGATTCTTTGCGCGATTTCTTGTTTAATCCCTAATGATATATTCTTTTGTCTTGCATTTTGCTTCGTATATTTTAACTTTCAGTGTAGGTATTAATATGACAACAAATACTACTTATCCTCATAGAATATATCTTTTTTAATAGAACTTAAGAATTTTTTTTTTTAGTTTAGAGAACTTAATATGTATTTCTCAATATCTTTGTAACTTATTATAAATTTTAATTTCGTACATCTTAAATTTCAGTTAAGTATTGATGTTTCAACAAATTATATCTTTCTCTTATTATAAAGATATGAGAACGTCATTCATCGAAGTCAATGCTCTCACTTGAATAGTAAGACTATTAGAAATTTTTGATGCACAATGGTGCGCAAACAATGGCGTAGCTTGGATTTCTACTACCCAGTGCGAACTTTAAATTTACGCTCCCTATAGAAAAAAAAAATTATCACGAGTACATTTCGCGCTTGTAAAATTAAATTATAGTCCAATACGTTACAACGAAAAATTATATATTACGCGGGTAAAAACACAAAACCATTGAAAAGCTTAAAAATAAACTAAACAAACATTTTTCGTAACACTCCTATATATTCAACGAAGAGAATAAAACAAGCCTGACTTTACAATAACTAAAAAAATTACTTGAAACTTTATCAAAGATTATAAAATAAACACAATATCTAAGTCTCTTCTAAACGGCTAAAGATTTAAAGAAATTAAATGTCACTTGCTCACTGTCACGTCTATGAGTTGTGTGTGTGTTCAAGGACAATTAATTCAAAAATCAAAACAGACACACCAATTGCATTTGTTGCGTGGTAACAGCGGATCGCGACCGTCTGCGTCCGTTTCGAAATTCAAAAGTGAAATTTATTTTCTTATTTTGAATAAAATATTTGCCAAGGTTTTATTTAACTGTACATAAATGTAAGTGTATTTGCTTAGGTCAAATCTTACAATTGTATTTTGAAACCCATCTACTTGTTCAATTACTGCTTCGAAATTCTTCATAAGAACTTATGTAGTCCTAATGACTATTCAGTTATCTGATCTCATAACCATAGCCTGATGCTACAGACATGATTAGGCAGATCGACAGCCCCTACATTTGTGCTGCCAGGGACAATGGCCCTCCTCTGCACACCTCACGCAACGCCCCTGCGCACAAAGCCCTTTGATTAGATTATATTTGAATTAAAATTTCTTTTGTGATAGCAATAATGTGTAATCTTAAGCATGCTGAAATTTTTATTCGATATACGTACTAATTATATTTATAATTTAAATTTAATTGAAGTTTAGAAGTGCAATTTTCGATTCGCGAACATTCTCGAAACGTTCACTCCACTTATAAATCATAGAAGGGCGCCAAGTTTTGTTTTAAAAATACAAAGTTGATTCGAAGATTTGTATACAAAGAATACTCCGAGTTTTATTGAAATATTAGAATAGTTTTTATTATTTTAAGAAAATAAATTTATAATTTCCTATGCATAATGACAGATTTTGAAATGAAACAAACGTTTAAAATAATATCAAATACATATTTGGAATCATACATAAATATATCTGCTTAAAATAATCGTTTTGTGTAATGTATATCATCATCTTTATTTTTCAGATAAACATCGATCTAAATTTCAAAGGATTTCTTATAATACAAAATTAGAGATATTTTAAGCAAAAATAAATGCATTATAAAGACACACACAATATGCGTACAACACGCATGCTTGCTGGATTAGAATTTTAATTTAGATGACGTAAAAGAAAATATGAACATCGGTGGATGTGTATTAGCAGCTGTTAACAAATTTACAGACAATAAAATCCGTGACATGGTTCTAAACTAAGACGAACTAGATCGCGACAGCGACAATAGTGATTGATGCAGAAAAAATGGCGAAACAATTTCCTCAGATAAAGTGCTTAATTCTTTGGAAGATGTCTTCGAAAAGATTATAACAACATCATTTCCTTACACAGCCAAGGCTGATGGCCTTTTATGGTAAAGAAGTATTCAAAAATCGTAAAATTCGAAGATTTGAAATCGTTTTACATGTGGTTTCATACATGATGATGTAATTTCGTTGTAATGCTGCTGTCATCAAAAATTGTTAAATCTCACGTGAAAAAAGAGATATCCAAAAGAACTGAAACTAAACATACAGAGATGAAGATTTGCAAGTAGTTGTAACTTAGTATTGCCTGATTTATTTAAAGAGGTGTTTCATTTGAAATAATCTTATTGTTTTTTCTTAATTTAATTCTTCTAAGTTTCTACAAGTATTACATTTGACGTAGCTACATCGTATCAAAATTACTCTATAGAGATATCAAACGGTAACATTTACTACGCTTTAGGCGTCAATGAAATGCTAAAATAATGATTAGCATTCGAATTTCTGCTTAGCATTCTGATTGAATTTTCACCACGAATCTACATTTTTCTTCAATTACGCAACAATACTTCTTACCCTTTCCATTACTATTTAATATGCAAATAGTAACTAATCAACACAGATCTTAATGAATTCTAACGAAGCAATAATTCTTCTTATTAAGACATCAAACTACTTTTAATCGAAACACAAGATGAATATTTAATCAAATCTTCGGATTTATTTCCTATCGGCCTCTAACTCTTAATATTATAACTAGATATTTATCTGTAATGAGCCATTGGGAACCGAGTCTTTAGAATAACTTTGTATGAGAGTTCGACACTCTGACATTTTGCAGAACCTTTTTACGTTCGCTTCTATAGCTCTGTACGCAGTGTAAGTACATTACCGAAGTCCATATATTGGACACTTCAGACTACTCTTTCAGCCACCAATCATCGAATTAAATTCTTTATTACTTGCATATGTATTTCCTCAATTCTATTCTCTAGGGTTCCATTCTAATCTACATAAGTCATTTTTCATTCATCGGAAGAAAATCTCTTAGTTCAAACAACATCATCTAAAGTCCCCAAGGATTAGCTGAAGTGAAAAGAACCCGCTAATTATATTAACTTATTTTAACATACTAATATCTATGATTTGAGTTGAGTGGGTGTTATGTGTATGACGCCATATAGGAACATTTCGATATGTTATAAAGATAAACATTAAGAATCTTTTCTTAAAGTTGTTTCTATTAATTTTAAAGAGCTGGCCAGAGAGAAAAACTCGGACATATTTACAAATGTAATGATACTAACATCCATGTGGTTGCCACACACTTCAATCTATCATGTTGTGCTTTTAAATTTTATAAGTATTTTATAAAAGAACAACTTTTCCTTTTGGCATGTGAAATCGGAATATAATTTTAAATTTAAGAAAATATTTATAAAATTGTACGTACTTTACCTATGAAAAATGGATTGATTGATAAATAAGAAATATAATAAAATGCAACACTTGCTGTAAGCTAGTGATATGAAAATATGATAGTGATATACAACGGGGAATATTTTTCTGTTGGAAATTATTTGCGAGCATAAGTTTTTTGTCATAAGGCAAAGACAACCTTAAGATTATTTACTTATATTCAGACAATTTCCATCTTTGACTGAAAATACAATGTATAATTTTACGCCTCAAATAAATTTGAAATATTTATTAGTAATCCTTTTATTTTATATCACTCAGTGATTAAAAATTTTCTTTTCATATTTTTTTAAAATTTTGTTCCGCGTATTAAGAGTAAAATACGCAAACCATGTTTTAATCCCTATTTAAATTACTATTAACACTCAAGCTTCGGTAGTATTATGTGTACATAAGGTAATATTATAGATTTTGAGGAGAGAGTACCAAAATATTTATAAAAACTATTTGTAGAGAAAAACGCAAGCTCCGATTTTTTTTTCCCTCTGAATGACACGCTTGTTTGTAGATAGCGCATAGATATTTTTCGATGGCGTGGTGCGTTTGATTGCAATTTTAATATTCTATTTTCCAGCATTCTATTTATGAAATTCTCATAAATAATTAATCTGTGGAACAGATTAGGTGTTTTCTACTGTTTAACTGCAAAATGATACAATATTCAAGATTTGAAAAGTGTTAAGGTCTAAGTGACATTTATTCGTTTTTTTTTTACCTTACACACGTTTTTGGCGACACATGTTAAAATTTCAAATTTGTATGGAATGATTAAAATGAAACAATTTTTTTCCTCGGGTGCTTCATGAACAATTTTAGGTCATTTTCGTCCCGGTTAAATGTTCGATAGAACCGAATCATATTTGCGTGATGCGTGTAGTTTCAATGAAAACACACATAACAGCAATTACTGTTTAGAGCGTGTTTGTCATTTTAACCCTTTCATCGATATGCAACGAATATAATGTTTTGAAGCTAACAATGATATTTATTTGCAAAGCTCCGATTACATTTTTCAAAGCATGTTACAAACTACTTTTTTATGAACACTTTTTCGCATACACGAAAGCGTAATATTCAATTTAAAAAAGCGATTTCAAATCTGCATTTTAGTACACAAAACCCCGAAATAGAAATATGTTTTTAGGTTTAAGCCTGTTTTAGACACTTTGTTTTGAATCACCTTGGTTATAACCAATCACCGAGTGCTTTTAACTTACGCAATCCAAAGATGAAACTAATCGAATTTCTTAACAATTTATTCCCACTGGTTTTCGACACTTTTTCTCTTCCCAACTACAACAAACACAGAGAGTACCGCGAACTCCAGTACACCTACCTACCTTCGCTAAAGCGTAGTCATGGTTTCCCACACAGCACAATAAAAGAAACTATGAACTTGAGACGGCCGTGCTTGAATATCTTTGTGCAAGTACGATTTCTAAATATCAACATCGTTTAAACATGATGCATTACATACACATAGTGGAAGGTAGGGAAAAAAAGGGGGGAAATGAATGAATGAATTGTATGAAAATGATCGTAGAGTAAGGGGGGTGGCACTGTTTGTTTGCCTCTAGGTAATATTAGCGGCTTGGCTGTCAAGGCAACGGGGGATAGAACATTCCTGCAGCTAGGGCTGTATCGACCGTGGCATACAGATAGATATGCGCTTCAAAAGGAAAGGGAGTAGCGCCAAGGTGGGGTTAGAGTCATAAGCCAATATCCCATTCGAGTGGGTGTCCTGAAGTTTACACTTGAATGACTTTCGCCAACACTTCATTACTTTGGTGTTAGTAAGAAATTTTTTAAAAAAGCGCTGATGGAACGAAAGTATAAAACCAATACCTTATTCAAAGCAACTGAGTTATTTTTTAAAAATTTTTAATTTTGCTCATGACATCGATTAAAATAAAAAATATGACACCATTTTGGCATAATATATAAATAAAAAGACACCATTTTGGTATAATACATAGAATATAAATACTGTGAACCAAAAGTCATCCTACAGTTTTAAATGAATGCAATGTTTATTATTTCATAACAGAATTTATTTTATACATTGAAGAGAAACATTTTTGAATTAAATATAGAAAACAATATCTTTTAGACAATCATTATTGTCCGGATCACAAATATAGGTTATTTCCATCACATTTTTCATAACAGTTTGCAATATCTCTTGCTATATCCCTAGGATTTCTTGATGAACATTGGATTTGAGCAAAGTAAAGGTTTTATGCTAGTTGGTGAAAACACGATATTTAATGTAACTTTGGAGGGGGAAAAAAACTGCTGTGAAATTGGAAAACGTGGTGTCCAAGGAAAGTCTGAGTTCCTAGAAATGATACTTCCTACAAAAATTGTCGCTGGCACTCGCTTAGACTCAAGGATTATAACATTCCTGGTGTATTCTCTGCAACCGGGAACACAAAGTTTGACAGCATTGAAGACCTAGAAGAAGGCTTTCTTGAACGAAAATGAAGTATAAATGCCCTCTTTGGGAGAATTTTGTAACGCCCCGGTATTACTTCCTTCTATTGTCATAATTAAACTTATTTGACCAAAAAGTCACAAAGGGATGAAAAACAAACTATTTTGCTCAGATCTTTGAATATTTAAAGTCAATCTCTAGTTTACTATATCTGTTGATATATCCAATATAGATCGAAACCTAACGTGTAACATAATACTCGTAACTAAGTACTTGTCTTACCGAACCAATCGGTATCGAGCCCTTTGCAAATTTAGAGATGAGAGCTCCATTCACTAATCCTATATAGTTCTTTTATAGCAATATTCTGATCACTCCTTTCACTTGTCATTACAGTCCTTCGTTTATAGCTTCTACTCCCTTTTATTAACTCCTACTATCTCTCGACTACTATTAACTCCTTTTTAAATTCTTTGCTGCATATGAATGGGATTAAATAAATGTATTCACTATATTTCAGTAAATCTAATCTTATCTACATAAATCATGTTTCATCCATTGGGAGAAATTTTCAATTTAAACAATATCAAAGTCCCCAAAGTGTTAGTTGAAGGAGAAGTGTAACAGAGCCATATCACAACCTTCATTTGCACGGTTGCTTTGAATAATTTTCCAGCATTGTTCGGTTGTGTATTTTTCCATAATTAAAATCCCAATTCAAATTTTGAAAGCTAACCTAATAATGATAATAAAAATTATAATTTTCTCAAAAATTATTATTCGCATTTTAAATTGAGAAGAGATTTTTGGCCCATCTCATATATATATATATATATATATATATATATATATATATATATATATATATATATATATATATATATATAACTTGTCTTGTTATATAATCAAACAACGATATTTGAACAATTTCTAACACATTTAAAAAATAATAAATTTAATATTTGGATAGGTTTTTTTTTTTTTTTTTTTTTAAACAAGCGAACTTTTCTGCTTCTTAAGCTTAGTTAATATTCTATTTGCTTAAAGTTAATGGAGGTTTCCAAATGTTAACTTGCCCTACATATTAAATCATAATAATTACTAGTGAATTGATGAATCGAATAATAACAAACTTATAGAAAGGTATCTCCATTCACTAAAATAATAACGAAACGTCTTACTTAAAACTGAGCCGCAGAACCAATTAGTCTATCGTAAAATAATCTCGATCACGTACGGCGGTTTCCTTTTTTTTCTCACATAAATCTTATCGAACGAAACTTTCATTTTTATAACTGCAAGCGAGTGTTGAATCCACTTGTGTTATTAATAGCTTTTTCAAATTAATTTGCGGATCATTATTTACCAGCGTGACCATTGCTTTGAGAATACAAACAAACCTCAGGTCCACGATCGACTTCTTCATTTCTTATGAGGTTACTATTCTCCATCCCTCGATACCGATTACCTCAATAATTATAACCCATCCCATCGAAAAGAATGATAAAAGAAGGAAGGGGGAGGGGGTAAACCGAATCCTCCCCAGGGTCATTTAAATACGAAATATTCAGCATAACCACCCTATTAGGCCGTCCGCACCCAATAATCACCCTGCTCGTGAGAAACACAGAAAAGCAATAATTTTACATTTATCCTCCCCCCTTTACCCCCCCCTCCTTTGGAATGAAAGAAAAGAATGTCGCCGGACCTTCTTTACGAATGTCGCCTTCGAACTGTCAGGGCCCACCGGGGGGCCGTCGCCGTGAGAACTCTCGTAGAGGCACGTGCCAGGCCCAAATAAAGGTCACATCTGCCTCTGTTCGTATCCCCCTCCAAAGGAAGGGGGGTTATCGCTGCTTTTATTGAGACCTAACCTGCAATTAGTCGCCCGGGGGCTATGTTTCTGTGGTCCTAATGGACATTAAGTGTGTACAAGGCTCTGCGGTTGAGTTTCGCTCTTTCCCACTGTTCTATCTCGTGACGAAACTGTTAGGAAGAAAGTCGGTCGGTACCTTTTTCTTTTACGTCTTCTCGTCGTCGGCTTCTTCTTTTTCTTACCCCCCTTTTTACTTTGTTTTTTTAAATTCATTTTTTGAATAAGATCGCAGGAAGCGTACAAAAGATGAACTTGATTTTACAAGAAAAGAAAAGAAAAGAAAGAGGATGATAGAACCAAGCTGTAGATTTCCTGCTGGAAATGACCCTTTTGTTTGTCACGTGCGTCTCCAACGTATTGCGAAACGAGCACTTTTCGTTCTTTTTATTATTATTGTTGCGATTTTATTGATTACATAACTCTTTTATGAGCAGGAAATTCTCAGTCACGTGTGCAGTTTATCTAATCAATGATGACTTATCTGATTTCCAAAAGTTTGGATCATTCAAAAGTTTTTTTCTGTGTTCACTTCTGATATTTTGTAATAAGTGAATGAAAAAACTCGTCGAACGCTTAAAGTCGTTGTTTGTAAACGTTAAAAAGTGCAATAAACACCGCTTCTTTACGTTAATCGTTTATTTTTGTTTCTTAAGACAAACTTCTCTAATGGGACAGATTACGGAAGAATCGAGCTTTATATAAATACTATATCCTTCAACGGAAAATGAAATGTCGTTTTATATTGTTGTAGATTATTTTGCTTGATATTAAAACTTCAAAGTTACAGCTGACTTAATCTTATGTTAAAAATTCGATTGATTATTATCGTCACACTGAGATGCAATATGAGGGATATTGGCAACGGACCTCATCACTTTAAGCCATGGTTAATTAATGAAGACGACAAATGTGAGGGAACTCCATTATCTTAGTTTCCACACCTTACCAATCTGAGGACTTTGAGCCTCATCAGACCCGCTACTCGAAACCACGATGCGACCAAAACCACCCAATCAGCGAGCTCATGACCATGAACCACACGGCTACTGCAGAAATCAATATGGAATATAAAATACGCTACTCGCTATAGGTTATTGAAGTCAGAATGTGATATTAAGGTAACAGAAATTGTCTGTCTGAAAAAAAAAAGTTTGGGAGTTAGGGTCCTACAGCAGGTCTTCCCCTTGACACGGTGGGAAAATTTCAAAAGGAAGGTGCTGCTAGCTCAGGTGTCATCCCCATCGCTTGACCGAGGCTCAGAATAATTAGGTACATCGCCAATAGTCCTCCTGTTACTTTTAAGTGAGGTATTGATAAAATTAATGAATTAATCAAAACCTTTTTTTTACAGATTATATCACTTATTTTAAAAAAAAAAATTGTTTTCCATTTTTCGTCCTTCCGAATTTTGAGAACAAACTTTATAGCTAGGCTTTTTTAAGAACAAAATGCAAAATGATTCTTTTAATCTCCCTCACCGAATAACAATTAATGTAGATAAATAAAAGGTAGCACTTATTTCAAACAAATGAGTCTTGAATACCTTATTTAATAATAACCGGTACTCTCTTCCTAACATAAATAACACAATTCTTTACATAAACAAAGCATACAAATTTCTATCATGGAAAGATATTGAACATCTGTATAATTAATATAACCCATCTTGAGAAATATTTCTTTCTTCTATTCAAAATCTTAGAACAAATTTTGTCTCTGTAATACTTTTTAAAAGTAAACATATATTCCATTAAATAACCTAAATGAATAACTAACAATGCATATAAATAAAAAGTTAGAGCTTACTTCAAGTATACGAGGCAATAATAGTCTTTGTTGCACCGTATCCCATAAAAAGAATCAATCAATTCAAGTGCACGAACCATGAATTCTTCACAGAACATAAAGTACCGCTAATTAATACTGCTGTTTATCTGAAGAAGTCTGTCTCTTCCTTCATGGGCTGACAATTTATATTCAAGATATCACACACGCCTGTCAAGGCAACTGATTATATTGTGGTGATAGATATTTCTCCGACAGTTTAAAAGTACACAAAAAAAGATTGCGCTGAAGAAAAAGTTCCAACGTGCTTACATAATAATACTTCCACCCTTCTCAGTCATTTTTTATAGCTCCTTGTAGTTTAACCCATAAACAAAATTCTATCCACCGTCCTTTCTTCTGAAACATCTGAGGGACCGGCCATAATTTAACTATCATTGTTATTCAAGACTCGGTAATGGATTTCTTATTTTCCATGTCTGGAGCAAAGTTCAAATCAATAGTCAAAAGCGGTGTGCCACTGGTAATTGTATAAATGATTCTCAATATTCAGATATCATTGCGAAAAGAATGGAAAATTCTAGCATTCAATCAATCTGTTAGCATAATCTGTCTCTAGATAAACAATGTTGTCTTAATAAAAGGTGTAGTAAAATAATAATAATATAAAAATAATGAGAATAATTTAAAATTTTATGGTGCCATTGACCTGTTGTCGTAAAGCGAAGTACAATAACTCAGTTACTATAAGGAGGCAGAAAACTTGTTGCAACGTCATTAAATAACATGGTTTCATCGTAAAAGATTGTTCGAAAAAAGATTCAAACCCCTTGCATCGAATGTCTTAAAAATTGGTTTTTGAGAATATGCACAGTGATTTTTTTCCTCCAATATTATTTTTCTGTTGTCTCTAAGATGAGCATAATAGAAATGATGTCTTAAAAATGACCCATCTGAGACATTTTAGTAATTTTTATTTCCTATTTAAGGAAATCTATGTACTTATTAATTAAGTTTTTTTTTAAAAAATATTTACCGAAAGGCATCGAATTTCTCTATTTGTTATTGATTATTTTCAAACTTTTTAGCGATTTTTATTCATAGAGTCAAATCCTATTAAATTTGTAAGTCGACACAATAATAAAATGTAAAAATATTAAATTTAAAGACATAGTTTGTAAATGGTCCAAATGTCACGAGTAACATTCAAAATGTAATAATTTTCATTTTTAATTGTTTTCTTTACTATCAATAATTAATTAATATTGTCACTATTACAGAAATAATACTTGAAAATTATTCGTTAAATTAAATTTAATCACGTCATCTTAATTTTTTTTAAGAAATCTTATAAATGGCTCTAAAACAAAACAAAAAGATTTCACAGTTTTTATACTTCTGTAAATTATTGCATATTTTGAACAATAATACGCATTTGAAATTTAAAGGGCGATTTTTAGCAAATAACATTATACTAAGGCTAGTTAATTTATTATTGCATTTATAAAAAATTTCTAAAATGACAAGAGACGATTCTGAGTGTTGATAGTAGACCAATATGCAAAGACTTATTTTATAAATTTTCATTTAAACGGCACAGTAACATAATTACATTTCTCTCTCTCTCTCTTAAGATATATTTAATTTATATTTTATTACATCTATTTTATTTATTATACCATCTTTATTTATTATTATTTTATCTACTTTAATATTTTTTGTCATTTGTTTAATTTTAATGCTCATTTTAACAATTTGACTTTTATCGCATAATCATTTGCTTTCATTCTTTTTTGCTGGAGAAAATTGGTGTGATTTTCGTACTTGAGAATAGCTTGTATGTTTTGACTGAGGCAGCAAAATGAGATGGAATGCAAAATAAAATGAGTTTCGTAGAGTAATATATTTTTGAGTGAAATAAAATGAACGTTGAAGAACTAGAAATGTCTTCTTTATGTCTATTTTGTATACAGACCTTTAGGATAAATTAAATTAAAAAACGGAAAATGTTTAATGTAAAGTTTTGAAAAGAACAGATTTAGCCACCCAGGGTGCGCTTTTTTTTTAATAATTATTATTAAATTACTCAATTGAATATAAGAATTAATGTAAACGATGAAATATCGAGAAATGGACAATAGTAAACTTTTCTGATATTGAAATTAAAGGAAACGGTAAACTATTAAATTGAATATATTTAAGCTAAATAAAATTAAAAATAAAGCAAACGATAAATTAATAAATTGAATATTATGTCAGTTACATATAATCAAAAATAAAGCAAACGATACTAATATATTACTTAACTGAGTATATTTAAGCTAAATGTAATTAAAATTGAATCAAGAGATAAACAATTGAAAAGGGATCTGGTATGTCAAAAGTGGTTCAACTAAAACAATAGCCTCTTGAGTGGCTAATAATTCGAAGAATAATATTTATTACTGTGCCTTTGAAAATGCTTTTTTGTTTTTTTAATGTAAGGATTTCTATTTACATCACATTTTAAGATTACCTCCGGATCATAAGATCCGGATCATCCAATTTTAAGTCAGTTTTTCTATGTAAAAAAGTGGACTTATGTGGTCACAAAAATGTGATAGCAATGTGATTTTTATTTCTATTGCTCTTCAATGGCACCGAATTTAATATATGTTTAACAATTCCTACAGATACAAATTATTTTATACTATAAAGTCTATATGAAAATTTAATATTTAAGTCAGTTATAATTATCTGAACGCGAACCCAGAATCCCAAGCGTAATTATCCATAGTTGTAGCTAAAGAAGCGTAGATATTTCTGAGAAAAAGCAAACAAGATTTTCTCCTGAACCCTTCTAATTTGACTCCCTAATTTAGTTTATCAATTGATAAATCTTGAGCCATCTGCCTAAAATTCAACGAATGACTGTAATGAATGCAAATTTAATCATTCCGAAGCAAATGATAAATGCATAATTGAAATGATTGATTACCATAACGTGAATATATTTTGAGAAAAATAATTTTTTTTCCCGAGAAGTATATATATTAGTTTATTTTTTTCCCTCGGTGTTATTTGACTCGTTCTTCTGACTCAGTTCCAGACTTTGAAAGCGCTTTGTCGGTTGGAATTTTTGTTTTTCAATAAAGAGAAAAATCAAGTAAATCTAAATTTAAAATGTTTCTTAAATATATTGCTAACTTTAGAAATTGTTTAATGATTATAACTTGCAAGGAAATGAAGTATAATACACATTAAATATCAAAAATAAAAAACATCTAAAGAATATTTAATTATAAATTGGTTAGGGGTTGAGATAATGAACAGCTTAACTCCAGGATTGCAAAAAACAACAATGATGTGATTAAAAAGTTAGTATTAAATCCTCATTTGTGGATGTGGAAGTTAAGTTTAAATTATATACATGTGTATAATTTCTGTGAATCATTCTAAGTGTAAAAGGAAGGACACCATACCTTTACATATAAGTTTTTTTCCCAAAGTATATCTTTCCTTGCATATAATACGTACTCATTAAATGAAATTATGTAAACAGTGATAGTAAGCTGGATCCAAGGATCCTTGTTTTTTTTTTTTATAAGACTTTGCTTAAGCACCTAGTGGCTCATTTCAATCAACAGTTCCTACGAGACATTTTTTTGCTCTATTTTGATTTGAATCTATTAATCTATTCCGATGACTTCAGTTATTTTATACTCTTTTTTTGATCCGACCTTCTTTGCTATTTATAATGAAGTTAAAATAAGATAAAAATGTGCAGCAAAAGAATAGCCTAAGATGGGAATGGTTCGAACCTCCAAAAGTACAAATAAAAACATAATAACACACGGATAATGGTCGGTCAATTGTGGACTAACTACTTTCCGTAATATTACTGTACGTTAATATTAATGGTGGTGTTCAATAAATATCAATATTTGGTTAAGATTTATATTTAAAATATCCGGTTCATAAAGTAATGGTTTTTAGGGGCAGCGTGTTTGTGTCTCGATTTCTACAGATCGTCGTGTAGATAATCGACGTTCAGGTTAATGCACCTTATATCTGTCGAAGTGTAGTGTCTTCATGTAGGCTTGATATAAAAGATTTGACAACCATTTACTGATAAACCAAAATTCGATTGCTGATATGTCGAGTGGTCGTTATCACTTGCGTCGAGCTGTCGGTGTCGATGAAACTGGATTCCTTATTATAGACCGAAAAACGAGCAATAGTAAAAACAATGGATAGCTTCCGATGAATTTTTTTCCATGAAGGCGAAAACGTCCGGAAACGTGATGGAAATAGGTTTTTTTGGATGTGAAGAGTCATGCACAAGAACTTCTAGACAATACTTTATAGCAGTACAGAGACAATCACTAGACAATACTTTATAGCAGTATAGAGACAATCACTAGACAATACTTTATAGCAGT
>BMAW01072048.1:599219-657474 GCA_019974015.1 Nephila pilipes
AGAGACAATCACTAGACAATACTTTATAGCAGTATAGAGACAATCACTAGACAATACTTTATAGCAGTTATTTCATTCCCTCTCATACTCCAAGAAGAATATCTTTCTGCGTGTATGCTCACGAAATAAGTTTTACTTGTACTTCCTTTAATGTCTCTTATTGACTGCATCTGAGAAAAGTATTATATACAAAAACTGGATCCCTCAATTCGCTTTTTTTTTTCCTATTTACGTAAACCAATTTTTGGAAATAAGCGTGAACTTTACCATAGAAGCGAAATTGATAGATAGTAAAATTAAATCATACTATATAAAGTAATAAAAACCTCTTCTCTACTATATCTGAGAAAATTTTTACACTTAAAACTATAAATTCACTTCACTTCATTTCTTAATTTATTTTCATAAACCACCTTCGGATAAAAGATGTGGGCTCGCTGGAGGAAATCGAATTGATATAATAGAATTAAATGATACTAAATAAAACAATAACAATGAAAGGGAATCTTACAAACTGATTTCAGGATCTGTGTTGAGTGATTCTTCATATGTAAACATAGGTTTGAAGTAAGCGGCAGTGAAGAATCCTCTTTATATCGAAGGCTATGATCATGGAACAATCATTTTTTCACTATCAAGCTTTATTCAGTTGATCTGCAACCATTCGTTGTTAGTTCCTCTCTTTTGCCATGCTTCACGGAATACGAAAACAATCATGTACTTGACAGAAGAAGTAACAGAGTGAAGAAGATGGGCGAAGTGTCA
This sequence comes from Nephila pilipes, assembly GCA_019974015.1. Lineage (NCBI taxonomy): Eukaryota > Metazoa > Arthropoda > Arachnida > Araneae > Nephilidae > Nephila > Nephila pilipes. Next base: position 599,985 of record BMAW01072048.1, read on the forward strand.
CATTTTTAACTTTAAAATTATTGGTATTTTTTATAGAAGTATTTTCTCCAAAACGATTTGAATTATTGGTTGTCCAGTAGTATACAGATAGCCGTGGAAATAATTCTTGGAATAACGAAACATATTTGTTATTAAAATTGATGAACAATCAAATACTGGAAAAAAAATAGTAAAAAAAAAAAAGGATATTTGAAAACAGCGATTTGATCTGTTTGATAAATACTGAAGGTATCTGAAGTATATAAATTTTATTTCGTAAGTGTTAAATGTATATATTTCTTATTCGAATTCTTCACTCACATCAAAATCACTTCTTTTGTTCTATGAAATTTTAACTTAATGTTTCTTTCTTTCTTTTTTAAATAAAATGTTTTACCAAATTTATGCGTTAATTTTGACGATGTGACATTTTGTTTCAAACCTTCTCAGATTTTTTTTTCAAAGAAAAAAAATTATGTTTTCTACAACTTATTTTTAATATTTCATGGATGTCTATAGTTTGTTTTGATAAAAACGTATTAACGTGTTTTACCATGTATCAGGAGTTTCTTTTTGGCAAAAATTGAGTTCCAATAAAAAGTGGTAGGTTCTCATACATGAATAGCATACGAGGGTGAATCCAAAAGTATCAGTGTTTGACGGCAAATGGTGCTTTTAAGACAAGTTGCCATTACAACTGTGTGCTGCCATCTGTTAAAAATGCAGGAACAAATTAGACACTGATTCATAAGTTAGTTCTGATTGTTACCACGTCAAGTTGCCATCATCGATGAGACCTGGATTCTTCATTATACTCCAGAAACAAAGTGATAGTCCAAATAAAAAAAATCATAGTAACGCTGAAAAGGTTCGTTCTATTTATGGACGTTTCAGAAATAAGGAAAAGCGACCAATGGACAATACTAAGTGAGTTGCTTAATTTCCCATTCTTAACATTCAATTTCCCAATCCTAACATGTGTACGTTTGGAACCGTTTCATAAAGTTAAGAATTATATTTTAATTGGAAGTTTCTAACTTTAAATCAAGCAAACAGTACGATAAATGGATAATGCACCACTATAAGTGGATTTATATAAATATTCCAATATATTTGTAAATGTTTTCGGAACTCTGATTATGTTTAAAAATATCACACAAAGACAAATATCAAATGAGCAATAATTTAAATAATGTCTTTTAAAATCTCAAATGAACTATCTTTTTCTTATTCTATTTTTTCATCGTAAAAAGGGTCATTGTATTTCTCTCACAATCAAATCAGCATAATGTTTATCATATTGATTGAGTTTTTATCTTTAGAGAAGACGAAACTAAATTATCTAAATAATGTAATGACTTAATTACAGTTTCATTATCGCTCTGTTTGTCGCCTTGTGCTATCCAAAAGTCTTCTCACATTTCTTTGAGAGACCGACTACAATCCAATAATGATTATTATTCAAGTTCCAGTTGATAATGAATTTTTTTTTGTTTATCGAACAGAGTTGAAAGTGCGGTATTATTTTAGCTAAATTACTAATAAGTTTTCAATGCAGTTAAGTATTGTTGAGGAAGGAATAGAATGTATCTTATCTTTCTTCTCTAGCTAATTTACTATTATTATTATCATCTATTACCAGATATCTAATGATACATTGTAAGGATAGTTAGATAAGAATAAATGTTTTATTGTGTTATTAATTTGTCATTATTCAAAGAACAAAAATTAAATATTTTCTTGAATGTAAGTAGTCGGTTGAAGTACTTTAAAGTAATGTGATTTGGGATATGATCTAAGAAAAAGGTGACAAAACACATTGCTGAAAATGAAAATCTTTTTTCTTATGCAACAAATTATTTTTCTGGACCGTATTCCATAGGTGTTGGAATACGAAGCTTGTATTTTTGAAATTCTATCATCTAGGAATCCTTATTTTTTTTAAATTTTTTTTTTAATATGCAATATAATCTTACTAAACCAGCCTCTTTCATAACGATTCATTCGCATAACGAATTGAAAAAAAAATCATTTGCTTAACGAGTTATGTTTCGCGTGATGAATGGAGGGAAGGTCTACATTGTGCACCTATTATATCAGTCCATGTTTAGCACGCGTTCCGTTAACATTTAGCGTCGCTTATGATCACACATTTTTCCAAGCGTGTGTTCAGTGCCTGTGGAATTTGTAGTGCCTTTGTCCAAGGTTATGGAATTGGTGGTGGCTAACAATAATATCAAAGAACTTGTGAGGAAGCACAGCCAAGAGCTGCCCACCGAAGAGCTTATAGAGTTACATTGTGTCCTACAGCAAGAAATTGTGGTGGAAAGTTTCTCAAAGGAGGTAACAATAAATAAATAATCTTGCGATGCAATAAGAAAAATGCTGAAATTATGGGAAATTGCTATTGTGCAATGAGAAGCCTAATAAGGGTAACTATGCACGTTACAAATTCATCGAATGGTAATACTGTGTCGCATTTTCACCAAATTTTGAAGCGTCATCAAAAATAAATGCCTCTCTCTCTCGCGAAGACTTTCTAGTTAAGAGAAGTATTTTTTAGATATATATCATAAATAATAAACTAAGAATTATTACGATTTCCCCCTTCAAATCAAATTCATATTCCAAGTTGACTCCTTCCGCGATAGAAGAACAGATGACGATTCATGCTCTTCAACAAAGTATGTACAATTTTCTTTCGTTAAACTTTAAACATATACATTTTTGAGTATTTTTGTTCGGTATGAACTCATCGTATTGTACAATAATTTATCTTGGAAAAACTGTTTTAATTAACTAATTTTCGAGTTACGAGTAAGATTCTGGAACGAATAATGCTCGTTAAGGGAAGTTCCACTATATATCGGACCTAAAAAGAGGAATATTTTTGGTAAGAGAAAAATGTGAGAACACGATTAAATTTATTTTAATGGGATTCTCAGTGGAAAAAAGTTAGAAATACTTTTTTGCATTTTTAGTTGCTTTCATTCATTTGTATTCACGTGCACTCATTAAAGTATAAACAGGTTATTTGTAGTCTATTAATTTTATTTTGCGTGGGAAATGTGATTTTAATAATTAACTAGCATTTTTTGAGTAAAAAAAATGATTTATTTGTTGAATACAATATTAAGCTTACAGATGCGAATAACTGTATTATGATTTTTACAATCATGTAAATTATGAAACCATGTAACAACAATAGACTAAGTTTAAAGATCTAAAATCTTTTACTTCTTCTACGAATCAGTCATTCAATAACTCATTTTAAATTAATAAGACGAATTAATTTTATGAACTATAATATTAATTACATAAATTGTATTTCTCAGTACTTGAGCATAGCTATTTTACAGAAGTTGCGAACTATTTCATTTACAGCATTTTTCCTACTTTAATTCAAACTTCGAACTTTTTTTTTTTTTCAAATAGAAAAGCATTCACATTTGAATATTCTATCTTTACCTCAAGAGTGTATATAGAGCAATATATTGGGTAAATTTCTATCTGTTAGGGATATTCTTTTCATACATTTAATAATATTTACTGTACAATATCATTTCCGGCGTTACTAAGATTGGTCTATAAGTAATCCAGATAGATGCCACTTGAGTTAAGTGAAAAAAAAAAATGCCTAATCGAGTCGTTCTATGCACAACTCTGCCTGCTCGGAACAAAAATAAACTCTTTTTAGACCGGATGAGAATTGGCGATAAAAAGTTTGCATTACTCACGAAAATATTTTTTGAGGAAAAGAGCATACAGGAATTCCGGACAACCTGCTACCTTCACCTCTAAGCCGAGCTTGAACATGAAGTTTAGTAAGAGAAAGCTTTGTATAGAATGCGACGTCCTAGGACCAATACATTACTAGCTTTTGAAACTTAATGGATAGCTCAATTTGGGGAGATACTGTCAGCAATAGAATGATTTAAACAAAGTACTCTAACAAAAGATAATAGGAAGAACATATACTGTATCATAATAATGCCAGACTACATTACTTAGTGCCCGTCGGAAAATCACTGAATTAGGTAAGAAAATTCTTTTGCAATCCACTGTGCTCCCAAGACCTAGCAACCCCTGATTATCAATAGTTTCTCTCTCCACGAATTTTTTTAGATGGATGGAAAAAAAAAAAAAAGAACTGAAGCAGATGTCAACCAAACACTACCTTAATTGTTCTCTACTAAAGACGAGGCATCATGACGCTGGCAAGAGGTTATAAGTTACGATGGAAATTATGTTATGTAATATTGTATATTAAATATTATTAAATGTTGGGAAATGTATTATTTTCTCTCACTTCACAAACTGACAGAATATTCCGGTTGACCTATTTTATTTTTGAACCAGTATATGTGTCTCCTTTCCGAATGGGTTTCATATTTTATCTCTTACAATAAAATGTGATAAATAGATCACCTTCCCATGTGAAAGTAAAAAAAAAAAATTTCGTTTATTGAATGCAACTTTATTGAATAAAAATTTTAAAGCTAATAATTTATAAACAGATACATACTGATGTAATTACGTCATCCTATAAGAATATTGAAAATTTATTACATTTTAATAAAAAAACACGCACCTTAATTTGGAATTTTAGCAATAAACGAATAATAACTTAATTAAGCTTATTTATATTCTAACAAGTAGTATGAAACAGCTTGTCTGTTCGATTTTAAATTAACGTAGCAACTTGATTACTTAATTAATCGATTCCGCAGTCTCTTCGCTATGTGTATCTCATACAACGTTAATTGAAACCAAATAGAATCAAACTAATTCTAATCGGAACAACTGATTAAGATGTGAATAAATTAGAGGAATCTCGCTTCTTCAGACGAACTCGACTTAATCTATTCAGTCCAATCCACTCATTAATTTAACTAATAGGTCAGTTGACTGTGCGTGATTGTGACTAATAAAGTTGCTCTACCCTGAGGAATGTTAATAAAGATATAGTTGGAGTTTCTGAGCATAGAATCTCAATTAAGGATGCTCTTTTCCCGGATTTTTACTAATCTCGGAATGGAAATGAATTTCTTTCTGATACAAATTTAATTTTATTTTAAATATGTTTATCAACTAAATTAACCTAGGAAAAAAAATCGGAGTGTAATGTTAGTGATTTTTAAAACAAGTTCTCAATCTCTATAATATGAAAAATAAAATCAAATATTAGTGAAAAAAGTGTACAATAAATTTTTAAGAGCTGAGGAATTGTTGCTTTTTACAAAAAACTGTAATATGTTAATAAAAAAAATTTACTTACTTATATGAATTATATGAATATTAAAGAAAATAATAAACAATTACTAACAAAGGAAGATTATATATATATATACTTTTTTGCAATTATTCTTACTTTTAAAAATTATTAATTTCTATTCGAATGTGGAACAAATGCAGAAGAAACTTTTTAATAACAGAAGACGATTTTTATTTATTTCGTCATAGCCATCAAGATAAGTTATTTAAAGCTCAAATAATCGTTCGGCATTGCTTTCTTCTTCATGTATTCATATACTTAGTCGGTAGCCTTCCCCCTATTCCTTCCGAAACAAAACGATCCAATATGGAATAGAGCGCAAAAATTGAATCCGTGCTACTAAAAGGACTCAAGTTATCTGCTAGAAAAATTCTTGTTATTATTTTGGGTTTTAATTTCCTTCACCATCGAAGTTAAATTAAGGGAACATACCTTTCCAGGACAATACAAGACACCACACAACTACTGTAGCACACCATGTCAAGTGCTACAGATTGTAAAATGTAACATTGAGACCTGGGTATGTTGTATCAAGAGACATCTAAACCTTCACGTTAGCACGTTGTAAAAAATTGGAGAATGTTCAAACTCAGATGGGATTGATTATTTATTTATTTATTGACGTCTGCCTTAAGAGTTACGAGAAAGCTATTGGCAATGGATTTCGTAATTTTGAATCTCAGTCAAGTGACAAGAATTACACCTAAGTACCCCCTCTACTCTCCAAGTTACCGCACCATCCTAACGTGATGACATTGAGTTTCGTGACGATTTTGAGATTTTATGTGCATTAGCCCCCTCACACGACGGAAACAACGCCTGCTATGAGTTCGCGACCATGCCTATTCTTGTGCTCGGTCCCCTGAGTCCTCAGAAGCGGCGTCGGTACTCGTTAAGTCCATCAGAACTAAATGTCCTCCCGTTGATATTATAGTTTTGAAAGTGGGATGTTAGCTCAGCTGTTGTCTTCGTCACTTGACAGAGGTGCAAAATTACGAGGTTCCCAACGCCAATAATATTTTTATTGCTTGTAAGAGCGACGTTAATGAAAAATCAGCTCACATCCAACTCAAATGACTTTTGTGTTATTTGATCTTGATTCAATTTTATATCCAAAGAAGATTTTTTTAATAAACAGAAGTAAGTAGTTGAGGAGAATGAATTATTTAATTAATGTACTAGAATAAGCAGTGAATTGTTGGCACGATATTTCCTCATTTCGAAACACAACTAGGATAATAGACGAGTTAGTAGCTTTCTTCCCTAGCTTCCCCCCCACCCCTTCTTTTCTATTTTTACCGCCGAGATTTTCACCGTTTGTAAAGAGTTAGAAAGTATTTTGAACACGATGAACATTTTATTATGTTCACAAATTCTACGGAAATATTGAAATCTTTAAATTATTCAAATTATTCATCTCTTTCAATGATCATAAGCACGTTTAAAATAATCAGTGATATAAAACATAAAAATATACTATTGTTGTTTTGTTAGATATCCTCCTTCATAGGAATCAAGAACACCGAAACAGTCGACAGTGCTGCTAAATACGCATCTGGTGTAATCTCCCCACCATTCCATACTGCGATAGCTTAAAATACTTTATTACATCTGTTCAAAACTACTGGCAGATCAATAGAATCTGGAAATTAATAACGAAACTGAAGCATATAAAACCATTTCTCGCTGGAATTCATTATCGTGTAGGAGACAAAACATTATTTTAACGCTTCTGCGAATTCGACACACAGGATTGACACTTAAACAGTACTTATTCGGAGAAAATCTCCGTATGTGTAATCATCGTGCTTCTCTCTCTCCCGACTGTAATACTCATCTTGACCGAATGCTCTGTTGTTAACCCTGACCATTTTAAACAGACAACACATACAACATTTTTAATTGACTTGGTTGAAGAAAATCTCCAAGCCAATTTATTTTACTTTTTACAAGCTTTTACTTAACTTGCTATTTTTTACGTTTGTATGTGAAAAAAAGGTGTTTCAAATTCAAAATTTAAACTCGAAATTTAATCCCCTGCCTTCCTCAGAATTTTTTTATTTGAATACGCTTATAACTCCAATGACAATACAGTACCATTGTATATTCAAGAGGTAACGAACTGGTGAAGAGGCAATTGCATTCAACAACGATTCAGATTGATATGAAATTTTGTGCATAGTCATGGCTCACTACTTACTTTTTAGTCTTCAATTTTCAGACATAAAAAATTAAATAAATGCAAGTAAAGAAAGACTTTTTTAAGAAATCAAGCTTTTATTTACAGATGAACTAAAAGGTATAAAAATAATTTTTAAATGCCAAATAAAGTATAATTTATAAAAGCTTGAGACGTTAGTACTTTTTTTGATCTTATATATAAGTAAATAGTTATAGGGAGGGAACATTTAATTTATCTGTAATTACCTACAGGTATCTCAGTTAAGAGCCTCAAATGTTTATAAATTATACATTATTTTACATTAAAATATTATTTCTATACATTTTAGTCCATATTTAAATAAGAGCTTGATTGAAAATTGTTTTTCATTTATATTTATTACATGCCAATGGTTTTACTCCCCACAGTTAATTTTATTAAGTTGCTCTCTATTCTCCTATAATTAGTATTTTAAATTATTTTATTTAATAAAACGATAGTATCATCACTTTGTATTTGGTGCAATGTATCCCATGACGAATCAGGGGTCGGAAATCCCACACAACCAATCAATTAATCTATACCCTTTAACGTGAGAAATTTGAAACCCAATTGAATTTATTATGACCCAACTATTACCAGTCTTCGATGGAATGGAGATTTGAATTCATAACACTTTAGTCGCTATTCCCGCCAGGTTAGAGACCTTGAGACAGGTATCCAGGAAACGATAAAACTTATGCGTTGAAAAAAAACATTTTCGCTTGAATAAAAATTAAGGCGTCAAAGTGAAATAGAAAGATACAATTTGAGTATATCTTCCTGCCTCCTTCCTACTCAAATTTCTAGCTTATTATTTATTAAACTTTAAAAAAAAACAATTAGTTTTTGTTCGTGAACCCAGTAGACCTTTTAATTAAGTAACCTCATTCGCTGAGAAACTTTTGACCCGTTTCGGATGAATCAATAATTTAAGTTATTTATTAGTTTCCCTATAGCTTTTAAATGATTTCTTTTTTAATTAAAAGGAAATTATGCAAATCTGATCAAATGAAAAAAGAATTGAATTGAATTTTCTTAAATATTCCTTCTAGAAACCTATTAAAACTCGGATTTCCCTCGAAAAGTATTGCATGAATGCCGATGAAACTATTTAATAACTGAACTTATGTAAGATCTACAAAATTGTCCTTTCATAATGTTTACAGAATAACGCTTCACATTGTTGTTTAGATGAACACGTAATACAGAATTAAATTTCTAACTTTTAATTTGATTTTGTTTTATTGATGTTGCACTAATCATTCAACATTTTATTGGGAATGGATTTTACTATTGATGCAAGATAAATAGATACATCCCCATTCAGATTGAGTACTACGAATACACCACGTGAACATCTTAAAGACTAATTTGATTCAGACAACTAAACTTTTCAAATCCACGATACAGTCTGTAGTTAAAAGCCATGCCCATTGAAAAATAACAGACGTTAAAAAATTATCTTCTTTAAAATAATCTTGGTGTCAAATTCAAGGTCGGAGAAGCTTTAGTCAAACCACGTATTTGAGCTTTGTTTCAACTAAAGATCCGTCGTGTAGAGATGGTTCCCTCAGTGACTTACGTTTTTTAGGTAAGAACAGGCACCAAGATCCCGAGGTACCGAAAAAATATTTTTCTTTTCTATGGAGTTGTCTGTCATTGGGAAACACGGGTGACGCATCCATGGAATACCCTAGCGATTCTTCTGTTTTTGACCTTCTCTACTTGCTAAACATTTCCCCCCTTTTTCTTCCTTTTTTTTTTTGCTCAGACTGCAGTGTAAATGAATTATTTGGCTCTTGAGCTATAAACCCTCACTATATTCACTTTATAAGCACAGCTAGTATACACAAGTTGGGGCTGATGCACATAAAATCTATCGGAGCTCAAAGCCTTCATGTTGACGTGTGGCTATGTCCGTCGAGGGATCATATTCGGAAGCTCCGTAAGTTTGAGTTATGATACTTTTCAAGAGCCGTCGTGCAGCTGAGCTGATATACGTTAAATCTGCCGAGGCTCCAAGTCCTCCCGTTGGAATGACATGAAAGTTTAGAGAAGGAAGTTCTAGCTCAGGTGTCATCTTCGTCGTTTGATCAATGTGCAAACTGATGATGCCCATCACCAGTAATTATCTTGTTGCTTCTAAATGCGACATTAATGAGCAATCAATCAATAAAAAAGGCCTTTTCCCCAAAACCTTTTGAATAACACTGTCATTATTTTTCAATATATAGTATACTTTAACTAAGAGGGCGCCATCGAATCACTGCATAAAAATGGGATTATGATCCGAAAAAAGTTGAAAAACATTGTGTTATATCATAAGTTCTAAAACTTTTTCAACTCGCGATACTCTTTTTGAACTGAAGCTTTCCCACGGCGCCCTATCCTTTGTAAAAGAGCAAATAATCATGAGATAAAAATTTAAGCTTCCGCGGCGCAAACTTCGGGAATCACTACGCTACATTACTGATTTTAAGAAAGAATGTTGGTGTTTTTTTTAAAGATTGAAAAGGGGTGCTGAGTATAGTTTTTTTCAAGAAGGAGAAGGAAGACTTTTATAACCTTCTTCCCCTTCTTGATTGGGAATTTATACTATATTAGAATCTTGATTCCTCACATGCATGTTGTGGTAGTTTGAAGAGTGAAACATGTTGTAATTTCCTCCTTTTCACAAGAGCATAGGTCAAAATATTAAGGTCCATCGCCAATATATTACGTATTATCCTAATGCGAACATTTATTTCAAACCAAAATTTTACGCTCCTCTTTTAAAGAGAATATTTTCTAAATAGAGTGCCACAAATAAGAAAACAGAATAATCAATCAGATGATTATATATACCCATTCTACGTTTTATTTTTTATTTTTGTTTAAGAGAAGGCGAGAACGAAATCCGTCTTCTGGAGTGAAAGCGAAGGGGGTCTTCCACCCTCCCTCTCGCATTGTTCGCGGCGCTCGGACAAGCCCGTTACGGCCATTACCTGGGCATGACAAATCTGCGCAGCGGCGCGGAAAGATTAACCACTTTCGAAGGTCTTAGAGCCCTACTTATCGACGATTATTATTATTTCGCGACAAGGATTTTATGTTACATTGTTCTCCGACCATGCTAAGCCAAACCCTCTCCTCCCTTCCTTCTCCAAAGGTTGGAGGGGGTGACGGCGTGTGTTTTTGTTGAGCCAGTTCGATGAATTTGCTTTTGGAAAGATTGGGCGGGTTTTGCCTTCCACAGATAACTCATCTGCAACCGATGACAGAGCTCTTCCCAGAATCTAAAGGGAGGACTAAGTTATGTCGTGTGCTAAGACAGTGTGACAGAATATGAATGTTTTATTTGAAAATCGTTTGGTTTCTGTGCTTCGCAGACGATTGTTCAACGTCAAAATTTTATATGATGCTAATGTTACTTTCTTGACTTATATATTGACGGGTCCCCCTCCTCCAAAAAAAAAAGGACTTTAAGCTGAGGATGGGCCAAAAATCCCTATGCAGTTTTAAATCAATGTAATTTTTAATATTTTATAATAGAACATATTTATGTGTATTACATATTATATACTTTTCGGAAATGCTTTGAGTCCGGTATGGAAAACTTTATCCCATTGACTATGGAGAACCTACAGCTTTCGAGATCTGGATCGGAAATCCCTGAAGAATGATCACCAAATAAAATGTCTTAAAATTAAATAATTGAAATAGTTTGGAATACAAAAAATATTAAGATTAAAGAAAAGCGAACTTAAATCTAGTAGACTAATATATATATTAATCTCTGTCCCTTTTGGTGTTTTACAAAATGTTTTTATAGCATTTCGGTCAAAAAAAACTCGAAAAAAACTGAAACTGATTGTGTACTGTAAATCGAAGATAGCATTTTCAATCAACCTCAATTTTGAAAAAGCTTCTATCTCGCAAGAGGCAACTGGGATACACACTGTCAAAAAATATTTAGTGCTAAATTTTCAAACATAAACAGGCACATAATACCTAATGATCCTCTTTGAATACTAAGTCCCTTTTTTATATTCCTACATATAGGCTCATGCATTTAAAAACTTAGATTCTTCGGTAAATAAGAGGCCAGGGGTGATCCATCTTTCCTAATTACACTCCCTCATCGGTAAGTTTTATTGTCCAGTTCTCAAATACCATTACGTTTTTCATAAGAGCATGTAGTTTTTTTTTTATGTACGCGTGCAAAACAAATGGTAGATCTATAAAAAAAAATGAGATTGACACATCTTTTTTTATTGTATTGGGGTGTTTTTTTAAAAAAATTCTTGTATGTGATAAATACAATTCGGATGGATACGGAGCCCTTTGCGCACGAATGTTTCTGTTTCTTTATTCCATGAAATTCTTCCTCCTCCTAACGCTTCTTTGAGGCGGTTAAAGCAAATCGTGGTGCGAAAGTGCTAAGTTTGAATTATAAAGAGAGGCTATCCGATTGTTTTCCAGAGAAATTTCTCTAATATTTCTAGCGTAATATCAATAATGTGGGGTCTTGCATTATCCTGGTGAAGGAGAACATTGTGGATCGCAATGGAATGTCTCCTGGACCGATACGTTGCTTAAGCCAAGAGCTCACAACATTATACTGCATTTATTGTAGTTCGGTCATGAAGGATTGTTTTTATTAACGTCGCTCTCGAAGCAACACGAGGACTATTGGCTATGGACCTCGTAATTTTGAACCTGGTCCAGTTATGAGGACACCTAAGCTGCCACCTCCCTCTCCTAACTTCTACAACACGCCAACGGGAGGACTTTGTGCATTGACAGATTTAACGCGCATTAGCCCCGGCTACACGGCTGATCTTTAGTGGTATTTAGGCTAGAATCCACAACTAACTCGATGAAAATCGCTAGCTACGTGTTGGTGACCATGACCACTAGGCAACCGATGCCACTTATTCATGAAGAAAATCGACGTACACAAAACCCTGTGAATCCCTTGATAAAGCCGGAGCGAGAATTTTTCTTGCTGACAACCGAGTTTTGATTTTAACGGAGCAGTTTAACTTTTTGTGCGCCATTCCATACTGGACCGCTTTGTGTAAGGGAGGGAGCTTGAGACTAAATAAATGAACATATGCAGATTAAAATGATTCCGACTGATTATTGTAACTTTAAATAACTAACAATGATTGTTAAGGAAAAATACATAAAACTCCTTTGTTACTGTTAAAAATAAGTTTCGATTTATATTGATCCACCATTGTGAAATGAATTTATAAAATTGCAAGTTCAGACTGAAGCCTTGTAGCTGAATTAATATAATAATTATTAATAACTTAAATAAAGATTTATTCTATAAATATCAAAATATATCATGGAGTAATGATTAATACTTGATTCATTATGATAAAACAACAAGAATGAACATAATCCTGGTTCTATTTGAATGGGCTGATTATATCGGAGCAGTTTTAAACTATGTATACACTTAGTAGCTCTTTTGCTTTTTAATAATATAGTACATTACTTAATCACTTTTTATTGTTTCTTTGATCAATCAAAATATTATACGAAAAAAATTGTTATACCCTATTTCAACATATTGAAAAAAATTTAGAACTTTTGAATGTTATTAAAACTTTCCAATATTGTTGCGGCATGTTATACAGTAATCGCAATTTCCAGACATTCTCAGTATCATTATATGTTTTTTAAGAATATCGAAAACAAATAACAAATATTACTTTTAAAAAATTAGAGTTTGTTTCCTTTCATAATATCTGTCATGAAGACAGTAAGATTTTTAGCAACCCAAAACTTATGTAGATTACTTATATTTAACCATTGAAAAAGAGAGATTCACAAATGGTCTAAAAAGGTTTTATTTTTTTAAAAAAAGGACAAATTTAGATTTATTTTTCGTTTTGGTATCTAATAAGGATGGGCATGCATGAAGTCAACGCCGCTTTCCAATTTTTCGTAATACATACTTGCTATAGGTACATAATGAATACACAAATTGAAATTTAATATTAATAATGTGGTTACATATTATGTGTAAGTCTCAAGTGCTATATGAAATATACATATAAGAAAATATAAATGAAAGATAATTTATATATAAGAAAATGTGTAGCTGAGAGAAAGAAAATACAAAATAGCCATTACAAAATTTCAATAATAAAAATAAACTATAGTAAAAGGCTATAAACAGTGTAACGCTTAATAAAGAGTCCTTTTTGGTGACAAATCTGACGTATAACTTGTTAAAGCCGTTCACGGCGATTCTGTGAATTGAGAATTGAAGAATTTTGAACGATATTTCTATTTGACGAATTTTCATTGCGTAGTACAACGATTCCACGTATTACAGGATTTACACATTAAGTAATTTCTTGTTTGTGTGATTTTATTTAGTGAAAAAAGTTCTGAAATAATAAAAAAAATATCTTATAAATTTTCGAACAGAGTCACATTTAACCCAACAAAGTGTATCCATCCTGGGTTCATGCCATTAGAATAAAACCTCAAAACCTCCCAGATCGTCAAGGTTACTTATTGATCCAAAATTCAACATATTCAAACGTATTTTGCGATCATTTAGCCTAACCCAAACTCTAACACACTCACTCACACACCACACCCACACCCACCTTCCTACATTCTAGAATCACATATAAGAAAGTAATTATTATTTTTAAATGTACGAATCTCCTCTCTCGTGTATTTGAGTTATTTTCATGGCATAGATACATATTCGCGATTTTGAAGGAAACCAGAGAAAATAATATCTTTAATTTAGCTATTCAAACCAAAAAATATTTCAATTTATGATTGAGTTTTTTTTTTTAAAAATTTAAAAAAAAAAAAAAAAAAAAAAAGTGATCCCCCTCCTCAATGAACTTTGTTTCCCTAGATCTTACGCACGTTATATTAATTTACAAGTCAAGAAAATTTCCATCCAGCCGGATTAAAGAACTTCAGTTCTGATCGAATTAATCATTCCTTTATTCAAAGTAGTGATAAATTGCCAATAAATTAAACAGCAATTAATTACCCTCGAAGGGTTCAAGGTTAAGCTCGGAATATCTTCGATCGCAATTTAACGCACGTTCCAAGAAAACGATCAAATCGCCGGCCAGAAAGACCGGTAAGTGACGAAAAATGACAGAACCCCTTTCTAACATTTGATGTTAGCTGTAAATAAGAGATCTTTTATTTACCATCCCGTAACTAATTCCTTATTATTACTCCTAACACAGACCTCCAAATGGGGACCCTTGTAGCTGTGTCCTTTGTGCAACCGAGTCTTCATTCGACCATAAAAACGGATTATTAGGCCTTTCGGTCCCATAATGACCTCTTCCAATACCCAATATCCACGCCTTTTCCCTTTCTCATTGTGATTTTTTTAAAGACCCTCTTTTCCCATTTTATTGTTCTAATTCTCTTGCATCGGTAGCTTTTTTTTTAAAGGCGCAGCGGCACTTAACGATTTGGCTCGTAAACGCTGCGTTGAAATTCTATTAGTGCGCCCACGGCGGTCTTTAAAAGGGACCTGTTAATACCCCTCGTGCCGAAAAAAAAACATACATGTACCCGCAGATTGAGGCTAACAAACTAAAAACGAGGAATACGGGAAATATTACTTCACCCCCCTCACTCTATCTTTTTCTCTTTGTTTTGTTTCTCTTCTCTCGTTTATTTTATTATTTTTTTCTGTTGTTGTGTGGTTTCGTGTCTTTTATTTATTTTCGCGGCGGGGATCAGCTCTTCACCTTCACGGGTGGGAAGCAAAGGAAGCGCTGGGGAGCGGGGAGGAAAGGGCAGAAGAGATCGTAAAACGCAATTTATGGATGGCTACTGTCGCTACGTCTCGGAAAATCCATAGGAATTACATTCCGAGAAATCGTATTTAACCATTCGAAATGCATGACTCACTTGTCTGTTCAACTCTTCTCTAATCCTTCCCTCTTTGTCTTCCCCCTATATGGTCAGAAACAAAGAATGCTCAAAATAAGGGGTGAAAGAAAGTATGAAGAATTAAAAATTCTTTTTTGCGTGTTTGGGCCAAACCTCTTTGATGATTGTCTCTATATTCCCAGTCTTTGCCTACGAAACGAATATCAAGAACACTTTTTAAAGTAGAAAAATGCTCTTACATTTGTGACGTTGGGCTCTATCTCCATTTTCCTTTCAACTAACTCATAGGGAAGTTTTAGTGTTTGTGTGTGTGTGTGTGTGTGAATTCAAAATTCCTTGCAGATAAGTGAAACGTTATTCATGTAGATTATATTGAAATTATGCGTATAATGAAGAGATTTGACCAGAGTGAGACGTCCGAAACTGATGTTTGAGATCTATGAAGCTATCAGGGGGATCTTAGAAGAGATGAATAAAGTGTTCAGGAATCGAATCCTCATTTTCAATTATTCTACTCCCTCGTACCCATGTGAATTGATAAGAAATAAATTGATTTATTATTCCAAACGATAGTTCAAGCAAGTTTAGGTCAAGTATCCATACGTAGAGTAGATAGGCATCCACTTTAAATATTCATAATTTGAATAAAAATAAATTAATTTGGTTCATTTATCTTCCTCTTCATTTGATCGTGTCTTTTACTGACTATTTATTATAATGTTAAGCGAAGCTGTGAATAACCAGCTTGAGTTATTCATTAACTTCTGTAACAGGGGTTCTCATTTTTTTTTTTTTTTTTGAAATTGAGAAATACTAAACTCTAGCTTATTTATCTATCTATTTATTTATTTTTTATGGAACACTTACAATACACAGCATAAGCTTTAAAGTAAGGGTGGCTAATCTTTTTTGAAGTTAGAAACATAATGAAACAAAATGATAGCGCTTGCAAAAATGTAGGGGGGAGGGGAAATAGAGTCGCGTTGTGGCTACATTGGGGACTTGATGTTGGTCATTTTGTATTCTTAAGTGTTACTTTTATTAAAGTTTAAAATATTGATATTGATTGATTCTAGCATATTTAAAAATCAATAAAAATTGCAATACTACTTAATTTAGAATATAGTATATTCAATCTATAATCCGTGGAACCCAGGGTTTCGTGAGTCAAAATGAAAATTCGAAAATAAAATGATAAAATAATCATACTAGTTGACTAGTGTTTATTAACTAAAAATTTTAACACATTTAATTATCTTTGAAATTTAATCAGAAGCTTCGCGTGTAGGCTTCCGACGTCGGTAACGCGATGTTACTAGTGACGCATGAGCAGAAGTAGATTCAGATTTTTAGATATTCAATCGATGTGTATGCTAATAGATTTACTCTCGCTGAAGGAGTTTGCATGACCGCGATTACCTAAAGACGAGTTACCGTTGAGTGTTTCGAGAAAAATCATTTTTTAACGTATGTGGCAACAAAAGCAAAATATAGAAACAGATTATAAATGCAGAATATGAAATGCGACTGCAGATAACATAAGTAGAACTAGATTTCGATAACTTTTGTATAAACATGCCAACAAATCCCAGCCACGAAATATAACGCAAAGGTAGGTGACAAATAGAGCCGGAGTTAACAATTTAAATTTATGTTAAAAAAGTTTAAAACATATACAATACTTTTCCTTAATTATTTTTACACAACGTACTTATAACATATTGATTTACTTTAAATTGTATTTTAAGATAAATTTTCCTAAAGGGGTGGGATGAGGTTCTCCAAAAAAACCTTATAGTTCTAAGGGTTTCGTGAGTTGACGACACCGGTCCAGTATATGACGTCTTTTCTTACAGTAATTAAGTGATATTATTAAGTTGATAATACCACGTATATAACTAAAACGTTTGTCAAGGTTTCTGAGTTTATAATCCTATTCAAAAATTAATTTACATCAAACTGATTTTTAGCATGTTTTTTGTGTGTGTATGTATTTATTTTTTTCTTTGAACACTTTCTTCGAATAAAACAGATGTTGTACAAACCATGGATTGAGAATTATTGTTCTGTAGCACATGAATACTTCCCATAGAGATATATATCACGAGAGAGGAGAGAGATTTCATTCAGAAAGCATTAAAACATCTTCATGCTTCATAACAACAGAATTTTCTGCTTGAATAAGTACCTTTTTTATGCATAAAATTGTTATGTTGAGGCGATAATGGATTCTTTAAGCGTAGAATTGCTTATTTATAGAATATTAAAACATGTTAAGCACTTTATAATAGGTGAATAAATAAGCATTAATCCCTCCATATAAACAGTTAAATAGTTTCACTGAATCAACGATTGCCAAATCTTTTCAGTAAGTGTACTTGGGTTCCCACCTGACTCGGTTCTTTTCCACATATTCCGAACTAAGAAACCTCTTCTCCCATCCCAATATAATCTCTTTCGGAATCTGTTATTGTGTTTCAACACTGCTATAGATTCCGAAAACTACTTCAAATAAGGGGTATGTTTAGTTCAATTAAATAGCCTATTTTTTTAATGTACTGTTTTATCTTTATTTTTGAAGTTAGCAAACAAATTGACACAAAGATTGGGGAAAAGAAAATATATTTGAAATATTTGGAACTACATTGATTCACAAACTTTTTAAAAATTAGACTCATAAGAGGATAAATACAATCTCTCTCAAATCTAGAGTGGCGTTTAATTTGATTTTTGTATGTGTGTAGAGAAAAAAAAAGTTCCTCGAGCATAATAATAGTTCCTGAAAGACTTATGAGATTTAAATCACATACTAGAATAATTTGCACTGGATATCATTCTAGACAAAGGTTACCTGCAGTTAGCATTCAGTTGCAAGTTACTAACATATATCTAACATATTTTTTGAGTTCTCATGAATCTTTCATATCATATTTAAAATTAAATTCTAAACTTAAAAGAATTCTCTACAGCCTTGTAATGCTGTTGAAGATTCATTACCATCTTTGATTGATCCTATATCAAGGAATTTCACTTAAAAAAAACCTTGCGTTAACAAACGGAACATGTGAATTGAAAATGTAATAAAACTCTTTATATAGATTCATGGAATCAATCGAAATTGCTCAGAGAACATCGGATGTGATTCGGTTACAATGATTGGTCATAATTAATTTATCTAATTGATTAAATAAAAAAACACATTCCCTCCAGTGACAGACTGAGGGGCGGAGCACCCTTTTTTAGAAAAATGTGCTCTTGAGTCTTAAAGATATGTACATATACAGGTGGGAATATAAGAAAAAGGAAGATGATTACTTATAAATGATGTTATGAAATGATAATGTTTGGAAATTTTTTTGTACTTACATATTTGTGCGTACATACACATTTTAACATTTAATCTTAAAATTACTTTTGATGTAGTTCCGAATAACACGAATGCGTATCCTATCTAGAATGGAAAACATTTGTCATCTCGTAAAATTGCAGTAAACTATCAAGAAGGACAAACTAAAATGAGTAAGGAAACAAAATCGACAAATTTACAAATTTGGAGAAAATGAACACATTTAACTTAAAACGAGTCGCTTTTGTCAGATACTACTATTGTAAATAGCAGTTACCACACGAAACAATTAAAGTATTATATCCCTGATATATATTAAGGATATAGGTTGCTAAAATATTATTGTAATGAAGTATATTGAAATTATCCCTTATTCTCAAATATTCCCGCCCCCTGTACTGGATAAATTCGTATTATTTTAAAATTATTTTATGAAAAGTTCAATTCTTATTTGTGAAAAGAAGTAAATACACACATGTAAATTGAAAATAATAAAAAAAATTTAAAAAATTCGAATCAGAATAAACACAAGAGGAGATACAAGTTAAATCAAAGTTTTAGTAATCATTCGAAATGTAAATGTTTTTAAATTTATATTATATACAGGTTATTGTAAAAAGATTTAATTATTACTAAGAAATAACAGAGAGATTTAGAAAAAAATTATTTTGCATATTAATTTATTTTTATGTACATAATGTAGTAAACTATAGCTATTCATGTAGCCCGTAGTGTGAAGTTCAATCTACAATGTCGGCTTTCAAAAGGTCACGAAATGCTGAGAGAAATTTATATTTCTGTAGGGTGACTATATAAAAAAGTTATGAATATTAAATAACTATTAAGTTTTTATCTGGATCATTTTAGTAGTAATTAAGACTTTAAGATAAATCCGGGATAATAATTAAAACTTTTACAGTGGTTTTATTCAATCGAGGTTTCTTAATACAAGACAAATCAACATGAATAGCTGCAATTTATATCATTATGTATATGAAGATCAATTAATCTGCAGGAAAATTTTACCTCTAATCTCTTCGAAAATTATCAAACCTTTTCGACGTGTTTCTCGTAATACAAATAATATCACAGCTCTTTTTAAGAACAAAATTAACATTAGCAATAGGAGACATGATCAAATTAACAGAACAATTCATTCGAATGTAAATAAAATTTGTAATCAAATAAATTAGAGTCAATGATAAAATATTAATTTAATACAGTCGATAGAGTAAAATACTTACGTGGTCTTAATTTTTTTTAATACGAATCTTCCGAAAGTAATAATTAACAGAATATTTTAACAGTATGTAGTAAATGAAAGGAAAACTTTTTGTTGAAAGAAGTTTTTGTTGTGTAAAGAACATTATCGTAAAGCTAATTAGGAGATAAATTCTTGATTCCATTGCAAAAATTATTCTTCACAGGCGAAATAATGGTAGTGAGCTTAAGCTGTTATACATTTTCTTATTCGGTATTGTAAATTTATGCTTCTCCATAGTAAAGTAATTATTATGCGAATTCAAAAGGATTTTTTTTTTTTTGAAAAAAATTGAGATGTAAGAAAATTATTATTAAGGTTATATGAAAAGAAATTTGTTAAGTTGCTTTTATAAAAAAAAAAAGTAGGTCTCGGTTGTATCTTAAAATATGATATATTTTCTATACTTTATAACTTAGAAAAAGGACTTTGCAAAGAGCGCGAGAAAGTAATCTCGTGTTCAAAGGTCAAAAATGTTAATTTAAGCAATTTTCCTTAACTTCTTAGAAAATTTCAGATACGTTAATAACAGCTCAATTATTTTTAAGAGAATTACGAAATCTCTCTGAATCAAAAGAAAGCTCAATCCTGATATTAGTTGTAGAATTGAGGAGAGTTACTCATTTATGAAAGTAACGCAAAAAAAAGTTGTATAAATAAAAAGATTAATCCTAAAAGAAATAAGCAATATTTTATTTTATTTTCCTTTCCTTTTAAGTAGAAATATAAGTAATAATTACGACACTTTTCCCCTCCTCAAACGACAGAGCGAGAAAAAAAAATCAGTATTAAAAAGAAAATATCACCCAAGAACTGGTTTTGAGCAAATAATTGCAATGCTCATGGTTTTTTATCAACTTCTGAAAACCAAAGAAACACTCGGATAGCAGAAACATCCGGAAACTTGAAAAATGTCGGATGTAGTTGATATCAAGAATATTCCCTTTTTGATAAACGACGTTTTTCCCCTCAAAGGTCCCACGTGCCAAGTTTCCGAAATGGCCCTCTTCCCATCCCACCTGCTTCTGGGGTTGCTGACTAGGGTCGGAAATTAGAGTTCTTGATAAATTAATTCATTAAAGGCGAGCATCGTTAAGTCTTAAATTGAAAAACGTGAAACCCCATATTTGCATGGAGATAGAATCCATCAAGATCCGTCAGTGACAAAAACTTTAATGAATGGATCCATTAACAGAGCTGCAGCCCCTAATGGTTAAAAAGGAAGAGTTTTGGTTATAAAACTGTGAAATGCAACCTGGCATCATCTGTGAACCTTGGACTGGAGCACGACTGCTTTCTAATTAAAGATCGTTGTAGCAGTAGCCCAAATTGCTTCTTGATGGTGATTTTAAGGCAGCAGACGTTGTAGAACACTGGTTTAGAAAACGCCTGCGCCACTGATTGGGATGATTGATATGAACTTTTAAATTGATTTCATAATCGTGATATAGTTATCGATTTCGAAGTGGAACGGTATTAAAAATTTTTTTTGTTTTATTTTGAACTAATATGCTGATAATTCAATGGTTAAATTTTTTGTTTATTAATTTTTGCGAGTTTCAAAATGAATGAAAAGGGCCGTTATTTTATTTTTTTCATGCATTTGTATTTTTGGTTACTTTTGAAAAATGGTGAATGCAAATTACCTGAGAGGTTGTGCGTGCTCCTGCGTTCTCAATGACTCGATTATTTAAGAAATGAAACTCCGTCAAGACTTGATATGGATATATAATGAAGTAGGTAAAACGCCGCTGGGGGAAATTTTAAGATAATTTTTTGATCACTCTCATATCGCTTTAAGTGATTTCGTAAGGATTTAGAAAGCTAATTTACAAACACTACAGACGATTTATAAGCATTGAAAATGATGAATCCTTAGGATTTTTTTTTTTGTGAAGTGAAAGGTGCAACTTGCTGACTTAAATGTAAAATTGTATTTTGAGGTTCACTACAAATACAGGAAAGAATAAATTTTTTAGACAGTGGAAGGGACTTTTAGATAAATATATGAACATTTAAAAAAAATTTTTTAAAGAGATTTAGTAATTATTTAAAATAACCTAATTTGTGACTACTTAAATTACCTAAAATTTAAATTTATTAGCATTAGAATGAATACTGTCAGCGTTATATTTTTAGGGTAGTTTCTGTAATAACCAGAAACCATTTTAAATGTAGAATGCATAGCTTATAAGTCAGAATTTTTACTCTTCGATTAATTAATAAACAGACTTTGAAGCAATTTAACGTTAAAAGCGTTTGATTGTTAATTTGTAACCTATTCAAAATGTAGAGATGGTTTTAATGACCTCTAGAAATAATTGGTAAATTAATGTTAGAGAAAAGGGTATTATTA
Source organism: Nephila pilipes (assembly GCA_019974015.1). Lineage (NCBI taxonomy): Eukaryota > Metazoa > Arthropoda > Arachnida > Araneae > Nephilidae > Nephila > Nephila pilipes. The sequence goes on from BMAW01072048.1 coordinate 622,289, forward strand.
TTGCAAAAAATTTGAAAAGAAATAATTTTTAATATGGTAAATATAGAGTTTAATCTATTGGTTTTGATAGATTAATTATTTTTATTTTCATTTTTATAATTTGCAAACTAGGAACTTGTTTGTTATTTATCAAAAATCAGAAATTGTTACAAATGACGACGAGAAGATTAAAAAAAAAAAATTCGCCGAATTTATATTTTTCTTAGTTACACCTAAATCATACCGAATCGCGTTTTTCGGAAATATGCTTGTTTCAACAAATGTTTTCAAAACCCCATTCCTGAATCGACAATGGATTCCAATCTGTGTTTTTCCAGAAAGAAAGCACATATTTATTTAAAAGTGTTAGGATTTCTATGATCAGTATCTATAGGGATAGAAATTCACGTTAACAAGTTTAATCTTAAATAATTCTTAAAAATTTTAGCATCTAAAAGAGAATACCTTAAAAAGAAATAAACAAATGGCTCAAAGGAGAATAACTTGAAAACAGATGGCTTAGCTAAATATTAATTTTCTTCACACTGTCTAACATTTTTTTTTTCTCTAGATAATATATATAACAATCCTATTAAGTGATATCCGAAAAGTAGATAATCAAATACATAGGGAAAAATTTGACCCAGAAAGTAAGCCCATTAAAGTTGTAATGGGTGTTTTTCCTTTCAACTGTCATTATTTTATTACTTTATTTGAATTGAAAACTCGTTTTGTGGAAGAACTGTGACTTATGTGAATTAGCATTACTGTATTAAGAAGCGTAGCTATTAATAAATTATTAGAAAGAGAGGCTGAAGGTATTAGAGAGTAATAATAGGAGATAGAGAAATTAGCGTAATTGTAGAGCACACTATATTTGCACGAGAAAGTAAAAGGTGATTCTCTTAAAATATATACTTGATTCGGATCCAGTCTTCAGAAGTTTATTGGAATCGAATCCAGTTTTTGCAACTTTATGATTAACTCTTTTTAAGATAAGTAGAGCTCTGAGTTTTAATCTTTAGTTAAGGATGCGATTAAGGAGACGCTTTATAATATGTACATTTTGTATTGTTATAATATGTACACTAATAATACATTTTGATTTTTGGAAAGAATTTGATTTCTAAAGCTAGAATAAAGTAGTTACTGATTTTCTTGACTGAATATTTATTACATTTCGATGGTTTTTAATGCTATCAACGACGCCAATGCGTTACAAAGTGACTAAAATAAACGTACATTATTTGCCATTAATGCGTTGTTAAGCAACTAATACAATTGAAGCACAAAAATAAAGGAAATGGGAAAACAGTTCAGGCAAACATCAAAGTATTATAAGTTGAAGCATAGTTTCCTTATTTTCTCCATTAAAACTACTGAATACCAGAACAGACCCATGTAATATGTTTTTACAAAAACACTGTTACAACGTGTCACTACTGAAAAAGAAGACAGATAATTCTGTTGCGTCATTACATAGCAATGAAATCATCACTAAAAACGATTTATAGGTTAGAAATAATTTCATTTTCAAAATTACTCACTTGTAGCAATTGTGGTTTCAAATGAGAACGAACAAGTTTTTCATATATATTATTTCTCTTAAAATTACATTTACAATAGTATTTCCGTAAGTTATTAGACTATGATCTAATATAAATCTTGTGTAAAAGGATGTGCACATATATATATGAGTATTTTAAAAATAAATGTATGATGTGTATTATTAAGGTAAAATGGGCACTGGATTGGAAAATTTCTCTTGCAGATTTTTTCTATGATAATGATATATAATATTGTCACGTTTTCGATTTTTGTGGTTGTTGACGATGCGTATCTCAACTTTCTGAAGCTATAATACATAGAATATCAAAACTAGAATGATTTATAATTAAATAAATTAAAATCTAAAAAAGAAAAAACTTGAAAGAGTTTAGAGAGAAAATAATACAATATATCACCTCATATGAAGTCCGTCTAATAATTTTCTTAATTTTATAAATTAGGTAACTTATAAGGTATTAAGGTTAGGTATTTAAGCAAACTAGAATTTATAAATATTTAAATATACGTTTTAAATTCTCATGATATTTCAAAATTACTAAAAAAATGAAAATGATATAAAAATTTAAAACTAATTCTAAATAAATCTGTTAAGAGCAATGTTCTTCGATTAAATATATAAATACGACAATTACAAAGGTATAATTGGAATAAAAAATACTAATTTCACTATCTAAACGCTTCTATATTTGGTTATCCATTTTTAATGCTTATACTCGAGGAAATATTCGATTTCTTTGCACTAATTTTAGTGTTTTCAATAAGCATTGATTGGGATTCAGATTGCGTTTTTTACATATCGTTCATCGTCTGTAGAACAGAGTCTGAATTTCTTGTTAAAAATATCTAATCTAAAATTTTATAATAGAAGAATTTATTTTTAATCGAAGAACAAAGTTAAATTACTCTTGTTTCTTATTTTAAAAGAAGTCACGTAATAATGAAATTCCTTTTTCTATCAACTGATATATTTATATGAAGATAAAATGACAATTATTTATTTGTGAAACCATATCTTTAAAATTTAGCTTAAAGAATATGATCGAAAATGAAGAATATATTTTAATAAGGATAATTTTTACTTCGAGAAAAGCTTATGAATTTATTATGATGGAAATTTTATTCCAATTTTCTTTTTTGTGTATTAAACAAAGAAGCCGCTCCCTGCGAACTTTTAAAACTAATTTATACTGTAATTATATTTTTAAAATATTTACTACATCTTTAGGGGTAGTATTTCAATATATATTTTATAATGATAACAGTAATAATTTTTATGATTGTACATAAATTTTTTTAACTACCTACTGTTCCTTGAATATGTGACAAACATTTAATTTTCGCATAACATAACAATATATAAATAAATGTTTATAAATAACTGTCGCACCAATATAAGTTTCTCTTAATTTTCCATTAAAACATTGTATTTTTCACTAGTGAAAACTTCTCATGCGTGTAAAACCTTTCTGTTATAAATCTAAATAACATTATCTATTTTATCATGTAAAAATTTAATAATTCATTTATTTACTTTTTTGAAACAAAATCGTTTCTAATTTTTGTTGTCGCAGAACAACAAATTTCTTAATACTCATTTGAAGAAACATGAAATAATATTTTTGATTCAAAATTGAATACTTTTTAGAAAAAGTATATTCTAATTACAAAATGTATGGCATTAGTAATTTACAACAATAGTGCTTCATTTGCATATGATTGATTATTAGAAAAAAGTAAATACAATGGCTTAAAGTAATTTTTAATTTTAAACACTCCCTTTTCATACACTGAATTTCGTTACACCAATTATGAACAAAAAATAAATATATAACGTAATCTATGACTAAGAAACATATTTTTAATTATTTTCGAAAAAAAAATTATGCGAGACCATTTTTGGTAACATGAATTTGATGAATAATACTATTTATCGAGCTCTTTATTTTTTATTGAAAGAATAAAGATTTTTGGAAAAATATTTATGCTTTTAGAAGTAATTACTTAAAGAAAAAGGAAGTTGTGGAAAATAATTAATTTTATTCTCAAAATTATGAAAGTATATATAGAAATAAATTTACTTTCACTTTCATATAGCACGAAAATAAAGCATTTTAACGCAGTTATTAGAGTTTGTTCTGTTAAATAATTTTAACTTTCGTTACTTTATACTCATAAGCGCTTTCAAAGAATAAGTATATTAAAATTGGTACATGGAATTAAATTAAAAATGAAAAGAAAGATTGTTACTAGAATATCGTTTAAATTTAATGTTGCTTCAATATGATAATTAAATTAGTATGTCTTTTGTAGTTCGAACTAATAGTCCTAAATAAAAAAAAAATTATTTTTCATAACTTGAATTTCTAAACATTTTGTTAGAAGTATTCTATTCATGTATAATTCTTAAATCACTTAATAAATACTTTTTGCACGAAACAACATTGCTCAGACTCAAATAAAATGAAAGTACTTGTAGGATAATATATATGGTAAAAATTCTTAAATTTTCTTATTATATCTAATTTAAACAGCATAATAGTTGCAACATAGTTTCTTATATTGCCTAAACTTAACTGCAGGTTATTGACGTTTTAGATGTTAAAAGCTTCAATTTTTTCAACACAAAAAAATTAATTGATTGAAACAAAATTTCACGATCAATAATTCACAAAAAATATTTTAAGCTTGAAATACTCGTATACAAATAGGTAAAGGAAATTTTTTAAAAATAAATTTCATGAGAATAATTCTAAGATAATATCTAAAATATCATTTCTTAAAAAAATATCTTGACTCTTTCAGAATAGGTGACATAAGTGCTGATAAGGAATTTGCAGTGACGAGGTTATTTATGGAGTCATATGCATCTTTTGTTTCATTGACAGAGTAAGTAACTACTTTAATAAGGTTTTATATCAAACCTACTGCAAAAAGGATATATTTCAAGCACGGGGTGATATTATTTAAACACACGAAATTAGAATAAATAATAATGTTACGCAGTCCATTTTTAAAGTTTTATTTAAAAAAAGGGTGACTTTTATCATTAGAAAAGGTTTCTTCTTTCAAAGAACACGACTACATACAAAACAATTAGAGTAAATAACAGTTTTTCGAAACATTTTTCTGGATATTTGAGTTAAAATAATGTTAGCGTTCTGGAAGAAGTGTAGAGTTGAACTTTCTGGAAGAAGTGTAAAGTGAAAAAATTGTACCAAATAGTTGACTAAAGGTTTTTACCTTCGCCTTAAGTCTTAAAACAAACAAAACAGTTTTAAGGTTAGAAAAAATGCTCGTATTTTAATATTATACATTGACTTAACTTAGAGAACAATATGTTTTTTAGCATACTACTCATTTCTGCCAGAATCCGTTTTTTAAAAATACTTACATATTAATATAACTTAGAAAACAAAATCTATTTTAGCAGCATACTACTCATTTCTGCTGGAATCATTTTTAACCCTGTACGAAGAATGTATTTCTCACTTTCTTATACTTCAATGACATTCAAACATTTAATTTTTTCAACGTATAAATGATCATATTTACTGAATATTATGACTTATTTATAGGGTATTTATTGAATCGCAAGATTTCGAGGAATTTCAGATGAATAAAACGTTACATATAAATTCAAGTCATAATTTAATAATACTTAACCCGCTATACCTGTTTTCAACATAATTTTGTTTAATTTTTATTTCTACAATTTTATTTTTCTTACAAATATATTCATAAGTATGTCATAAAAAGAGTAAGGAAAATCTAAATTTTAATAAAAGTTAGTTGCTTTTACTACATCCTTCCTCTACAAAGGATTACTCCGAAATGATATTTTAGTTGCTTACAGATATTTAATGAAAATTTAAAGATAAAAGATAATAACTTTTCCTAGACGATTTTTTTCGAAAACACATCCTTACTTTAAATGCGACGCTATATTGAAGAAAAGGGTATACCGCTCTTTTCTTATCTCTGTCACACTCATCCATGGTATGAGTGCCCACCTACTCGGACGAAGCATCGGCTCCCCCTATCAGGGTGACCGGTGTACATAGCTTACTTTGCCTTCGCGGCTAACAGATAACTTTTTGTTAGAGATGTTATTTCCCTCGAGCTGCTGGATATCAGCATTCATGTATGAAAGTTACATTTTATAATAAATAGCACACAATAATTTATCTTTTTAAAAAAGAGTTTTTAATATTTTTTCTTAATATCTTCGTAAACGTAAATTTATACCATAGAAAATGGAAAGTATCAAGAATAATTTGCTAATAAATTCGATCACGCGAGCGTATTTTTGATATTTTATTGACGTTTCAGCTCCTGACGTTTTTGTCAATGGGTGAAAGGCGTATATAAATTAACTAATTGTAAAATATATTGGAGGGAAAATATTCTAGACATCATTCTTAATTTGCATTTTATTAAGTAAATAGAAGGAAAGTTTTCATACGTATCGATTGCTATGCGTAATTTTTTTTGGCGGGGGGATGGGGGGTTAGCTATCGTTATGTAAACATTTACAGAAACAGAGAAGCATGTATAAATGAAGAATTTTTTAGTGGTTTACATATTTCGTATGACACTTAAAAAAAGGAAACAATAAGAGAAAGATAAACATTTTATAAAGGTTTTAAAAAAAGATACTTCAGAATGGAAGAGGATGAAATAGACCAACTAATCATGAAAAACTGCAAGTAAATTATTTGAGTTATGTATCCTATGAGAATAAATACAATGCTAAACTATTTGATAGTTTTTACAAATTCATGAAAAAACTTCAAAATTTTTAATTTAATTTTTTTTATATTCTTAAAACTAGAAACAAATTACGCGTAACTTTTCTACACGTATATAAATTAATGAATAGAAACTAATCGAAATCATGTTTAATACTTTTTCTCTCTCGCTAGGTGTTTTGAATTATAAAGTTTATAAGCATTACAATATTTAAAACGGATAGATAGTAGTTTTTATTCAAAATGATAAATGAAGTTATAATTGTATCTCATTATTAAATTGTGTTATTTTTATACCTAAGTAACACTTCCGTTTATCAAGAGAAAATGTTCAGGTATAAAATAAATTAATAAAATGGGCACTTAAAATTAAGTTAAAAAGAGTGACTTGCAGAACTTTATCAGTTTATTGGGTTCCTTCGCTTGTACTAAAATGCAATTAATAAGTAGTTTTAGATCAAGACTGATCTCTGTGTAATAAAACTCTTATAAGTATTTAGAATACCACATTAAAGGAAACTGAGATTTTATAGGCATGATATATTTAAAGAAGATAATTATTTTTCATTAGATTATATAAAGAAGACCTTAAAACTACTGGGTATATTCAAAGAGGATTGAAAGCACCATTTGAAATAATAAATACTGAGAGTATAATAGTAGAGTTTAGAATATGAAATGATTATTAAATTATGTTATAGGGGGGGTTCTTAAAATAAATTATGTTCATTTGTTTTCAACTGAAGTATCGAAATGAAAGTTATTTCAAGAAAAGGTGCGTATCACTTATATAAAGTACCAAGGAGAAGAGACGTTTGAAAACGTTATTTTAAGCAGTTTTCACAATAGAATTATTTTTAAACATATTTTAAAAAGGGGAAAATCTAAATGTTCTCATTTTTTATTTGGAAAAGAAACAAATTTATAAAGTTAAACGGGGAAAGATTATTCTCAAAAGAGTTTCCGACTGTGAATTATATATACAATTAAATAAGAAATTCTTTTTCAATTTATCTAAATAATCAAAGTAATTAAAATAAATCTTGAAATACAACTACACCTCCCCAAATATATATATATGTATGTGTGTGTGTGTGTTAGTTAAAAGTAAAGAATACTACGTCTAATTTTTTTTAAAATGGTAATTGATAAAGTTTTAGAAAGTCATTACATTTAAGACAAAAAAGAAATTAAAAAAAGGTACTGTAATTTAAATAAGTTGATAAACAAATAAAATGTGCATATAATATTGATGTTCAAGCATTTTATGCATGAGTAATCCAAAAATATACCGGTTCAAGTACAAATCGTTAATTTAATTAAAGTATTTCTATCATATACACTATAAAAACAGATATTTAAATATCTAGTGATGTAAGTTGTAGAATAGAAATAAATATCAAGAGGCTTAAGCAATTAAAGTTTGTCAAATTTAAATTAACTACTCCTCTCATAGAATTAAGGACTTAAAAGTTATTATCAGGATACAGAATAATCTCAATGTAAGTGCGAAATGATATTTTCTCCATTTAAAAGGGAGCAAGAACTTATTGACCATGGCCTTTGCATGATTAATGTATTCGTATTGATTAAAGCTGAGAATACATTGATACATTGTATGCCAAATTGATATGTAAAAAACTTTACCATCAGTAATTTTTTTTCTTTTTAATCTATGAAACAAATAAATGACAGAAATAAATTATATTAAAATTTTCCTAATTTTAGATTCTGAATCCTTAAAGTTTGTTTAAAATAATTGTTCTGTTGAGTCCTAATATACCTCACAATATCGGATAATATAATCTGTTGTGTTCTTATATATAATTCTTTTGCTTTTTGATTAATTTTTATTCATTGAGACTGAAAGAATTCCTGAAATATTTAGTAAGAATTCTCTAGAATTACTTGTTGATTGTCAGAACTTTTAGAAGGAAACCTCATTATAACTATGAGGGGAATTTTCCTCTTCTGTTTCATTTTTTTAAAGAAAAAAAATGAACTCTTATATTTTTCACAGAAAAATTAAAAATTGAAAATTCCATCAGAGGAAAATTTTAAAAAAATGAGTAAATCTTTTACACTTCAATTTTTCGCTTGAACAGGCGACTGATATTCTTTTTTCCCGTGTGTGTTCTTACAAGAAAGTGGTGGATATTTCTCTAAATAAAAAAGCTATATATCCATATTTAAATCAAATTAATACAAAAGGAAAAAGCATATTTGCCAAGTTTATTTTAGTTGTTTAGGTATGACATATTCAAACCTATAGTTAATTTTAAAAAATAAATGAGTAATAGCCTTACAAAACATATTTCATTAAAGATAAAAGAAATTAAAAGAAAAAAAGTACTTTGAAAATAATCATTATTTATATTTAAACATTTGCTTTCACATATTTTTTTAAACACAAAGATTCTACTTTTTCCAGAATTTGTCTCCTTTGTATTGTAATAAAAATCCGGAATTTAATACTTACGAAGGAAAGAAAACCGGAAAAAAATTTCCAGAAAAGAAAAATCAGAATATTTAAATACGCAACACGTTGAATGTTTGTTTTTGTAATTTATATTACTCAATTGGATGTATTCTACATTACAGCTGCTTAGCTCTGTTATCATTGATTGCTAATACACACATTGAAACAGTTCTATATTTTATATAGAAAACCAGATTGCTTATAAAAATAAAATTAGCATAAATGCGTATATAATTACCCAAAATATAGATTAAAAGGGCTTTAGACAGAATAAAAATGTGTTTCTATCGTACTTAGCTATAATAATTGTTTTCGCAACTCACAACTAATGCGATAAACAACAGTTTTGCTTCAAAAAATGTGCCAGATATTTCATTAAAAAAAAATCTATCCCATCCAAGAAATTAGTATCATATCACCTATTTTTACGTGATTTTACTTTCCGAATAACTTCTCTCTGATGAAGAAAAGGGTTGATAGAAAAATGAAACAAATGTGCCAAAAAAATACCTCACCTTTTGCTATTCCTTCTTCGTCTCTTGGTTGCGTACATAGTACTGAGGTGGTTCATGTTGCACAGGGGCGCCCGCTTCGAGGAGCTGCACATTAAAGTGGAAGGCACAGAGCGGGCAGGGCGCCGCTCAGGGTCGGTCGGCCGGCATCACCACCGGCCGTCCACAGCACAAAATAATCCTTAAGCCAGTGAGAAAAAGAAGACGATTCCTTCCTCCTCGCGCACTTTGACAGGGAGAGACGCACACACACACCCAAACAAAAAAACCCTTTTCTTTTCTTGCGTAAGTAGAGGAACAGTAAATGTCACATTCTTGGGGCCAACCTGCTCTCTGTTCGGCTGCCAGCCACCGCACTGACACTCCGAGAGTTCTCTCTTCATTTGCCCCCTCCCCCCTTGCAACAAATCCTTGATGGATGGGCTATCTCTGCACTCCCCCCTCGGCCCTGGGGCCACGCCCACCCCGGTGACACGCAGCCAATGGGCGATAACGGACGGGGGAGTGACGTCATGGGCACAGGTGAGTCTTCCAAGAGAGAGATTCTCTACTGAGAGGAGTGCGACGGAAGTAGAGAGAGAAAGGGAGAGAGAGAGAGCTTGCGGAAGAGAGGAGCCAACTGTAAGGACTGTGTTTTGCTCGTGTGGGTATGGGAGTTGAAATGTCTTATTTTGTAAGGGGATGAATGAATTGAAATGTGTGTTGGGTTATTGGGTGTTTTAGGAGCCTCTTCGTTTAAAGTTAAAATTAAGACCGAAAAGAAGGAATGATTTTTTTAGAACTTAAAATGTTCCAACATTCCCGCTTCAGTAATATATTGAGAGGATAGAATATTTAATCGACTATTAATTTATGTGTCAATTCTTCTATTCTTTTTTTTCATATAACAGTTATGGCCAGCTATACTGTCTATGAAAGTCACATTTCAGGAAAGAATGTTTGATAGAGTTATTTATTCAGCATTGCTATATGAAAATTGTAAAATTTCTTCGGATAACGCTTCCTTTTCCTCCCAAATCACACTATTACGGTAATTTTTCTCCAATATTGTTTTTCCAAGACAAAACGTTGGTTCAACAATTTAGTTTTGGATACAAGTTCCGAACAAAAATAAGCTAAATAAAATAAAATAAAAAAATAATAAAAAAAAAAAACCCTAAAAAGTGTGTGAAAACTAATCTCAGTTTTCGTCACTTTTTCTTTTCTCGTATTATTGTGAGGGTTCTTGTATTCAACTCTTAAATTTATTAAAAATTTATCATCGGTCTTTTTTAAGTGATCTGCATTTAACTGAGCTAGTGAAAATTATCGTAACAAATCATCATCCAAGTTTTCGGCTGCTATAATTGCTAAAATAGACAACATTCGTAGAGTATCCACAAGAAAATCTAACTTTTTAAGATTTTGTTAACAAATTTCTTTGATTGAATCGGTACAGTTTAAATTAACCAATAACTTTTAAGAAACTTTAACTCATTTATGCTAAAATATTCCCTATTGGTTTACCATATTTTATATATATGTTTTATTTGCATGAAAGCTGCACCGCTCGTCTCCAAGAATAGCGGGGTAGCCACACCCCTGTTATAATAGACGTATTTCATATTCCATAATTTAACATTGTGAAATTCACCCTATTATTTTATTCATTATTTAGTATAATTTTATCTTGTTCTATCGTTTCCACTTTTCTCCGGCGAATTCTAATTTCCGAAGTTAATTTGTATAAATAAACTACGAATTAAAGAGGACAGCATCTTCTAATTTTTCTATACAAGGTTCCTCTAAAAGTCATTCGGGTAGAGAGATAAATGGACTGACTAGAGAAAAAATTAGAGGAATGTGATTAAAAAAGAGATTTTAATTGATTTTATGTCGTGAATGGGAGATACGATATTTTTTTTTGTTTAATTTGGTAGATGACGACGATTTATGCAGATATGCGTACTTTAGATTTGAGCGATAGGACAACTCAATTTTCGACTTGTTTCCCTTCCTTTTATACTTAGTTTTCTGTTTCTCTCAAATACAGACTTGCTTTCAAAAGAGGACAGAGTATTTTGAAATATCCAAAAACATTTTATTACCTCATTTTAACTGTATACTTTTAAAAATATTTGTGTAAAATTTCATTGCTCTATCTGCAGTTGTCAGCGAGTTATTTATATTTTCTTTAAACAATGTACCAAGTTATTTTAATGGCTTTCAAAACTTAAACCGGTATTTCTCAGCCTTTTATTTTTCATACCGGTCATGTTTTTAAAAGGCTAAGAAGGTTTTTTTTTTTTGGAATCAATGTAAAGCTTTGAAATTTTTTCCCGGTTGTTTTGCATAATATGTTCGATAATTCTGTGCATGGAATATATATTTAGATTAACAGTTATATATTTAAAAATCCACAAAATCAGGTACAGCTATTTTTTACTGTTTTTTGTAGAGTTTGATAAAAAAAAAAATTGTAAAATTACAAATAATGCTAGTAAAACTAAACCCATGCACAGGATTATGAGAAACCCTTCAAAGAAATTCAGAAAAAAATTCCTTAAAAATATTAAATTTTGTAGAATTATTTGAAATTTTAATATATTGAAATATATTTTTGGAAAAAAAAAAGTTTAAATTTTAAATAATTATTTATATGAAAATGAAGTTTCCCTTTCGGAAATTCATATTTTATGTGCTTTAAAATGAGCCGAATATACGTTTTCTTAAAAATAAATATCTAACTAAGAAATTCATCACAGGGCACTGTGTTCTCTTAACCATTTCGATGTGAGTTTGTAAATAAGCTTGTTAGAATAAAAAAAATTTATTTGCTGTCAAGGTTTTGGAGTCTGGTTTTTAGAATATTATCTGGTTGCATTCGGGACATTTAACAACAAAAGGCCGATTCTGCAAATGTAGATATTTAAATCGATTGTCTAGTATTTCACTATTATCATTCTACCTTTTTAACCCCCCGTTTTAAATTTGTCTGATTTTATAGGGAAAAATCTCCACCTCGACTTGTTTCCTTTTTTTGTAGATAATTTGCTTTTTATATTATATTTGAGATTTTAATTCTGTGATTTTGCATAGCATTTTGTCAATCATCTTACATTAATAAAAAACTTGTGTCATATTTTCAACAAATGTTTGGCGCAGCTTAGCCAAACTTAACTTTTGCGCCCCTAACTGTCACTCACTCATTCTACAAATGTGCTCCAATTTGTGCATGTTTATTGAAAAAAGTGTATATTTATTAAATATTTTGAAATTGAAAGGACACAGTTTAATAAATTGAACTTGTCTCAACAGCAAGAATGTTTTTAATAGTAAATCACTTTTTTTATGCAATCTGATCCCAATAACACTAAATTGCGGGATAAATGAACCGCAAGTTAAAGTTTTAATATAAGTTGAGCGAAAAATAAAGAAATCAGACAGACATTTATCAAGATTGGTGTTTTCTGCCGTCCTAGACTTGTTTTGACCACACCTTTATCAATATCTACATCAATAAACCGACGGAGATTATCCTCATTTTTTAACCATCCACGTGTGGTGTAGACTAAGTTAGATTAAGTTTTCTTGCAATTTCTGCTTGGCTTATTCTTTTTCGTATTTGTTCCATAACATAGATTTTTTTTCTCGACCCTAAAAGACTTTAGTTTCTTTTTTCTCTCTTTCGACATTATTTTAAGTATTGCGGAAATCATTTATGCAAGAAAAATCTCTATCAACTCTTAAAATTTTACCAATGTGAAATAGTTGAACATACAGTTAATTTCATTGACCTTGAGATGTTGAAAATAATCTCTTACAAAAAAAAAAATCGAAACTGGGAAATTTCATTTTCAAATAAACGGTGATCCATATATTTATGAATATATAATTGAAGGGGGAAAGGTATTAATATCCTGTTCTTAACAAGAAGCTGATGTTCATCCGAACAAACGATTAACCTGAATTCCATTGAAAGAAAAATAAGAATTATGAGACGCCATAACATTTACGAGTGATAAAAAAGTGCTTGTTTATCAAGGGAGCCCTAGTAAAACAGACTTGCTTGTTACTGAATAGTGTGTTAATGGGATCGACTGATTATATACGAAAATACTTTTTTGTCTGAATTCTGTTCTGTAATATTGGGGAAAGAAATGAGGTTCTACGAAGAATTAATCTCTATATACATTTCTCTTATGTAAATCCAAGTATGACATTATTTATAGTTTGGCAATAACTACATCATAACTATTCTGCCATTTACAGCTGCACTCCCCAAAAATTATTGACATAATATAGCGATTTTTTTTTTTGTGATCGCAAAGGAGGATTTGAAATTTGTTATTCAATGAGGCTATTTAAATTTTAAATTACTTTGCTATATTATTTACCTACGCAACCACAGGTTGTTATATGTCTCCCTTTCATTTACTTCAATGGTCATTATAAAAGTTATGTAGATAATCAATAATTTCACAGTCAGATGAAAAGAACGTCAGATAAATAGTAAAACAGCTCATTAATCTTCATGCATGTTTAAAGATTCAAGCAAAATTAATCTCTTTAAGTCTACTTTTCCTCAATATGCCTAAAATACGGTTTGGAATAATAATCTAAGTTCATTCTTGCCAATTTCCTTAGACCGAGAGAGAAATATCACTAGGAGTGAAAAATCCAAGTCCTTCCTATGAAGACTTACTCCAAAAACAATCTTTGTTCAAAGTTGGTTAGCTGCTGAAGTTCTATATTAATTTTTATCATTAACCAACGGCCGACTTGTGATTTCATTATTAAATATTTCATAGCTTATACATTAGGATTTCTGAATCCCTGTCTTTTCCCCATCCCGGGAATATCAGGGAAAACAGCCAATGTTGAAATTCCTGGGAATGTATCAAAATTTGAATTTTTTTTTTTTAAAATTAGTTATTATTAATTGAGATCATTAATAATTACACAAAATTAATGTATTCATAAATCCAAGTTTATTCCCCTTCATATATCGAACTTCAAAATACAAATAAAGTATATTAATTCTTCATTTTTAATGGGTTTTCTTTAACACACATTATAACTTTGTCTGTGTCAAAACTTTGAAAGCTCTTTTATCACATTTCAAAGCGCTCAATTGAGATGAAATTTTCTACGCAATTGCTTTGGATGACAATACAATAATTTTATTGTAATTAATAAAAATTAATTGATTAAGACTAATTATAGAACAATTTCAATTTGACTCAACGTTCCCCTTTGCTCTTGAAATTTAAGGTATAAGAATTTAAGTTACGCAAAGTGTGAAGTTTGAAAGAAAACCCATCGTCAAAAAACTCGTTTCTTTTACCTGTGTTATAAAATATGATATCAGAAAACGTAAACAACTCATGCCTTTATCGCACAGCTTAGTTTTTTTTATTTGTAATGAATAACTCGGCAGCAGAAGATACCCTCTCAGCTTCTACTTATGTTGCAGGAACTGTTTTCAAAGTCTCAACCTGTTTTATAATATTTGATGATCGACTTACTGGTGAATCAAATGATTCTAATTTTTCTTCACTATTTTAATCAAGTTAGAGTTCTTGTTAGTTGAACAACGTAGCACCTTTATCATTGAATGGATTGTTCTTTCCAATTTTTCATCCAACGTTGAATATTTCAGTTGCAAAGTTTCGGTGCTGTCTTCTTCCGAGTGTGAAGAATTGAACAATGTTTCGTCTATCTCACAAAATGTCTTCGACATAATTATTTTAACTTGTTGAATAAGAGAGAATTTATTTGGTAAACATGAACTGCCAACAATAACCACATCGTCATCATAATTTCTCCTATAATTTAGATATTGCAATAATCCAACTAAACAAACTCCCCGTCTCTCATCAATTCTTCGGACCAGAGTGCATTTCATATTCTTAGCAAATTCTGAGATTTGTTGATGCAACTCCTCAATAATGAAAGCAAATACTCATTCTGTAGTTAGCGAAAGCATGTTTCGGCTGCATAGTTTTCTGAGAAAATTCTTACTGGCTTCAAATTTGCCACACATGAAAACAAAGTTCCAAATTTTACATCAGCCAAAATTTGTTTTTTTCTCCTTAATAACAATTAACGCTTATGAGATTGCTGATTTTTATCTCTAAATGCCGTTAAAGCATTGCCAACAAACCATTCTAACGTGTTATGGTGTTTAAGCAAACCATCTTTTCACATCCAAATTCTGAATTGACAATTTTATAACATCATTTCTTATAGTTTCATTTATATTAGTCATAGTTTTTTTCTCTGCTTATACATTATGGTAGATAGCCTCTGTTGCTAAATTGTCTTCAAATTTTATGTTTAATGCTCTTTGCTTATTATATTGTAATTTATGATTTTGTGTAACTGCGCGTTTGTTTCTCTGTGTGTGTATTGTTAAGAATTCCTGGGAATCAAGTATAATTCTTGAGAATTCGAAAAGCATAAAAATCTTACAATTTCGGGACATATAAATCTTATTATATGCATAACTTTCCTCAAATCCATTCATTACGCTTCTTAACTTTAATCTAATCGGCACGAATCCGTTTTATTTTTTGGGGGTGAGGTCTTATTTTCAACAATTCGAATTTAAAAGTTCTCAAGTGATAGCTCACGCTATATGGTACACAGCAAAAACAAAAAAGAAAACCAAAACTATTAACAAACTTACAATGTCTATCACGACTACCATCATCTAATTTTGTTGTTGTTGTGGTATCCACTAAATGTGTTTAGTTGGGTTTTCAAAGTAGTTTTTGATGTGGAATGAAAAAAAGAAAAACCGAGCGCTTATAATTACTAAATATACTCTCTCTAGAAATAAAAGTTCATTTGATAAGAATGATCAATTGTAAAATAACACTGAAATTTTATTTAGATTTCCTCACTTTTAATTTAATACTTCCTAAGTGTTTGCTTTAAATTTTCAAGTACTTTCATTTCAAAATAAAATTACTAATTTCTAAGGCTATACACGAAGTTTTAAAACATGTGAATCAAAACATGTTTTAAACACACTGTTATACTTCACATTTACTTTAACGATTTTGTTCATTTAAAATTTAGGAGCGTGCTTTGGTTGGGCAAGTTGAGTTAATCAAATGGATATCGTATTGATATTTGCAATAATTTATTACTAAATTGCTTTTGTAATATGAATCACATTTATACAAATAGAGCATTTGGGCTTATAGCACTCAACATTTGCAATGCAAAAGAGAAATTATTGATAAAGCGATAGTTATATTCTGAACAATTGTTTACTATTGTTAATGAACTTCGCAGACATTGTAACGTTTTTTTAGTGTGTTTTCCTTTTCAAGTAGCCTTTTGGATTACTATGTGACGTTATTCGGTATAAGAATCAGCCTCGCAAATAAATTGCGACTAAGGTTAATTAGTATGATTATGTATGTATGTATATGTGTGTGTGTGTGTATGTATGTATGTTTGCATGTGTGTGTGCGCGCGTGTTTATTAGTTGCTTTGCATTGATTTTCCAGTTTTTTTTCTTAATTTCGTTTTATCAGTTCTGATTTTATAAGTTCATATTCTATTCAAATTACTATCTATTTAAATTATTTCACTATTTCATATAAGTTGTGCGGACATTTGACAACTGACTGGTTCATTCTAGAGTTTAATGTTAGAATTTGGCAACGATTAAAATGTGTTGTTCATCACGTGGAAAGGTTGTATGGTAATGTAAATTACAATGCAATTTCGGCTCAAACATTGTGCTTTTTCAAGCCTTGTATGACTGGAAATGTAGCATTTATTAGTTCTTTATAGGCGAGTAAATCTTTTTTCTAAATTCTAAATGGTTGTTATGAAAATTTCCAAGTTTGTTTTCAATAATTTATATGTCATGTATGTAGTCTTAATAAACGTGGAGTGCGTTGCACTTAATTTGTTTTTAAACCTTTTAGTCTTATCTTTTGAGTTTTTTGAAAATTTTTTCGTTTTAATTATTTTAGCTTTTGGCTCTGAAAAATTTACAATGGGTATGTAGTGTGTTTTTCTTCCCCCCCCTTTTTTTTTTAAATTTTATTTCCAGAATTTTGTTTCAGGTTTTTTTTTAAATTTATATTTTTGGTTTTATAACCATTTTTTAATAATATATTTCGTTAATGGGGATAGCTTAGCCAATAATTCTAGATTAACCCTGCTTAACAGTTTAAAGCCTGTCACAACTTTAAATATATTATTTTCCATTCTTCTATTTTTTTTCAAAAACATTTTGGTTTTATAATTTTTTTCTTTTTTTTTTTTTTTTGATTCTCTGAAATATAGTTTATTTTTAAATTTACTTTCCTTTTTAATTATAATTTTTCTTTTTAAGTAAATTTGCTCATTTTGATATAATTTCCACCTGTACACTTATTACTTTTCAAGATTGGTTGCAATCATAGTCTAATTGCCGAATGTTTAGCTATAACGTGCAGGAGTTTGGGACGTTCTATCAAGATTTAAAAGATATTTTGAATATTGCAAAGCCCACGGAAGTCACAACAAAAATTCAAGAAACAAACGCAGAACTTGTACTTGCACCTCAGAAACGTAGAAAATGATGTTGTACGTATCAGAGTACTGTAACAGGCTATTTTTGGGACGTACACTTTGAACATCTGCCAAAAATGTAAACACTCATTTTTATCACTTTTCTATTTTTTTTTAACTGAAATATTCTAATATTTCAGTTAAAAAAATGAATGAATGGCTGCAGAAACTGAGAGGTGAGCTCGTGGCCAGCTTTGTTTTCATCACGGCGTGCGTTCGAATTCTCATGACATTTAACATCAATCTTATACAAAGAAGTATCGTGGCTACTGTATGTTAAATCTGTCGAGGTTCAAAGTCCTCATGTTGCCTTGGTATGGAAATTAAGTAAGTGGAATACTATTCTGGTGTCATCTTCATCTCTTGGCCGTTGTTCCAAATTCCGAGATCCGTAACCAATAGTCCTCGTGTTGCTTCCAACGAAGACGTTAATAAATAACCAGTCAATAACAATTTTATTAATGACTGGCCATAACGACGAGCTCTTATAGAATAAAAATCACAAGAACTTAGTGATTTTTATCTTAATTTAGAAAACATTCCATCTGATAATAACAAACAAAAACGTTGAAGTTATCGAGGATATATCATTTTACAGACAAATTAATGATTCGTGTCAGTTTCTTTCAAGTTCTTATCGTTGACAACTTAAGATTTCACACTCATTTTCACACCGTGGTGTCATTTTACAAAGGTTGTTTCCTTTTCCGTCATTAATAAAAAGAAAAATACAGAAATCAAGTCGAATGATAATGTTTGATAAACGCTACTTTCCTCAAACTTATGAAGAAGATTTAAATGGAAGGGGGAAAATTATATTCGAAGGCTCTTTTCTATCGAAATAAAATTTCGTTATTGTGTAATATTTTTAATTTATTATTTTCCTTATTATTTTTTCCGTTGTTTAACTTTACATTTAGGTAAAGACAGAGTATTTCAAAGTGACAATATTCTGTGATTTCTTATGAATTTAGGCTTCATTTAATGTTTCCTCGATAAACCTTGATTGGACAGAATACGATCTCTTTGTTTTGGTCAATTTCACTTTTCGTTTTCTTGCCCCGTTTCTTAATGAATTAAGTTATGATGCGAATTCATTTCAAAAAGACTAAGCAAAAGAAGAAAAATGAACAATTCTTGTATATGTAGTAATTTAGTAATTCTTTTGGACAGGCCTTGCCAAACCGCGAACCGCAAATGGTCCGGCCGGTATCAGCCAGTGTCCCACGGAGCTGGGTCATCTGAAAAAAAAAAAAAAGTCTTTTATTGTGCATAAAAGTACCAAAGAGCATTCCACTATGATTTGTTCGTATTGAAGGTGAAAACAAGAGCACCTAACCCAGATGGGCCTATATCTCTTTATCTTGAGTTGAACCTTATTAAAAACTATTTCAATACCCTGTTTTAACGGATGCTGCACAATTTAAAGTTAAATGAAGTATAAATATTAAGTTAACCTATTAAATGAATTAAGTGAAAGGATAGTGATGTGGAATAGTACATGAGCATTGGTTGAGAGCAGTGAGGTGGAGGTGGGTGGGGGGTGAAGTGCTTGTCCAATCAGGAAGCAGATACTCAAGTGCTATGATTTTTACAATCTTGGGTAGGAGAATTTGGTTCTTCGTTCAAGTAGAGGAGAGGGTGTTTTCCTATTGGATGAGAGGGTGTTTCCTATTGGTTGGGAGGATTGTGCGTTAATGGAGTATAAATATGTTAGTCTAGGCTTGTTGGGGTTCTGTAATTTCGAAAATAATGATTGATTTCTTGAATTGAGGGGTTTGGGTGGTTGGGTAGGGCATTATTAAATTTTTCATTTATTATATTATTAAAATTTTGGAGTTTACTGTATTTTAGGGAGTTTTTGATATCTTCATTTCGGTAAAACCATCTAGCTTGGGCAAACATACGTAGGATATTATTTTGTAAGATTTCTAGTTTATTATGATGAACTTGAGCGGCCTGGTTCCAAATTGGACAAGCATAGGTAATGATGGGTCGCAGATACAGTGTATAGATAAGCAACTTATATTTAATAGATAATTTCTCAGTTCATTGACTTAATTACATTCACAATTTTTCTTCTACAATATATTCTTGTTCAGAAGCACTTACAAAGTTGAGATCATTTTAAAAAGCGCGAGGGCTGCATTGGATGATTAGGCGATACACAATGTATACCTAACCAGTAAGCCTATTGAAGGGTGAGTATTACTAAACTCGTGGAGGGTATGCGACCTGCGGATCATGCGAAACAGTTGCAACCAATCTGTCTGCATCAAAAATATTATATATTATACCCAAAAGCGTAAGGTTCCAAACAGACTGACTGTGCTGTAACTACAGGACATATTTTTAAATTATATTTCGTACATATACATTTTAATCGAGAAAATATGATTTTCTTTAAATTGTTGTAGAATGTTCTTGATTTCTCTGATGGGACTTGGAAAGATTAATCACTTCCCGCAACTGAGGAAGTCGAGAGGTGAAAGTAGTAGTAGTAGTGTTTAACAAAAGAATTTGAATTGACTGTAAAATAAAATACATTTTGACTTCACTAACCTAGACAGAATAGCAATATTTTATTTTATTTATTTTTGTCTGAGTCAGTCCCTTTTTCTGGAATTAAATGTGTTTTAATTTCTGTCTCCTGTACTATAATTTTAAATAGGTCTTAAATTATGCACATTATAGCAAAATTCGTGTTGTTCTTTTTTTACGGAATAAAAATTCTATCATCGAATGATTTCTCAACTCCTAAATTGAAATAACTCATTTAAAAGGTGAGAGCACAGAGTTTTATTTTACTTTAGTTTCAGTTTTAAAAATTTACGTAGACCTGGACATATCATAGACGTTATTTGGGCTAGGCATCTTTCCCCTTTCATTTTTACAACTCTTTCAATTAATTGTATTTTGGTGATACACCCAGTAGCGCCTCTTCTCGTGAGGACTGAACATATGCGTTCACTAAATATTTTTGAATTTTAACGATATAGGCAACTAAGCATATGCATGAGTTTGAACATCACGATTTTGTACGAAAATTGAAACATTTATTTTCTCTGAAAATGTGTTCAAGTTTGGATTTAGATTCTTTGGCACTAAGCCAATGGTGAATCTTTTGTGATTGGAGTATTAAAATTCTTAAGATACCTAGCCCAACTCGGAATTCCTGTCATACCTGAATATTTCCATACGCTTGCGTTATTTTTAGATTTAGTGAAAAAAGAATTATATTTTGGTATATTCTGTTATTAAAACACCTTTGTGTCGACAGGCATCACCGGTAGTAACTGACGTATATTATTTGTAACCATCGGGCGTCATCGTTGGTACACCCCTGGATATTGATATCATGTAATTTAAAATATACCAAGTTTAAGCAAAGCTTTTAATTAAGAGTTAAGTTAGCGAGTTAAGGTAAAGTATATCAACGCCTAAGTATTAAGAAAGCAAAAACAAGTACTTCTTTACATAAGTGGCTTTTTTGTTGTTAAATTTCAATTACTTAATCTCCATCAAAAGATTGACATTTCATACATTTCAAACGCAAGCAAGCTCTACTAACTTCATCTGTCCCTTGGTTTCTTTCATTAGTTTTAATATTATTTAGTGCTGAGAATAAGGTCTATCAAAAGCACGAAGATCGAAAGATTGTAAAGCCGTCGCTAATTATTTCTGAGTGATAAGTGTGAGGTTATCGGTTCTAAGGACTCCGAATTTCAAGTTCGTAATGACATTCCTTCTTCTTCAAGCGATTTTTTTCAAGATTCTCAAGTTTCAACCTCAAATCGACCAACATTTCAGCTAAGATGCTGTTTTGAAATTCTACAAACTGCATCTCCAAATCATCAGTTTGCATCCATTGCAAACCATTCAGTTTCAAAGTACTGTAGACTACTATATTCGGATATTTAACCATGTCTGTTCTACGTCTATCATTCATACTACCTTTCCATAACCACCTATTTCCATGTCGTCTGAGGTGATAACCGTCCGTGAATGCGTGTAATCCTAAATGTATTGGCTTGTTAACACGAGTGTTGTAAGTTCGCCATCACGGCCTAAGGAGTCTAAATTCATAGCCGTAAGGTCAAGTTTTCTGTTTCTTTTTTCAACAAGTTCAAAATTTAATTTAATAAACAATAAACTTTTGAATGCAGGCGTTTGCTGGACATTATTACGTATTCGGTTTTCTTGTTCATTGATTATTTTCCGGCTTTAATAATACATTAAAACCTATCGGCCGCGAGGGAATCACTGGGATTGTTGACTCTCGGTCATCCTTCAAAGGGGTCCATTGGATGGACGCCAGGGATAGGGGCGTGCCCTTCCCTCTAAGAAACTAAATTCCGAGTTTTGGTCGCGCGCCAAGTGGAGCCTTTTTACAAAAGAGTCTCTTAATGAATGGCTTAACTGACCGATTTCTCTTACGGGATCTCTCTCTCCATTTTCCCCCCTTCCTACCCTTACCTTTTCTCGTTCCCCCACTGCTATTGTTCCGCGCCTGACCGCATATTTTTTGGAATAATCTAACTTACACTAAAAGGTTTTTATTATGTGAAATCCCAAGATTGAAACTTTGCGTAGTAGAAAAGATTATAATTCGTTTCGTTTACATCAGAACAAGGATTACTAACAAGGACTGTTCGAAACAAAATTTCAGGAATGGGAAAAATATTTACAATTATTTTTATTTTCAGTGACAGTTAAAAATAAAAATGTTTTGTACCTGCAGTTCCAAAATCTTTTATAACCACCAATTTGATGTTATTAATCAAAGTAAGCAATAACATTGTTTGCAGTTTGCTTTTCAAAAATTAAATTTTTAATGATGTCGTATGCGTATTGAATATATAAGTAATAATATTTCTTACGATATTAGTTCTTATTTTTGTATTATTATATATTTGATATGCTAAAAACAACATATAAATAATGCATGATATTTTTAAAAATATATTAATTGTTTCTCATTGTGATTGATTTATTAGTAATTTAAGGTTCTCAAATATTTTCCGCACCTGAAGGTATTGAGTCCTTAAGAAACTGAAAATTTACTTTCTTGATTTATGTTATCTTTAAAATTGAAAAAATAAAAGAAAGGTTATAAATTAAAATTTAGGTAATACATTAATGATTCGAAGTGAGATGTAAAAGCTCGGCAGAACGAAAGGGTTTTCATTATTGCCTTATATTTAAAATTCGGGTTCCAATTCGCATGATTTTACCAAAATATCATTGAAGTATTGAATACAATATAAATTTAATGTACAGCTTATCTAGAGTTAGTTCCTAAGAAATCAATCAATCAAATGGAAAAAAAATACAGATAATACAATGTCTTAAAAATTTGTACACAAATATATATAAAAAATGAATTCAAATGTTGTACGCAAATTATTTAGCATTATTATATTTACCTGAAGTACTCAGATTTTGCGCAAAATGAAGGAGTTTCGTTTAGGAGAGGAGGATAGTTTTTTCGAGCTGTCAGGTAAAAAGAGATTTTCCTCTAATTTTTTATTTGAATAAAATTTTAACAAGATCGAATAAAATTGTAGATTTTATTTAGAAAAAAAAATTATCCCACTTTGTATCGCAAGCCTTGAGGATACACAATCTCTTGCAGTAGACGTAAAAGCTCTCACACACACCTTCTATAGAAGCCTGTCTTTTCCACATAACTTTCCATCGCCCTAAATGCTCTCGTAAGCTTCTGTTGTTAGCGAAGCTTCCGTTGTTCAGGTTTTCCGGATAGCATTTTGTCTCTTAGATGCATGGTTTTTCTGATCAATACTCTTTGTTTTCATTGGTAGCATTTCGATAAGAGAAAACTGATATCTAGCTAATCTAAACTTATCTATGTAGTTTACTGAACGGCATCTCTAAAATTACTTGGAAAACGTTTTCTAAAATACGCTTTCGCAACTGCAGCAGGTTCCGATATAAACTCTTAAATATTCTTTCGAACACCAGTTGGCGCTTCCCTGTAGTGGCTATTTTGTGAAGGAAAGAAGAATTTACGGACATGTCATCAGTCAACAAGGGAAATTTAAGTCATGACCACCCCTCAGGCTTGTCGTTAGATTTGTTGACTCTTCAAATGACTTGGCGAGACACTTGGTGATAATAGAAAAATCTCAAATATGCTGGAACCTAGTTGACATATCAATTGGGAAGAAAATTACAGATTATTCGTGAATTTTCCTATGTGACGTCATACTTGGCCGGAAGAGGTATAAATATACGCCAATAGCCAATATCTAGAGAATCAGTCTATGACCGAATCAGTCTTAGGAATCTATATATTTTGGAAATTCATCGGGCAATCGACTGGAAGCTGTCGGCACTTCGAGTGAAGCGTGCTATGGGAATTTGCGCATAAGTAGCGAGTATCTACTGGGAATTGTCGGAGCCTACCCTGGAAGTGCAGAGTATTATTGCGGTGATTGTCCGAGTGAGAATTAGTATGTTGGTGAGCTGAACGTTGCTGTTATAACTGTGAATGTCTTTAAAAGTGTGTTTTGTTCCTGTACTAAATCGTGAAAGCTCTGTGTATTTGTTTGTACTGTTATTGACCAAGCTCTGCAACCTGTGTGTCGTTCTGAAGAATTATGAATAAAGTGTCAATTGTTGTTAACCTCCGTGTTGGACTTGATTTCACTCCCTCACGCTCAGGAATACATATATATAACGTTACAATATATATATATATATATATATATATATATATATATATTATATTAAAATATATTTGAATGCCAAATGTGCAAGTTTTATCAAAATCGGAATAACACAGAATATTTGCATGAATTACGCTTAAAAACAGATACTCTTCTTTCTACACAGATACAGTTTACTATTATATTAGCATTTACTACATTTAACTTTAAATTTATCACAAAATGATTAATTAAAATTGTTTTGAATCAAGAACTGAAGTATGTGTCAATGGATAATTCCAGGAACTAATTAGAATGTATCTGAATTCTAATGATTTGAAAGTCCATTGCAATGATACGTTGTTAAAATGTATTTTTATATCTGCTGCATTAAAAAAAACCATTTATCTCGTTTAATTAAAGACATAACCCGCTCCATATAATTTCATTTTATCTTTTCACAAACAGTAAGAATAATTATATTCTTAATTTATAATGCAAAATTTGGAGTATATTGAAGAATAAATTACCCATGAAAGTATCTGATTCCGTTAATCGGAAAAGAGGAAAAAATAAATAAAAATATAAGATAATAATAATGTTTTTTTTTCTTCTTTTCATAATATTTTTAGTGAAAATAAATTTTAAAATGGCTACTAAGGAGATTCAGACCTTATAAAAGCATCGATCTTTAAGTTGACTGAGACGTCTTCAAGAGGAAATCAACTTACTTAATGGAAATATTAAACAATCTTCACTTCCTAAAATTAAAAGCATTTGAAATTATATTTTAACATTGGGATATCTGTATGAGTATGAATGAATCTGTTTATGCACAGAAAATAACTTTAATCTTTCTCATATAATTATGTAAGAGCAATTAATAAACAATAGTTGCGCGAGTATTTTATATTTGTAAATAATGTACCTACATTTACGTACATCTTGTATAAAATCTACTATAAAAATTTGAAGAGATCTTATAAACTTAACATTTCATACACTATGAGAGAGAACATAATTATAATTTAAAAATCTGAAATTAGTAAAATTTTTAAGAAATTGGGTTTAATGATACAAATTTTCCCTTAATTTTTATTCAAATATTGTGTTAAGCTTAAAATTTCTTAATGTTTACTAAAAAAAATACGTTCACTGTACAGGAAATAGCTTCATTGTACAATATGGAAAATAATAACACAGTGGAGGAAGTAGATATTGAGGAAAGTGTATCAGAATCTTTTAAAAAATTGAAAATAATTCAGATAAAGATTTTTTTTTCCATGGTGGGTTATGTTTGTTTCTTTAAATCTTTTTAATTCCCCTCTCTCAGTTTTACTAACAACATATTTTTAATACAGTCAGGCTTATTTACATGCATATCATGGCTATTTCATATGGCGAGTTTCTCATGTCAAACATCGCAAACGCTAATTAAAGGAAATGCGTGTGAGAACCTGCTTCAAAGTAATTTAATATAGCTTTGGTTCCAATTAATCTGACTTAAAGATGTTTTACTGTTCTGAAACTATTGTTTTCAGGCATTTTTTTTTTATCTATCACAATACTATATATATACTATTATAACTTAATAATCGTCCAAAAGTAGTGATAAACGATTGAAATAAAATAGAATTACGTTCATCGAATAACATTAGTTAAATTGCAAATATCGAAATATTTTTTTAAGGTAAGAGAACTGAAGAAAAAAAAAAAAAAAAAGATTTCTAGACTTTAACAATAGGTTTAGAATAAAATAATGCCAAAACTTCTCAAAATTTAATGCCATGCACAGATTTTACAACTGAATGGAAAGAGTTTTAAGGAATATAAAGAAATGTGAGGAAAAGTCAATCCCATCAGTACATACTTCAGCTGTTCGGTGTGTTAAATTTGAACTGATCGATTGATGGCTTATTAATGTCAGAAGCAACACTGGTATTCTTTGCGACGGTAATTTTGAGTCTAGGTCAAGTGATGAGAATAGCACCTGAGCTAGCACCTTCCTCACCACGCCAACAAGGGGGTTTGTGGTCCCCACAGAATTGTTTAGGTCTCTACAGGTTAGGGTCTCTCCAGATCTCCCGCTACACAAAGGGTTTCAACTAACATCAAATCCACTACTCGATGGAATAAGCGCACAATCGTGTCGACTTGGCTATAAAGGCTACGTGTTAAATTGGGAAGATATGGTTTTGATGTGTTTAAACTGTCATGACATCAAGCATGAGATTAGTGATGTTTCAGTCATGTGTGTTCGAGTCTCAGTTCCATTAAAGACCTGCTGAACATATTGGCTGATTCACATTAAATCTGTCGGTGCGTAATGTAATAGTGGGAATGTACAGAGTAGGGAGGGGGATAGGTTCGGTGTCAATCTCATCATTGGATCGGGGTTCATAATGACAAGGTGTATTGGTTGTGGTTAGTGGACCGTGTACTAATCAGAAATAGGCAATCGGAAAACGTTCAATAAACAAATGAACTAATCTCTTAATTTCCACACCACGCTATGAGAAGCCTGACGAACAGAAAACTTGTTTTAATGATGAATTAAAGGCGCACATCAATAAGAATATTTTTTTTACACAAAATTTGAATTCGTTCTGAGAAGTTGTATTCCATGACCAACAAGATCAAACATTCTCCACTCCCGATCTAAACTCTTCAGTTCTCGCAAGCTCGACCACGAATTTGACTTCTGAATTCTCACCACGTTTTTTGAAATTAACCAGACATGAAAGATTGAATTTACATAAAAAATTTAAAGCATCTAATTTTCTTAAGCCACGCAAGTCGTTTACTCCTTAAATTTTCATGCACAATTTTACGTGGCTCTTAAAATTCTAAAATAGTTTTTGAATTCTAAAATAATTCCAGGTGAATAACATTACATCATAACTACACGGACCAATAACAAAAAACAGGCAGAAATGCCCTTCAAACTTTTCCATCACATATCATAACGGTCCCATAGAAAAAGTCCGCTGGAGAATCTAGCCAGGTGCAATCTGCTTTTATTAAAGGGGGGGGGAGTATCTGCTCACGCCCCTTTCCATTTCACGATAATCTCCCTTCCCCCCTTCTCACGGACCACTGCATGTGTTCTGCGTGCTAATGCATGCTAATTGTATGGGTGATGAGCCGAGGGCATGTAGCCCCCCCGTCCGCGGGTACAGTTAATTACTGGCGTAAAAACCATCGTATTACGCGATTGGAGGGCCCCCGGGCTGTATTTTGGGCCCATTAGTAAACGGAAGGTGACTAACGTGGACAGACCAACGACTTTTTTGTATGTATATGTCTTTTGTGTAAAGGGCAAAGAGGGGTGTTCTGTGTCTCTCTTTTCATTTTCTTCATTCGTTTTTTTTCCCTTCTCTTTTCTGTTAATGTTGAACAAGAAAATCAGTCTTTGGATTTTATCTCCCTTTAGTTCTGACTTTTCTTTCTTTTTTCCCCTTTTTCTTTTCTTTTCTTCTTTTTTGAATCTTTTTGCTGAGACTCTTAATCGCTTGATTTTTGTTTGTTTGGTTTGTTTTATTTCGCTAGGGGAGGATTTTATTTATGCAATTACGTCATCACGAATAAAATGCTTCGTTTTTTAATGTAACTAACTGTTTTAGGCGTGTCCTTGAAAGTTCGAAAGCATTAAGCTTCGCTGTCATAAGAAGAACACTTGATTGTGTGTTCCGTAAGTATGTAAATGGTTTAATATTTTAGAGCTGAATGATAATTAAATTTGTTGGTTAATTAAATTTAAGCATAGGGTTCTTCGACTTACGTTCGAGTTCCATTCTGTCCAGCAAGTAGTAAATCGAAATGGTTTTAAGTCTCCTTAATAGTTTTCAACTCTATTTACATTTTCAAAAGGGTATAAAAATTGTACGTAAAATACAAAAAATCCAGTCTACATGTGTATTTTTTAAATTATGTACAAAATTTTTTTTTTAAAAACGAGACTTTATGGAAAAATAAAGCACCCAGGTCCAAAACATTTTTTTTATTTATTTGTAATCAAATTTTTGCAATGTTTCTTTCACCTGAAAGATACAGGTATCTTCTATGTGATGCCCTATTCATTTTAAGACATACTTCTTATCTTTTTATACGCACTCGCTTCAACAAAAGACGAGTCGGACAAACCCGTTAGAGAAGAGATTGAATAATTGTTGTCGACATTAGGCCTTAGTAGCTGCTTTCACCTTGTCATCAGATCTAAAAGAGTTTATTTTTAAAACTTTGGGAAGAGATAAAAGTGGCAAGGTAAAGAACAATAATTTGTCTCTGCTTCAATTTTATTTCTATATAGGTCGCCTTCTTCTTCGGTTCTCGGCACGCCAACGACACCTGGGGACAAAGAAAACAAATGCATTACATAAAAGACAAATGTAGTCTTCAGGTACAATAAGAATTTTAAAAATCGAGTTACACAAATAAAGAAGTTATGATCTTGGAGGCATTACTTTTCAGTCAAACCTTGTATTTAAAAATAATTATTGTGCATAATTTGAAAAAGCATATGTATTCTATTGCACGCACTACAAACATAAATACAGCCTGAAATTGAGTAACATAAAAAAATATTTAATGATCTTTATAACGGGATTTATCGTTTATTTCTCTTCAACTACTACTTTGGGCTCTCATATGATGTTAATTCATTTGAGAACCTTTTTTTTTGTAAATGATTCATGACTTAAATAAATTAGAATAGAAATATTGAGGTATGGTGAATAGGATTAATGAGATATTAGCATTTATAAAATTGTCGAGAATTTAATAATAAGAGTTAGTGGTAAAAGAAGTATTGGAAGTGAAACTCGTCGAAGATAGTTTTACGCTTGTGCTGATAAGAAGAAAGAGATTAGTTGGGTTAGATCTGAATACTGCCAGTCAACCAGACCCTCTTCATAAATACTAGTACTGGTACGGACCCTATTCACCAACAATAGTCAATATTTATAAAATTAATTCTTAGATTGGGGATTCAGGCGTGTGTAAGGGCTTTATATACATATAAAATAATTTAGGTTTTGAGTATTGAATATTCATCGCTCCGAATAAAAGTAATTTGATAGCCTCCACTGTCTGACTTTCAATTCGGTTGATTGTTCGTTAGTGACTACTTAAATCTTAACTAGGGATGGAGCGATCCTAATCCTAGGACGTTACAGATTACGCATACGTAAAAATAGTTTCTGTAAAAAAAAAATCGCCTTGTAGGACTGTTACACCATTAATCTTTTGAGCATCGATGACGTCAAATGGTGTGGAAATTCGGGGAATGGTGCCAGTTTAAGTATCATCCCCGTCAATTCACTGAGGTTCAAAAATCCGAGATCCGTCGTCAATAGTCTTTGTGTTGCCTCCAAGTTAAATAGCAGCCAATCAATATACGAAAAAAAAGTTTTTCTTTTTTCTCCCGTGAAACGTAAGAGGTGTATTTTTTTTTTTTTTAAAAAAAAAAAATTACAAATTAGCCATTTTCCCATCTCATTACCAGACCCATTTTCACGATCTTAAGAACGGATGGTTGAGGAAAAAAGAGCTTTAAAAAATTGAAAAAAGTATTAATTTTTTTGTACAAAATACTCGTAATATTACTTTAGAACAAACATAAAATGAGTTTACGTGGGTTTGTTATTTTTGGTACTATTACATCGTGGGGTCTTAGTTCCAGGCAGGGATAGGCAAATAACGACGCTGCGTCTACTTTTAATCCGGCCGGTTTTTTTGTTTAACTATTGATTTTGAATGAAAAAATTACTGGAAAAATTACAATGTTTTCCAAATCATGATGCAAGTGCTAACAACACTTTTATATTTCAAACTCCATTTGGCTGTACAATTAAGAAGCTTCCCTCTGTCTTTCGATTGGAAGTGAGTCCTCTCCAAAATGATGATGTCCTAACATTGAAGTTTCCAGAAATGGATAAAAGCCAAACTACATAAATATCTTTGGGAAGATAAATAACGGCTAATTAAAATCACATCATCGGGAGTTTTTATCTGTATTTGGGAGTACTTACCAATGTGAAAAGATATTTTCGAAAATCAAGTGTGTAAAATCGTAATATATATTATGATTAACAAAAAGGACCTATTTCCTGAAGTGAAATGCTGATATTTCGAACTCCATTAGGATAAAATGCTTTCTCAGAAAAATCAATTACATTCATAAATGCAAAAATATATAGTAAAATAAAATCAATCATACAAAACATTGGAGTTTACTTCAGAAGACTGTCTGTTAATGTCCATAATTTAAACATGCAAAGTTAAAATGTAAAAAAAAATATTGAGTCGCTGAAAATATAATATTGCATAATATTTAAGAATACACATATTCTGCACATAAATATTTAAATTGAAGCATAAGCAAGGAAATTTAAAATAATTGCGAAGAAACATAAAAGATAACGACAACCTTCAAAACATATGTCAAGGAAATGAAATTCAAAAGTAGAGATAAAGTAACTGTAAGTTGTCTGCGATTTGGGACTGAGAAATGTTTCTTTATACTATTCTCACGAATCCAAACTATTACACGTCAGAGAATTACAAGATAACAAGTAATAAAAAAAATTTCTTTTTAAAGTCAATTCCTACTTAAGTCAACAAAGAAAATTTTTATTTTAGTTACTTTTTATGAAATAATTGCAATTAATATTAATATGTAAAAACATATGACAGAATCACAATATCAAGTGGCGAAAGAAAGTTTTTACAATGATCTACACGCTTCGTCATTAACAGTATTTATTCCTAAATTTATAACCTACTAAATATCTTATAAAAAAGAAATTTTTTTTCCATATTAAACTAAAATTAATTATTTGAAAATAAAATTAAAAAATTGCATGCTCCGATGAGATTCGATCCGAAGGCAAAAAGACGCCGACGCTCTACCAAATTTGCCATTGCAAGACAAATGACATAGTAGAAGCATCGGTTTGTTTCTCAATTCATCCGGTAAATTAAATGGTTGGAATGTAATTCTGCCCAACCACCTTTGGCGACAGGAATTATTTGGCGGTATTTTGCCAAATGTGGGTACCCTGGTTCGCTTCACGGACTTACCGATCAGCCCCCCCCCCCAAAAAAATCGCCAAGTTTGGCATTTTCAAAATCACACCAAGCAGTTAGGCTAAACTGCATTTTTCTCAATTAAATTTAATTGAATGAATTAATATTTGAAAAACTGCATTACCATCAAGTGTCATCCACTACAAGTTTAAAAAAATGTATTTGAACTTGAGTGGATGAATAAAAAGTATTATACTAATGATTGAAAATTTGAGCAAGATATATATATATATATATATATATATATAGAGAGAGAGAGAGAGAGAGAGAGAGTTAATAGTAGGAATTTAAAAATGGTATGAAACCTAAATAAACAAAAAACTCAAATCGAAGGAAAATTCATTCTAAAGAAAATATGAAGAAAGTTAACAAAGGAAACAACATCATTTAAGCATAGTAAATAAACATATTTATTAAAAAAATCTAAACTGTTTTAAACACATAGTTAAATAATTTAAAAAAAAAAAAAAAAAAAAAAGAGTCGAAATCATTTACCTCATGAGCAAACAACGAAATTTCCGAAAGTCTTTCTGAACCATATGACCCGATTTAGTTATTACCTGGAAAGCTTTTATTAATAAATTGATTGATCGATTTATTCTATAATTAGTATTTACTGAAGTTTATTTACCCAAATAATTTTAAAAACTTTTTTAAACTTAAAATACGCACGCACACAGACACACACAAATATACATGCTATAACGAAAAAAAAAGCGATGCACCAAGAAGGAGTAGTCCGATGAAGACAAAAATTTGCAGATAAGAAAATTAAGTAGAGAACACAGAATGATTAAAATTTCAGAAAAATTAAACGATTTATTTCAGAGTTACATAGTTATAAAGTAACGAGCTCAATAAAGTGTTGATCCCCTTCTAGCCTGGATGCAAGCTGCCACACGACGTGACATAATGTGATAAAGCTTCCTGATGGTTTCCTGCGGTATTTCTTGCCAAATTTGCTGCAATTGTCGGGCTAGGTCATCAACAATTCCTGGTAGATGCAATCGGCTTCTCATCATATCCCAGACATGCTCGATTGGAGAGAGATCTGGCTGGCCAAGGAAGTGTTTGACAAGCTGTAAGACAGTTCATAGCAACACGTGCCACATCTGGTGTGCCATTATCTTGCTGAAAAATAAGGCCAGGGCACTGCAAAAGGAACGGTAGCAAAACAGGTCTCCGAATGTCCTCAACGTATCACTGTGCTGTAAGTGTGCCTCCAATGGCGACCAGAGGAGTCCAGCTATCACGGGAAATAGCACCCTATACCATAACTTGGTGTTGAGGACCTATGTGGCGTGCATTAGTGAAAGCAGGATTGGAACACTGCCCTGGGCGTCTCCACACACGACTTAGATGATCGTCAGGACACAGTTGGTAGCGGTATTCGTCGCAAAACGCTATACGTCCTCAGTCAGCATCATTTCAATCTGATCGATCCAAGCACCGCTGCAATCTGGCTCGACAGTGTGCAGGCGTAAGTGGAAGGTGGCGTAGCGGTTTGTGCGAACGTAAATTTCGCTCTATCAGCCGTCTGTGAATGGTCATCGTCGACATTCGTGCGTGGGTCACAAGTCTGACGGTCGATAACGATGAATCAGGCGCTGTGAAAGCTCATCTGACAATCACTCTGTCCTCCCGATATGCTGTGGCCCTAGGTCGACCGCTACCATCTTGACGTTGAAATCTGCCTTTGTCCACTCATTCTTGCCAGCATCTTCTAATCGCTTCGATCCATATGACGAGTGATTATCCGATTTACCCAACCAGCCTCTTTCAATCCAATGATACGACCTCTTTCAAACTCTGACAGTTGCTCGTAATGAGCTCGAATCCTACGGCCAGGCATTTTTTTCAGTCGTTGAAAGGTATCGTAAATAGCAATGCAACAGAAAATTTAACCATCAGATTGAGAATCGCTTCCTATATACTCGTGCTGAGTGCGCAGATCCGCTGCTCTGTAGCTCCCGCTATTCATTCAAAGGACACCAAATTTTAATCATTTGCATTGTTCGGTCCAAATATCTTTGCATACGTAATTTTATTACAATCGAGCAACTCCTTCTTGGGGCGTCGTTTTTTTGTTATATTAGTATATATATAATGTCGTTTAATAGAGTTGTGAAACAAACATGGATATTAGCTAAAATAGCAAATTATAACACTATAATAAAAATGAAAAAACGAAACTTAAAATGTGTAATTAAGATTAGTAGAAAATATTATTATTATGAGAAGTTAATAAATAAACTTATACACACACACACACACACACACACATATATATATATATATATATAAATATATATATATATATATGAAATACAGTATTAAAATGAGTATAATATAAAATACGAACCTACAAGAATGCATAATAACATGTATAGAATCTAAAAATAAATTACTTAACTATAGCTGTACAAAATTCAACTATATTCATTACATTAAAATGAAACCGGTTATTTAAAAACTATTCAGCTACTACAATGGTTATAACAGATAAAAACTCCACCAAACACTTTAAGGATAAAATAAATAAATAAATAAATAAATAAATAAAAAATATGGCAGTACAGTTTAAAATGGAGAAAAACAAATCCTGTGAAAGGATGGAATAAATATTATGCCATCCTTTCTCAGGAGCTTAGCTTTCATTGGAAGGTTCAGGACTTTCGACTCCGAAGTACCCAAAAGATCTTTCCTTTGTCTCATGGAATGTACTCTTTTTAGCGATATCGGGTGACTCGACCTCAGAATGCCTTATCGATATTTTCAAATTTTTGATCCTTCTTCCTGTCAGTCTTTTCCATATATTTCTACTTTTCTTGCATTTTTATATTTATATTTTTATTTTTCCATATATTTCTATTTTTCTTGCATTATCTAGTTCCTTGATTCACGGTTTATTATAAATTATCTGTTGTTAAGCGCCGTTTGACAAACTCACAAATCTTGTTAAAAATCAATACTCCTTCAGAATAATTTGCATACAAAGAATTCATAAGTTAAATCAGTTTGTAAAGGTTTTCATGCGTATTTCAGTTTAATTAACCTTTTGGGCTTCTGTAAGACATTTGATTTGACAATTTCGACGTGTAAATAAGCTGTTACTTATGTAAGTTGGCATTGCTATATTATAGAGTATAGCGAATAGAAAAGAAATAACACAAGTAAGATAACGAGAATAGACGTATTTAAATGCCGGGTGGAGTTGGAAGAGCAATTCCGCACATGACATTAGTGCCAGAAAATTAAAAGGCCGCCCTTTAGCTGAAGATTTTAATATAACAGGATCTAGTATACTTGTTCCTACTTTTGTGGTTATAGAAATAAGTAAAATTTCAGTTACCTTTGGTTAAGAGCGTGAGAAAGTTTTCGCTCCGCTTTCGTAATACAAACATTGATTATTATTGGTTAAGATTAAAAATTGCTTAAATGTTAACCTATCTGACTGTTAAGTTCACAGATCACCTATTAAATTTCAATGAGTCAAATCCTTGGTAGCGAAGTCGAAGCTTTATCAAGTTAATCCAGCCTTTCGCTGCTTTGTTTTTTTTTTTTTTTTTTTTTTTTTTTTTTTTAT
>BMAW01072048.1:657574-700806 GCA_019974015.1 Nephila pilipes
TAAATAAAACTATCATTTAGTGCTTTAATTTTTCGTATTTTATTTCTTTTCTTTTCTTCCAAAATCACAACGAAAATCTTGTAAGCCAATATACGAGGGGTATCAAAACGTTTTAATTATTCTAAGAAACCACCAAAATATCTGAATGAAATTTATTCTAAATATGTATGGATTGTTATGTACATAATGTTACAAATTATAGTTATTCATGATCATATGTCTGGATTCAGGAAGCCGTAGATTGAAAGGAACTCTTAGTATGGAGAACATAGAGTTCTATCTATTGAGATCTACAACGAGATGACCTTCGAAAGGTCAAGAAACACTGGAAAAATTATTTAACTCTGGAAAGTGATCGTGTAAAAAAAGTCTTGAAAAAAAAAATAAAATTTAATTTCCATGTAGATTATTTTTAGAGTAATGTAAACTTTACGATACTTCGAGTAACTTCTACTTCTAACTACGGTTTTCTGAAATCAAACAAATCAAGATGAATAACTGTAACCTACAACATTACGTACATAAGGATCTATTAACATGCAGAGTAAATTTTATCTAGACATTTTGATTATATTTCTTTGGTAACAATAAAAAAATTGTAACAGCCTCTCCGTATGGATGCGTCTCGGCCTTTAGTACTCTATTTGTAGTTTATTCGGAGCCTGTTTCACGATGTTAGCAAGCTGAAATTCTACACGACTAGTGGAAGCCGTTCCATGCAGCGTCAGTGTTCTGCAGGTCCTTTGGACTGTATTTGACACTACGCAATTACCTTCCAAGTGGAATCTCGACCCAATCTGTGTGCCTGCAATCAGAACAGCGATCGGTCGGACGAGAGAGTTAATTGCGCTTCAGGTGCGGAAGTCATTTATTATGGATGGAACTGCTGCAACAGCGCTTCCCGTCGCCAATTTTCTCGTCAATAGCTAATCATCCCTTTCTCGCTTTTACCACCATTATCCGGAACCGGCTGAAGAAGTGTCCGGTGGCCGGATGATTGACAGGACACGTCATTAGGTGTAGAAGGCAACTGGACAGTTGGCCACTCAAAATGATCCGGTTATCTGTCGATCTGCCACCTTCCATGTTATTCCCGGAGCGTTTGCTGACCTTTGCATTGAAGCCATCGGGGAGGTCAAACGTCTGCAGCAAGTGGACTGGGCATTGAAATGACAACGAAATTGAGGTAAATGCTTCGGGACCGTAGAAGCAGGTGTTATTTTAAAGTGAGGAAAAGGTGATGCTCTTTTAATGCTTTTTACCTCGATTAACTTTATTTACTTTTTTAATGCGTGGAATGCTAATAGTGTTTTTTTGCAGACTTGGGTTTCAATGTTTAAAAGCTTGTTTTTGATTAGGAATTTCAGATCTGTACCTTTAGAAAGTGGAGATTAAATCTTGAAATGTACCGTTGGTAAAAAGTAAAAGAAATAAATCTCGGGAAAAAAAAGAAGAAAAAATTAGGTTTGTCGTTTTATTTCTTTAGAATTTCCGATTCAAAATTTTTTACTTGGAATAAAATTTGGCCTTTAAAACATCGAACTGCACCTTACCCATCACGTATTTAGGGAATTCCATGAAAAAAAAAAGTTATAGATATGAAAATAGATTAATTAAGTTAATACTCTTTCTAATGAACGATTTATTTTTTACTATGCTAGTAACGCATTTTTACATGACATTTACTCGTATTATTATCGGCGCTGTTTATAATGAATTACTTATTATTTTGAATGCATTTATTTTATTTTGATTCAATGAATACGGTTTATTTTAAAATCCTTAAATAAATAAAATGCAATGAGTATAATTTGATAGAGTAATTACTACTTCAAGAGGATAACTCTTAGTTAGTTAAGCCTTTTAATAACAATATATATAAATGTTTAATTTTAAGTGCTAAATTTTGAAGGTTGGAATTGTGTGCCATTTCTCTTATATGCCGTTATACTTATTATTAATATCTACTTCATTTCCATGATTTCTATAATTCTTTATTAATTAAGCCTTTTAATAACAATATATATATATATAACAAATGTTTAATTTTAAGAGCTAAACTTTGAAAATTGGAAATGTGTGCCATTTCTCTTATATGCATTACTCTAATTATTAACATCTACTTCATTTCTATGGCATTACTAATGAAAGGAACTTTCACATTGCTTCTTTCTGTAAAATTATTTATGCGTGATAAAATGCTTCAGTACTGGGGCATAATTGCAAATTATTTTTTAAGCAATATGCTCAGTGATTGTTTCCAGTTATTTACTGAATGAATACTTATAGATTTTTCTTTAAAATGATAACATTCTTAATTATTGAAAGCTGTTGAATTAAACAAAAATGTTTGAATCATTCGAGATTTGAGAAAGTAATGCCTCAAAGGCTGTAGTTTTTCATTCGTTACCCAATTTTTACTACTTTTTATATACCTGAAAGCTACATGTATCCTCGTCGACATAATTCTCATCCTTTCCCATGTTCTTGCATCAACTCCCTGACAAATCAGGCAAGCCTGTTGGAGAAGAAATACAGTGATTGTTGTCGACTTTAGGATTTAATGATAGCTTTTAACTTGTTGTCAGAACGAAATTGTGCCCCTTAAAGTGCTCTTTTACAACTTTCTTTTCTTTTAGAAAAAATGAAAGTTGCAAGGTCAAGAAAAGTCACAATGATGCCTCACCGCTTCAACCTCATCTCCTTGTGGACTGCCATCTTCAGTTCTCAGCACAATAACGATATTGGGAGCAAAACAAGCAAATGAATTATATGGATCCCACATGTATCTTTTAGGTGCAATAAGAATTATGAAATAAGTTAAACAAAAAACGTTATGATGATGGAGATATTGCATTTCAATGAAACCTCGTATGCAATGAAGATAAAATGTTAAAAGAGAAAGATATAAAAATATTTAAAAAAAAAACCAAATTTCTCAAGAGATTACAATTTGTTTCAAATTAGATATTATAGATTATCCTTATTATTCGTTTGTCATTAATATGAATTTGCCAAACGTATTTTGATAACTTCTTTTCAATCTCTTACTTAAATACATCCGAAAAATTACCTAGTCGGTCATTTTATTTAAAAATTAAAAAAATGTGCTTTATTTCGCACAAACGTAACTAAATAGTTCTCCTAATGAATGTCTTTAATTACCTACCTGAAATATTTCGCAAAAAAAATTTAGATGCTTTCAAAAGTATTTTAGAAATATTGATTCCCATTATGTGAAGTAATTAGCTATATTTTAAAAATAAGATTTCTTGACACAGTAAAACATTAATAGCGTACCAAATATACACCGAACAATCAAAAGTCATGATATAGCAGTATGCAAATATCCAGATTGTAGTAGCATTGCTTGAGAAATGTTTATTTCGACAGTGCATTGTCGGGGCTTTCGTTTGTACTGAGGTGAGCCATATGAAAAGTTTTCGGACGGGATTAGGGCCGCAAGACAAGTTTTAACAGACTTTGAAAGCGGAATGTTACTTGGAGCTAGACGCATGAGACATTCCATTTTGGTAACTGTTAAGGAATTCAACATTCTTTGATCCGAAATGTCAAGAGAATGCAGCGAAAATATATAATTCCAGGTATTACCTTCCATCAAGGACAACGCAGTAGCCCAACACATCTACTTAATAACCGAGACAAGTGACGTTTGCGCAAATTAGTCATATCTATCAGAAAAGTAACACTGCGTCAAATAACGGCAACAATCAATGTGGGTCCCGATTCCAGTTGGTAAGAATTGATGTTATAGGTTTCGAATTTGGCACCGACCCCACGAGGCCATGGATCCAAGTAGTCAGCGAATTACTGTCTAAGCTTCATTATGGTGTGGGCTGCTTTTACATGGCTTAGATTGGGTACTCTTCTCAAACTGAACCTAGCATTGATTGGACATGGTGATATTAAGCTTTTCAGCCATTCATGTAACAGTGGAATTTTCCAAGATGTCAAGACATAGAAGGCTAAGACGGTCTGCTAAGTTGGCCAATGATTATTTGTTATGCGACTAACATCATTCTTAACGTATTCCAATAACAAAGAAAAGAGCAAAATTTATCATTTTCTAAAAATCTACTAATAGCATCATGTCTATGCATGTTCGTGAGTCGTGCTGTACTCGTGTATCTCCTAGAAAAAGGATAATTGGATAGTATTACAGCGAGTTACCACATTTTCACCTTTTATTCAAAACACGTTTACATTTGGAACCGACTCGTATAATGACAGGGCTATTCTCGTCATGATAATCGAATGATAAAGCATCACTATAAAATTACAGATTTTTTTTTAAATTTTAATTAAATAGAATTAAGGTTAGAAGCCATTGCGATATTTAACTAACGTTTATCTTGCCGTTTATAACGATTGCGATATATAGGTAGATATAGTACATTTGTCCATAGGAAAAAAACATTGGATGAAATTGTACGTCAAGTGGTTTATTTAATTTCGTACAACATTTATTATTTGGTCTCATTTCATGTTACATTTATAAATATGATGAAAAACCGCATCCATTCAGTCGCATCGAAGTAGAATCTATGTAATTTATTTAATTTTGAAATAATTAAGTACTACACGCTATTGAATTAAGTACGTTAATAAAATTAAACTACCTAGTAGATTAATGTATATGACTCAGTTATGCTTAGTTTTAAAATAATCGTCTTTATGACTGGTTGTCCTCTAAATCCCCTCTTCTATTACTTTACACACGATATTTACTTATAGAATCAATGAAACATCGAAAATTAATGGGTTTGTTACTTTTAATGAATATAAATCCTGTAACTCATTAATAACTGCGAGACCCCAAGGGTAAAAAATAAGCCTTAATTCCCAAGCGGAGCCAAAATTTACAACTTTCTGGTTTTCCCAAGGATATATAATAATGTCCCGAACAAGCTGGTATTAGACAGAAAAACGCCAGGTGTTCCCAGTGGCAGACGATCACCCCAAGCGAGATTCTCTCTGATTTCTGTAAGACATCCACCCTGCTCCCTCCTGCCCATAAAACCTGACGTCGTCAGTTAGCTCGTAATCCAGTAACTTCCAGACAGCGCACGATCATGTAGTGACCTAATCTGCGACTCTGGAAGAAAGTGGTTGACGCGTGAATTTACCGAGAAGAATTATTGATGTCTTAGCTACAAATAGAAATCTCGATTATCATTCGTGCGAGGGACTTTTTTTTCGTAGCAGCTAAGATTGACTTCTTCAACGTTTAGATCAAGTTAACAAACTCATTTCCATCCACGGATCGATTTCCTAATACTGTAGAGCCTCGATTAGTCAGACCCATTTAATTTGGATTACCCGGATCAAGTTTTTTTTAAAATTATTATTATTATTATTAAATTTGAGAGTGTGAGTGAAAGTTGTTTTATTATTATGTTAATTATTATCATAATGTTATTGTTTTATTATTTTTTTTAAAATTATTATTAATTTTGAAGAAATAGGAAAAATTACAAATCGGCAACAAGGAAGGTCGAAAATGGAGAAGGATGCCTAGGGTATCCAGCCGGAGCGTCCCACATGTCTACCAAAGACATCAAACTGCATCAGAGAAAAAAAAGATATCTAGGATACTTCAGTGTCATGATTTCTGTATTACCTGAAGAAGGTAGTACCTTGAGTGTTTTTTTCTTAATCTGAGAAGCGATTTGCAAATTTCCACAATAACATGAGTTTATTTTATCCACGCAGTTCGAAAATTTTTCTTTTCAACACCGACATTTTCTAACAATTATGAATGAGTAAAAGAGAAATGGGAAGGACACTTTGCAAATATTCTAAGCAAAGTGAATAAAATCGTAATTACACTTTTTCGTATCAGTGACAAGTTGTATACCGTGCTACATTATCTAAATTGTAAATGCAAAAAACAGTTTTAAGCACACTTATTTTGTTTTCAAAGTAAACATCTTTTCCTTCAGTAAATTTGATGCATACTGAATTTGTTCAATATTAAGAGATTTTCTGAGAGTACATTTATTTTGTTCCATTTTTTCTCATATTCATTGGTTAAGGTGGATTTTTGATAACCCGGACTAGCTCTAGTTTCATTGAATCCAACCTACAGAGGTTTTATTGTATTAAAAATCATGTTGACCGTATGATGTGTAGTTACAGAGGAATTTTTTTCTTTTCATCAGAAAAGGCATTGTTCCTTGTGGTTTATATCATAATACTTACGTTGTTCTTAGAGACGTTTTATCTTATATATATATATATATATATATATATATATATATATATATATATATATATATATATATATATATATATATATATATATATATATATATATATATATATATATATTTGACGTGAGTGTTAAACTCATTTTCAGCTAACGACCAGTTTCTAACAAGTTACAGTTAAGCAGGCCACACTGTATGTTGTTAATGTGTTAATTTAGTTTTGTTGAATATACTTTCGGGATGGGGGAAAGAATAACGCGGGAGTACTGTTCTTTGTGATTAGCATCATAGTGCTTCTATTGTTAACAGTAACGTAATTTTTGCACATAAATATCATTGTTAAGTAACCATCTCTTTATGTCACTGCAAAAGTACTCGAATTCCCTCTTTTTGGGGGAAATAATAGCAGAGGTATACAAGTGGTCATGTTAGCGAACTCATGACTGGCATTGTTTCCATCGAATCATGGTTCGAGACTTAATTCCACTGGAGACCCGCCTTGCAGCAAGGCTGATGCACGTTAAATCTGTCGATGCTCAATGTTTTTACATAGGGATGGTGTAGAAGCTTAGGGAGTGGAGTAACAATTCCCCTCGCCAGTAGACTCCTGTTGCTTTAAATTAATTAATTAATTAAATAAAAAACACTCAATCAATTTCTTGGAAATACCAGCATTCATTGACCATTTTTTGTTTAATTTCTTT
This sequence comes from Nephila pilipes, assembly GCA_019974015.1. Classification (NCBI taxonomy): domain Eukaryota; kingdom Metazoa; phylum Arthropoda; class Arachnida; order Araneae; family Nephilidae; genus Nephila; species Nephila pilipes. The sequence continues at coordinate 664,509 of BMAW01072048.1, forward strand.
ACCACCTGGTTTTGATAAAGACTTGAGTGCGAGGGTCTAAAATAGATGAGTCATCGTTAACAAAAAGTAATAAACATATTCAATGAATATTATTTTCTTTTAAACTTAAATTTACCAGACTCAGAATAACTGCACACATGAAAAAGTTAACGTAAATAAAGTTCACTGAAATTTGAAAATTTAAGGTTAGACTTATTGAACAAGGCAGTTGAGGAGTAATGGAGTAGTAAATATAATTTACTATATATCAGTGTCTTAAAATATTCGCTGCTGTCGGTGGAGAGCAGAGGTGCATCGATTCGGTAGGGCGAATGTTGGGATTCATTATTAACAATATTTAATAATTAGAAATTTAAAATATTAAGCACGATATTCTTAACGACATTTTTGTTACATTTTGTTTTGTTGGCTGGGCAGTAAAAATATTTGTTGAGGGCAACATGTGGCCTTATGACCTTAAGTTTGACGTGCTTGATTTCGATCATAGATTCGTATACTATTTTTCCATTCGTGACATTAATAGATCGAAATCTAAAACACGTTTATTCGAATTAAATCAAAACTTTGATGATTAATGATATTATGTCCTTTTTTTGTTTTTCAGTAGTTAAAATTGATTAACATTTACATAATTTGCTGCTTTGATGTGGAATAAAGCATTCAAAAGTGAATCTTTTTTCTTGTCCTCTGCATTTTTGCATAAAAAATTCAAAACTTCGTGATAGAAATGCGTTTCTCAATTTTTTTAAACAGTAAAATGCTTTGCATACAAGATTCATGTTATTCTTTGATTTAAATAAATAATTAACCCCTTTTATATATATGATGTGAACGTTAAGGTGCTGGTTTGTATGTTGACTCCTTGTCTGACCAAGAATCAAAATTGTGAGGCCTATTTGGCGATTCTACCCGAACTCAAGGATATAATAATATCCCATTTTATGATTTCCTTTTTAATTTCCGATAGCTATACTACACACACATGCACACACAGAGAGAATATATTGCTTGACTGAAGTTTAGCTACATGCATTACTGTTTGATGAATGGAAAATGTGATAATGTGTGAGTGACTTTTAATTTAACTATTATACTGCATTGCAGATAAATAATAAGAAATCCGAAAACACGAGTCACGAGGCGATCTGAAAATAAGTTTAAAAAGTGAAACAGTAACATTATTCTTGCATGAAAATAACTTTGAAAAATAATATCATAAATAAGAGAATGTTATTTAATGACCAAGGAATATAGTTACATAAATTGGGATAATTTTTTTTCAAAATGTCCCGGATCTATTGATTACCAATGAGTAATTAGCCCAACCAACTACTAGAATTATGTTACTTGCATAATGTTTAAGGCTTTTGTTCTTATGATAAAAAATACTTTTCCTTCCTTTTTTCAGATATTGAGATATTTCTATACTCTTTGATATACTTTTTAATGATAGATTTATATATATATATAAGCCCTACTGCATACATTAATTCATTAATTAAAACTTCCCCTAACAGATTTTTACTAAAACATCCAGTTACTGCACATTTTCGCAACAGGTACTCCCCCAATTTTCTTGGGTCATACAACATTGCATTTGATATAGCATTTCTTATAACGCTGTCAGATATGCACGTCTCCCACCTGTTGTTAATTACCTTACGAATAAATTCGCCGTTCTTAATTCAAAAGGACGAACTGTGAAATCCACATTGGGCATACCAGGAATGCGGAAAATTAGCAGACGATATCTTTGAGGGGGAAAAGACGGAAGCAGGAGGGGTGTTTGTTTTCGTGACCCATGGCAGACGATGCTTTGACCCACTGATGGGATGGAGGCACGCAAATTGGAATTCGACGTCACCAGATCGACTCTCGCGAAGTTATCTTCTAGGGTGGATCAAGTGCTTAACCTTACTTGTTGGCTCATGGCCTTGAATTTCAATTACCCCTGTTGGGCGCCTCGCTTTCTCTCTCTTTGTGTACAAGAAAGGTGTTTAGCGGGAATTAGATTTGCAATCTTGCACAATGTACGCCGTATCGGTGGACAATCGCTAGAAAGAAGAAATCAGAGGAGAATGTAATGAAGATATATTCATGGTGGGCGGAAGCAATTAACGAGTTGGTGTTTAAACAGTTTAATGTTCGAGATCAAGGTGGTGTGGTCGATTCTTACAGAAAAAAAGTCACATTTCTATTTTGTGTCATTTTGATTTGTTTTTATATTTGTGTGTTTCCTTGATCATTTCTTATTTTTTTTTGTATCATTTTGATTAACATTTATTTTTGCGTCTCTTTGATTAATGCTTATTTTTGTGCCATTCTGGTTAATATTAATTTTTGTGACGCTTTGATTCGTACTTCTTTGAATCATTTGATTACATTTGTATCATTTTAAATAAATCTTATTTTCTTCTATCCAAAACAATTATTCCCCCCCCCCATGACAATAAGAAATAGATATATAAATCATCTTTAAAAAGAATAAAACAAGAAATGAGCTTTTAAATTATTGGGATAGGCTTTTAAATGCCTTTTCAGCAACCAGAAATACATTTAAAGTAGCATTTCCTCTCGTGTATATCATTCGTACTTTTCTTGTAAATATGTAAGATATCTGTATGCCTTACGCATAGCTGGTAAAACGTATAATAATTGGCAATATACTTTATTTCAAGATCCAATAATCTTGGGTTATTCTTTCTTGGTATCAGTGGAAGCCGCGGTAGCTTAGTGGTCATGGCTTTGGATTCGTGGCCGGCGGTTTTCGTTCAGTCGCTAGTTCAATCCTTGTCCGCTAAAGACCCGCCGTGTAGCCGAGGCTGATGCACGTTAAATCTGTTGAGACCCAAAGTCCTCCCGTTGGCATGGTGTGGAAGTTAGGAGAGGGGGTGCCAGCTCAGGAGTCGTCTTCGTCACTCGACCGAGGCTCGAAATTACGAGGTCTGTCACCAATAGCCCTCGTGTTTTTTCTGGTGCGATGTTAATAAAAACTAAACTAAACCAAAACTCTAGGTATCAGCGTTATATAATAATGAATATAAAACATAATGTGTAGAATTTCAAACAGTTCTTTAGAAAATTTATCATACTGCTGCAATAAATGAAATTCTAAATACATTCATATCAAAATTGGTTTTTATATAAAATTACCAATCAAAAATATGCACTGTTTTCGAGTCCATAAAATTCTTTTGGAAAAAAAAATGAGATTTTATATATAATATAAGCATTAGGCAAAGATAGAAGAATAATTTTGCTTATGAAAACTTTCCTGAATGTTGTATTGTTTTTCTTCTAGAGTTGTTGCAGGTTTAAAAAATTCTAAAAACCTTCACTAAATTTATTCTTAGAAATATTTAAAAGAGACAACAGAGTTTATACATTCCAGACTTTACGAATCGAAAATTGATTTATTACTGAAATTATTGAAACGTTATATTTATTGAAATGGTTTTAACTATCATTTTAAAACGTTTTTATGTATTTCACTTGGTGTGTGTGTGTGTCATAAAATGTTCGATTGTTAATTTAACCAACTTCCCATCAAGCTAGAACTCTGAAACTTTGGGAATCTTTCTTACTCGCCTAACAATGCAATACTTAGACATTTGCGACAAGTTTTAACTAATATTTCATTAATAATGCAGTTTAGCCCAACCACTTGGCGTGATTTCAGAAATTGGCATTAAACCTGGCAATTTTTTTTTTTTTTTTTGGCTGAACGTTAAGTCCGTAAAACGGACCAGGGTAGCCACATTTGGCAAAATACTGCCAAACAATTCTTGTCGCCAAGGGTGGTTGGATTAAATTGCATTCCAACCATTTAATTTACCGGATGAATTAATTAATTTTAGTTAGTTTTAACGTTTTTATGTATTTCACTTGGTGTGTGTCTGTCTGTGTGTGTATCAGTGTGTCATCAAATTTTCTATTGTTAATTTAACCAACTTCCCATCAAGCTAGAGTTCTGAAAATTTGGGAACCGTTCTTACTCGCCTAACAATGCAATATTTAGATATTTGTGACCAGTTTTAACTAATATTTCAATAATTTTTTTAATAAACTTTGCCACCATATAAAAGCGCCATTTTTAAAAACGTTGGTTTTTATCTCGAATTATTTGAAAATAAAGAACTCCAAACGCGAGTGTTCATATATCGTTATTAAGCCGCGATTTTTTTCAGTGCTTATCATTTGATGTATGGTTGTAATTTGATTATAATAATTCGAATGCTATAACATAAATAAAAACAAAAATTTCAAATATATTTTCATTTTAAAACGCTATTACGAGAAGTAAACAATTCTTATGAACATATAATTTCAATTAAAGCTAATATAATAATCGAAAAAGTCAAGGAAGCTTGAAGGCATTAATATATCATTATTTCTATTTAAATGATTCTTGGTTCGAATATGGGTTTGGGTCAAAGGTCTGAAGTCACTGATTACCTTTTGAGTCTGGTCTATAAATATTTTCTTACCAATACGAAATTTTGCATATTATCTTAGTATCAAAATGGGTCTTTTTAATGAGTAAGCGTGTTCAATTTTTCAACTAGAAAGAGAAGGGGCCAAAACAAAAAGAAAATAGAGCTTATTATCTTTTCAGATAAATAAATAAATAAAAGTATCACTTTTATTTTGTTCCAATTGGAATAAATTTTGAAAACAGAATCACACAATTTTGTAATGCACCGAAGCAAATGAAACACTCGAAAAAATAAACAGAATTTGGCTGATTAAAATCACTTAGTGGGAACAAGATTATTTTGGCGACTTTTTCACAAAGCCCCGCCAACTATCAACATTTATCGAGTAAGATATTAGATAAGTGCGATCATCATGATTCCTAGTATCCTAATGGTTCTTTACTTTGCCATGTTTTTTTTTTTTTATCTTCGGTAAGTACAAAAAAAAAAAAAAAAAAAAACAGCGACCCTGGCATGCCCAACCAATCCTTCTCTATTTTCGACTCTCCTTTTTCCTTTATTTCTAATGTCTATATGATCACAGATACTCATTGTTCAGCGCAGCATAGCCAGATACGGCTCTTGCACTAATACACCTCTACTTACACTAACTTATTGTAAGATATTTAATATAAGTACACCGAGAGAATTTGGCATTCATCCGATAGTTCACTCAAACCTTTTGTATAACAGAATGTAACGTAAAATCTCCTGTCTGCTAGAGATATGGCGAAAAAGTTTTGAAAAATTCGGAGAGAATTGATGAATTCAGATTGAAATAAATAAATAAAAAAGTTTATTAAACATTTACAATATTTTTAAGCCATAAAGAACATGGGCTAATCATATACTCGTTATTTTAAGTTAAAAAACTACGCTTCGTAATTCCTTAGATAAACACCTTAAAAAAAGTTGCATTCTTTTTCCAGTCGTTGAGACCGCCTTCGTCTTCTGTGGAGTCCATTCATCAGAAGCAACCTACAGTTGAGTGGAATAAAGGATAACATTTCCTCATTATTATTTTTTGGAATAACACGTTCGACGGAAACACTTCTACATTATTATTTAAAGTGAGGGATTATTTTATTTATTTAGTTTGCTCTCTACGCATAGATTGCGCAAATATTTGCCACATAGCTATCTTACTTCAATTCGATATATTCGCGGAATTTTATCCATTTCTCAATCACTATTCAATTATTAATCCAGGTCTTATCAATGGTGATAAGTTGACACTAAATGATGACAGCAACTCGAAGTGACAGCCCTCAAAACAAATTATTAATTAGAGTCAAATTTTTTTTTGCCACCATTTAACATACGGCATTTTACAATTACTTTAGAAGTGCCATCTATAGTCAAATACAGGTACTTTTTGAGCCATCCTCATATAACAATAGTAAAACTGTAAGAGAATATGTGTATGTTGATTCAGAATTTAAAGAATGATAAAGAACTTCAAAATCATTTATAATATTTTTCCAGACACATCCTTTTTTCGATAACTTTTTTTTTCTTTAAGTTTGATTGAAAGCAATTTTTTAACTAAATAAAACTTAAATAACACCTCGGTAAATTCTATCGGCATTTGATCTTACATTGAAGTAACTAAGACTCTAAAAAGCTTCAAACTTTATATTTTTTTTAAAAAAAACTGTGCTGTTAAAAACGGAGGGCGTTTTGTTGATTCCTTAGATGTGTTGTTTATGAAAATTTGATCCATAAAACGTTCCAAAACTGAATTTTCAAAATTGTATACAATCGTGCTACACCCATAGAGAAAAATACTTTTATTTGCTTTTTCCTTAAAAAAGTTTTATTTTTGGATTATGGTACGCTTTCTTTAAAGTTTACTTTATCCAGATAGTTCATATTTTCTACATTATAAAATGAATTTATTTTTAGAGTAGAAAATATGAACACTATGGATTTCAATTCTTTTATTTGTAGAAAATACTCCGAAATCTTAAGTGTTGTACAATATTTGTATAACAGTAAAAGAAAAATTTGAATAGTAAAATGTAAAATTGTAAATATTTTATTAAATTCAAATTTTAAAATTACAATTAAATGTTCAATGTACTGAATAGTGTTACAATGTTCAGACTATAGATTATTAAGTTTATAAGTACTCTGCAAATTTTCCAAGTTATGTATGAAATGGGTTTTATGCAAGATGTACCTAAAACTAAATACATGATATGTAAATACAGCTAGGATAATATAATTTCTTATTACGTAATTTTATAAATTTATAAATGCAATTTTTTTATATTAAGACATACATAAATATATAAACATCTGAATGTTAAAATATGTAACTTCCATTGCTTTCAATTTTAAATAATAAGGATTACTTTAAGTGGGAAGAAAGTACGTTCATTTGATCTAGTCGAAGGTATCTCTGTTATCATAATAAACAACGATTGAAGAAACATGTTAATGTAATACAGGGTTATTAAAAATGATTTACCTGATTTCAAAATGCTATATTTTCATCAATAAGCGACACAGAACGATACGTAATACATGAAAATAAGAAAGTTTTTTTTTTGTTCTATATAACTTCTTTTGGTTACATGTATAGTATCATTTCAATACGTAAATCCCTGTCGAACACGTTGTAAAGTGTCAGTGGTAATTGATTGCGCAGCAGCCGAAATCCGTAGTTTAAGTTAACATAAATTTGTAGGGAATTGGAGAGCATATACTTCATCTTTACAAACTCCCAAAGGAAGAAATTGCATGGAGCCATATCAGGTGACTTAGGTGGCCAGCTGTGAAACATAAAGTCACTGCGACCGATCCAACTGTGAGGTAGCTTCAAGAATGCTTCTAAAATTACTTTCACCAAATAGCTTCACGAAGAATGCACAAGGGTCATCTATTGTTCACAGTATAAGATATCCCCGGTTTTCCTTTGTATTTATGTATTACTTTTTCTTCTCTGTCGATATTTTTGAAAATATAGAATTTTTAAATTGGATGACTCATTTTGAATAACTCTGCTCTTTAGTATAAAACATCACTTGAATTTAATAAGAAGAAAAAATAAATAAATAAAGTTCAGTAGCCGGACTTTGATTCTCGGATTAAGTCGGTATTTTTCTTTCCATCTTCCAGCCAATCACGAGTTATTTATTGAATTTTATGTTGTCAAGTCTCCATACAATGGAAAAATTGCCGAGTTCTATGAAGCGCACTAATTGATATACAATATACTCTTAATAGAAAGGCAATAAACCGTTCGAATTGCCAGTAATGAACCACGTAATCCATATGCATTTCCCACGCGCTGGCACTAGACCGTGTCCCATTCGGGGGGACACTCAACTGGACAGTGCACGTAATAGAGCCCTCCCAACTCTAAATGTCACAGTCGACTGGAGGTGCCTGTCTGCAGTCTGTTATGCGGGGACCAACATCTGGATCTTCTATATTCAGTGGGATTTGTATACCGAATGATTTAGGATGGTTCGTGTTGCACGTACACTTTTAATCACAATCCCGGCAGGATTGACTCGAGTTTTGATAAGGGTATGATACAACAGCCTGTATTGAACGTATTATTGCAATGCATGAAAGTCATTCGAAAACATCGAAAAAGCTGCCCCGTGTTAATGCTTGCAGTTTTAAAAAATTTTACGCATTCGAATTTCTCGAATAATTATTGCTAATAGAGTAACTAGCACACTAAAATCCACTGTTTAATGCGGTTTATAGTTTCCAAAGAAATTTCGCATTATACGAGATCTACATTGTGTATATATATATATATATATAAATATATAGTTCTGTAGACTTTTTTTTTTGTTTTTACTAAAAAAATTCGCAATAAACATTTTTTTTTTCTATTTAAAACTGATAAGTCATGTAACATACGCAAATATTTATTAACAGTTATTAACTATTTAGCAATGGCTAATAAGTTGACGCGCCGCTTGAAACTTCTTGGTCATCATTTATAGGAATATCATGATTTGCGTTGATGGTTCAAAAATACTAGTTTTAGGTAAGTAATAAGGATGAGAGAAATGGAAAAGGGGTAACAGTAACTATAGTATTATTCACTAAACGTTTTTTATTTTCCTAAAAATCCATGAGTGAAATGCCTTTTGCATCTCAAAAAATCGTTGCCATCACTTTTACGACCGTCCTTGCGTTATTTGTAGCAGATTCGTTTGAAGGCACCCAATATTAAGATTTTTGCTAAGTTACGTTGGGTAATGTTGAATCCCGATCTCACCGATGATGACAACTCGACGCAGCAGCTATCAAATTCGGGTAACAAATGGCTACCCAATCAAAACTGTCCTATAAATCAGTATTACTTTTTTCTTTGGTACTCTTTAACAGACGGCAGTATACAATGGTAACACCAACTTGCCTCAACAACACCCTCTATCGTCAAAATCAAAAACTTTTGAATTCACTAATAGTTCGTCTTGAAATTGGTTATAAGATTTCGTTTTTCGTTCGAGGGCAGCAATTTCTTGTTTGGTTTAACTCATAATATGGTGCTAAACAAATATCGAATTGCCTTATAAACGTCCAAGAAGGATCTTTTTCATTGAGGTATCATTTTTTGCTAATTTTCTTGCTTACATGAGATTTTTTGTTAATTTTTTGCAACCAAATTACTTCTTTCAACTACATGAAGAAAATATGAATAAAGTGAGCATTATTAACGTAAAACAATATTTACATATACATTTACGCGTTTATCTCCGTAAGATATATTCGTAAATGTATATGAATTTGTGAGTGAATTAGGGATTACTGTACTATATTTCTCTTTTTATTCGCAAAGATGTGTGTTTGTGTGTGGCCAACACAACATTTTCAAATACTATACATTTTTTCGTTTAAAGTTTATTTTATTTTACTTTGCAAAGAAGTAGAGAAGCAGTCTCTCGGTTTCCTAGATGGAGAAAATGTTTTGCAGCCATTACTATTACAAACGTTTTATTGAATCTTTTTAACATGTCACTTTAATTAAGAAGTAAAAATTAAAGGAAATAATAGTTGCAAGTGTACATAACCATTACATTGTCCATGTAATACTGAAATTTCAATTAGATACAAAAACGTAATAATTTTACATAAAAAATTAATAAAAGTTTTTTAAAAATATGAAAAAGTGAAGTAATTTTTTATTAGATTAATTTATATAATATTCTAATCATTCTTTTGAAAATATTTCAAATATTTTAACCCGAATGATTAGAATATAAAATAAATTAAACTAGAAAAAATTAATAAAAATTTATTAATCTGGGGTGGGGGAATAATTATTTTAGGAATTCTTAAAATTGTTAACATAGTATATAAACTACACTGGTGTAAGAAATTAAGAGAATTTTCATATTATATCTTCGATCTTCAGATTTAATAAAATTTGGACAGATTTTAAAAAAAAATTGGTGTGAACATAGGTTTGTATAATGCAAACAAAATAAACATTCAACAATTATAATAGACGCACATGTTTATGCGTAACTCTCATCGGAGTCTGAAGGTCTGAAACAGTGGTTGCAGAATACACCAAAGAAATGGGTTAATAGGGGGTATGGTCCCCTCTTACAGATATACACGTCTTGCAGCTTGATGTCATGCTGGAAAATAAGGCAGTTTATCAGTGCCTGTGGCAGCGTCTCCCTGGCGCTCTCCATATGAAAGTATGACATGGAGAGAGCCAGGGACCCTCTACCTACCCTCCAATGTCCGCGAAATCAACAGTTATGGCAGTGGCGGTGTAATGGTCTGGGCAGGCATCGTGTTGAATGGCCGCACACCTCTCCACGTCTTTGACAGAGGCTCTGTGACTGGTGTGAGGTATAGGGGTGAGGTCTTGGAGCCCTATGTTCGCCTTTTCAAGGGTGCAGTGGACCCCGAGTTCATCTTAATGGACGATAACGCGAGGCCACATAGAGCTCTTCTGGTCGACGAATTTCTCGAGAGCAAGGATATTTGCCGGATGGATTGGCCAGCCAGGTCTCCAGACCTTAATTCTAAAGAGTGTGTCTGGGACGCTCAGGAGAGGGCAATTACAACTCGAACCCCCCCCCCCCCTCCGAGAACCATCCAGGAACTGAAAACAGCGTTAGTGAATGAGTGGGACCAATTACCACAGGCAATGATAAACTGCCTTATTTCCAGTATTACATCACGCTGCAAGGCGTGTATATCTGTAAGAGGGAACCATACCCCCTATTAACCCATTTCTTATGTGTATTCTGCAACCACTGTTTCAGAACTTCAGACTCCGATGAGTGTTACGCACAAACATGTGTGTCTATTATAACTGTTGAATGTTTATTTTGTTTGTGTTATATCAAGCTATGTTCACACCAAATTTTATTAAAATCTGTCGGGTCGTTCTGGAGATCGTAGATTAAATATAAAAATTCTCTTATATTCTTACACCAGTGTATGATATATATATATATATATATATATATATATATATATATATATATATATATATTATATAATAATTTTAGTAATTTCTTCAGAAAATATGAAAAATAAAGTTAGTTTTTTTTTTTTATCACAGTCTTATGGGCAGTGGGTTTCTAAAAATTCTTAACCAATTGATAAGAATGTGAAAAAGAATTCGAAAGTATTCGGAGAATTGAATTGGAGAGTTCTTGGAGAAAGCTTGCTTAAAGTTGAATAACTTTATAAAAACAAAGGACTCGAATTAAAATTAGAAGCAAGTGTTTTGAAATTAATACGTATATGTGAACGAATTTAAGGTTCTGCATGGGAATTATGTATAATTTTTAATTATGATTTATAGATATGTTCTTGAAATTATTTGTACCCTTATTATTTACCTTGACTTTATACCTTTACTCTCCCTCTATTACCTTATATTTAAAAGCATTTCCGTTTTTTTTGAAAAAGCAAATTTATTTTATGTCTAGACAGAGAAGATATTAAGAGTTTATTTGTCGAAACTTAGGAAAATATATGGTAGACGTCAAAGTATGTGAAATATATATTATGGTGACGTATCATATATAAACAATTTAAGCTCTTGAAGTCAATGAGGAAAAACATATTGAAAATTCTTTTAATTGTAAGAATTCGATTATAGAAATTTAGATCCACTTAGGTACTTAAAATCCACCATATACAATCCAGACCCCCTATTATTCAAATATTTTTCTCAGAAAATTGAAGCCACTTGTAATGGATTAACAAAAATTGTTTCAAAATTAAAGTTTTTTTTTTTAAAGTTACATTGTTTTATAATTCTTTTGGCCTCCTGCAGACGCTGTCATCACATACACGAAGCCGATTAAATGTACAGAATTATCGAACTGATAGCAAGATAAAAAGTCTCTTTTTTAATTGCCTGTAAATTACTTTCGCATCATAAATCAATTTTATGGCTTTTCCTTTATCCATCAAGACATTTCTAAATAAATAATTCTGGAACATAATTACATTTTCTCTTCAGAAGTGGTTCGATTTTTAATTTTATATCTTTTTCTCGTGAGTGATTAGTTAGATTTCACCATGACTCTAAGCACTCTTTCTTTTTTAATATTTATATCTAGGAAATACCCCTATAAAGTTTTTCTACAATATATTTATTTTCATTTTTTTAAATGATGGTTTCTGAGCTTATTCAAGAATTTTCACTGTATTTTCGGAACAGATTCTTTTTTACGAGATGATGTTCTAAAGTTCTCGGAATAACGGTGCCCTGGACGAAGCTTGCGCAATATTCGTGAGTTGAGTATTCCTGTATCGTCTTCTGGGAAATATTTGCCCGTCTGTAATGATTTTTTCCCAGCAGGTATTTAGCTGTCGTCTCGCTTTTTAAGAAAACGTATTCAAGCGAACAACGCATGGCTGTGATTTTTTTTTTTTTCTTTCTTGTTCAGGAAAAACGTCTCGGAAACTGTTGTGTCATCGAAAAAATTATCAAGGATGACACTTTGGGGAAAAAATAAAGTGCTCGAGTGGTTTTCTCATTTCAAATACTGTGATATGAAAATTGACGACAAGCCTCCTTCTGGACGTCCGTTAATTGCTGAAATAGACAAAATTGTCGCGAAGATTTATCAACTTGAGCCAGAAGACCGACAGACCATTGAACATTTGGCAGAGTTTACTGAAGTGTCATGGAGCTCGATTCAGGAAATTTTAACAGAATTGGATAGGAGAAAGATCATTGTCTCAACTTCTGACTGATCAGCGAAAATAGTCCACTCTGAGCGCCAGTTTTTGACCAAAAACGATGAGTGACTCCCTTGCCTCACGCACTTTACTCACCTGACGCAGCTCAGTACGATTTCTTCTTTTTTTTACATAAAAAACAGCATAGAAGGACACCGATTTGACGAAATAGAAACAGTCAAGTGTGGAGGGGGGGGGGGGGAAACGAGGGAAAAGCTCTCAGCCCTCTATCCACAGATGAGTATGAAGCATTTTCCGATGATTGAATCCACAATTAAACAAATGTATCAAGTATAACGGTAAGCATTTTGTTCGTGATAAGATGGTTTTGTAAAAAAGATTGAAATACTAAGCTTTTAAAAAATAATTCCGATTTGTTTTGGGTTCTCCTTTGTATACTCGGACGCCAAATTTGGTTTCCCCTTTCAAATCTGACGATTTTTGTATTTTTTTGATAGTTTCATCAATTCAAATCGTTACTTCTGACAATGCTTATGAGATGTTTTGCGCAATGATTCGAAGTCGAATGATCGATAAATCATTCAAATAATCCATTTTTTTCAAAATTAAAAAATATTTCTGTGATTTGAAATAATAAACATTCTTACTGTCGGGAAAAAATTGGAGTTTACTCGGACGCCTAAAGACTTCGATTCTTTACTACAGGTAAAAAAAAAGCTTTTAAATCTAAGCCTAAGAAAATATTTTTTTTCTGAGTTTGATCCTGTATCGCAAATGCAGTCAAGCATCTGAGTAGTCGGGTTTTGAGAGTATAATGCCTAATACTTGAAAAGGGCTATTTTACGATATTTTTGAAGATTTTTTTTTCTCACATTTTACATCTTAGAAAACATATGTTGTTTTCTTTAAAAATAAAATTTAATTTATTTTAAATCTTATTTTATTACTAAAATGTTCTCAATTATAGTCAGAATATACAATTATTTACATCTTTAAGATTAACTCTTTCATTATCTGAATATTTAAGTACGACAGGTATTAAATAATAATGTGCGAGCTAAGTAGGAAAGGTTTATTTTAAATCTTTGCTGAAGCTTAGAAATATGGTATAATTTTTATTATATATGTTACTAAAAAAGCATTTTCTCCAGTATGTAATAAATTATTTTACCCAATACATTAGGTGTAATTTTGCGTTTACAATTTATCATTAGAATGAAATTAGTCTATCCATCAGCAGTAGCATTCGTTTTTAGAACATTTACTCGTTAAGGTATGATGTTCGTGTGCATTGCTTGATAAAATAATTAAAAATATATTACAGAAAATCCTTTTTTTTAATTGCTTGGTTGTTCATCCTCAAGTGCATCTCATGTTATGTTCCTTGCCAATAAAGTTTACATGATTTAGAACTTTTTCTTCAAAACTATTTCCAGTATTGTTTTAAAGGGGACACAATACCTGCAAATGATAAAAACATTTTTTTTTCTTCTTATTTTAATTGTAGGACTTTTACAAATATATGAGCAAAGTTTTTTATAACATTATTTAGCAAATTATTTAAATTTTCTTTAATGGTGTGCTAAACCGATTGAATGACTTTCAAAACTTTGTGGCAGTGGGTTACAATCGTCGTTTTTTCTCCACTAACCTTGGGGACTTTTTGTTATTTTAATTGATTAAAATTATAACTCCTTGCGAACCAAATGAAACGTGATTATGCAAATTAGATAAAGTCAAGAAATGTAATAAATTAAATTGAGAATAGCGATGTGTAGCAAAATAGAATTGAAAGAAATAAGGAGGACAGATGATAACTAGAAACCGATAGATTTGTCTGTTAGAAATTGAAGTTATTTACAGTTGATCATTTGTAGTTAAAATTGGTTAGAAGTGACTCCTGGAAGGGGCAATAGAAGCCGATCCCGCTGTATTCAAGAAGTGTCACACTCAAAGCGAGTGAGTTGGTAAGCTAAACATTTATTGTTTAATTCTAAACTAGAAATCACGCACATTAATGGTTAAGTGAGAAAGCGAGCGATCTGGCGTAATCTGTAAATAAATTTCATACATTGTGTTAAACTACATTTTCTCAGCTTTTTATTTTCCATGACGATCATGTTCTTAAAATTCTAAGGCTTTTTTTTGTAATCGGTACGGAGTTTTGAAATTTTTCCTGATTGTTTTTCATAATATGTTAGTTAATTCAGTGTATGAAATAAGAATTTAGACAAGTAATTACTTTTTTAAATTCACAAAATTAGGTACAGTTTTTCTTACTCTTTTTCGAGGAGATAGGAATTTGTTAAACAATAACTATTACCAGAGCAACTAGACTATGCACATAGAAATGTGAGGAACACTACTAAGAAATAGGGAAAAAAATTATTTTCAAATATTAAAATTTGCAGAGATAGAAGGAATTTGAAAATATTGAAATATTTCTTAAAGAAACTTATATTATAAATAATTCTTTGAAAAACGATTTTTTTTCTGAAAGGCATATTTTTATGTATAGGGAAAAATATCTAATTAAAAAAGCTACAAAGTATTGTGTCTCCATAATAACTTTCTAGGTAATTCTAAAGCGACTGCAAAGAAAATCAAATATCTCCAATCGTATTCCCTATAGTTGAAGGGTAGTTTTTGTACATTATTTTAGCCAACCAATCAGGTTACAGCTGAGCGAACAGGAAACAAAAATACTGCTCTGACAAAAAAAATTGGCTTAGTTTGTCAAGGACAATCCTAGCACCTCTTTGTAAGTATGACAAAGAAAACAGAACTTGGTAACAAATCTTAGTGTCCAGATCTTTTGATGAGAGATGCTGAAAATCACATGACCTTCTGCATCCCGAAACGGAACCCGGGCAGTCACGCCACGCATCTGTCGAACGGTGAATAGGGCTGTCCCTTTAATTAATACAGATGGACCTCCCCCTCTTCCAAATAGATGTCGGTCGACATCGGTGACAGTTGTCACAATTCCAATTACGCAGTCCATGGTCAAAGGTCGCACTCAGTTCGCGACCGACACGCTTGGGTGATGATGGAGAGATTGTTCCATCTATTTTCGGTCTTCCCTCCCCTCCTTTTCAAATGGATTTTGAGTGCCTGATCAGTTACATAGGGTGGTGGGATGTCCATTGAAGTAAGTTCAACCCATTGTGCATCTCCCTTGACTCAAAATGGTATTATTTTACATTTAGTTCTTGAAATCAAGTTTGTATGATTCTCAAAAAGCCGCGAGGGATGAAATGTTGCGTAATATAAACGTATGGCTGGTTTTGTGCCGATAAAATCTAACAAAACCCTTAACGGAAAGGCATAATTTGGAACATTTAAGTTCTTTCCGGCAAATTCAATGTCAGATGAAGAATGGATACAAATCTAATCGAATATAATTCAGAAATGAATGGTACATATACCTAATTAAAATTTAGTTTGTTGCGATTTTATATCTGTTTGACGTATTTTTCTCGTTTAAACAGACTATGGATGAATTAGTAGTCTGTGATTACAAATATGTTTAAATCTGATCTCTTTTTTATTCATATTTTATGGGGTATTGTTAAAATACTCGAATAAATTGGCTACTGATGGAAAGATTATTCAAACCAAATCTTTCTTTTAAATCTTACTAAGCCTTAATTGTCTCACCACTTTAGCAAGAGACTCATAAGTATTTTTGACTCACAAATCCTCCCCCCCCCCGCGGTACCATGAAATCCACGACCTTTTTAACTCGCGGCCGGCGTAATTTCGGTCTGACTCGTGAATTTGAGTCTTGATGCCACTAAGGATAAATGTTCGAGTCCCAATGCCACATTCCCAGTAGCCCTCGCTTTACTTTTAAGTACGACGCGAATAAACAATCACTTACTCACCTGTGGTTCGTTTGTCACATGATTTTCTCCTTTCACGAAGAAGCTGAGGTGACCAAATTGTCAGAAATGCGAGCTTTATGGTCTGTGGTATATAAGTTCACATTTTGATACTATTTAAGACCATCTGTGTTTAATAATGTAATCTGCTGCTCGTTGGATGGAACTGGTCCTTTCAGTAAGTGTGAGTGATTGTTTATTAACGTCGCTCTTAGAAGCAACATGAAGCTTATTGTCGACAGACTTCGTAATTTTGAGCCTCTGTCAAGCGATGAGGATAACACTTGAGAGCTGGAATTGCCCTTTCCAAACTTCCATACCATCCCAACGGGAATCGGGACCTTGACAGATTTAAAGTGCACCAGTCCTCGCTACACGGCGGATTTTTAGTAGCATCAAGGCTCAAGCCCCCGGCTTGATGAAATGTCGACCGCAAATCCACAACCATAACCACTAGGCCACCACTGTCATATGTAATTCAGTTTTCAGGTGGTGTGACTTAGAAGTTGAGAGAAGTTTGACTGCTTATCAACATTTCACTTATCGTAGAACAAGAGTTTTGTTGACAAACTTCATAAATGTGAAACATGGTAAAGGGACGAGGTCGATACCGACGCTAGTTACCTACTCTTAAGACTCACACCACGAAAACTCAAGACTTTTGACTCTGACGAATTTAATGTGCCTCACTCCCGTTTACGCGATGATCTTCAGAAGTACGAAATCCGAACCTGTTCTCCAAAGGTTGCGAGTCCGTTATTCTACTAAGCTGTTGTGTGCCTTGTTTCAACATAAAATAGCGAAGGTGAGGAACCATTTTGTTGCAATGAAATACATTTAAAATAGTAAATATAGAAGTTGATACGAATCTTGATTGAAAAGTAATGTCTCTAAGGGCACATTTTTTTTGTGACTTGATTTTAATAATTTTTGTTGTATCTGAAATTTACATGTGTTCTCTATGTTTATGCGCCATTCATTTTTCCATATACTTCTCACCTCTTTTTGTGCACATGTGCCAATGCAAGTCAAGCCATATACATCCGTCTGAGAAGAATTCTTGCGACTTTTGTCGACATTGGGCTTTAATGATAGATTTCTCCTCTTTATCAGAACGAATGTAATGTCTTTTAATGTATTATAACTCTTATCTTTGGCAGAAGACGAAAGTCGCAAGGTTCAAGGTAGGGTGAATGACGTCTCCTGCTTCAGTCTCATCTTCTTGTGGATCGCCTTCTTCTTCTTCAGTTCTCGACACTCTAACAACACCTAGAAGCACACTAACAAATAAATTACATGTAGAATAAAAATAGAACAATAATGATTTAGGTATAAAAATAATTTTGAAAATTGATTAACAAATAAAAAATGTTATGGTTAGGAGGACATTCTTTTAAATCAAACATCATACATTAACATATTCGAGTGTTCAGTTGTAGTACGTTAAATACTACAATACTTAAATTAGAGTTAATATTTCCAAAAAATAAAATGAACAATTATATTTTGCTTTGTAAAACATTTCTAATAAAACTTTACTTAGGCGATATGGAGGTGTGAAGATAATTGGATTGTACCTTTAATTAGAACAACTTAACGACGATGTAGAATTCCCAGTGATAGATACGATTATTATTGCCGCAATTTAGCTATTATATAAATTTGAAAGTTTGTTTATTTCCATCCATTATATAAAATACACACAGCTGAACGCATCGCTAAATTTTTTTTTCTAGGATGCTTCTCTAACGTGTGGAAGGAGCCGCACGTAAATTCCCGCCAAATTTTTTTTTTTTAAATTTATTTGAGGCTACACTCTTTTCGAATCTATCCTTTCCCTCCTTTTTTTCCATTTGTGAATGAATTTTTTAACTGAATTTATTTTTTGAAACCGATTAAAAAATAACCGAGCCAAAATAGTTTTGTTCTGGATAAAATCTATTTATTTATTCTTAGTTTATTGCTTCTTTATACAAATAAACAATCTTAAGTACCTCTTCCTCCCCCCCCCCCAAAAAAAAAATGTTGGAGCTGTTTTAAGAGCTTAAAAAAGATATGGAAAAAGTTTCAATAAGTGTGTTTTATATAAATTTTAATTGCACCATCAGCGAGCGAAGTTTTTTTTTTGGGGGGAAAGGGAGTTTTTTCGTCTTTCTCTCTTCTCTAAGGAAAATTGCCACCCGTTTCGCATAGCTTTGACACACACACACACACACACACACACACACACACACACGTGTGTATTATAAAGTTAATAAGAGTATATTTAACGTGAAATCTCTCTCCACTGGTGTTTATTTTCAAATGGATTATTACTATAGTACTGGTCATTAAAATTGCTACACCAAAATGACGATACGCAACTCACACATGAAATTTACACGACAGGAATAAGATGCTGCAATATGCAAATGATTACTTTTCAACGCATTAATATGAAATAAGTGCCGGTAGCGACTCCTAGTGTTTAAATGAAGAAATTGTGCAGCAGGTTTCTCATACACAAATTGCATTTGAATGCTTATGCTTGGTGGAAAGTCGTGCATCCTTGTGTAAGAAGAAAAAAGGTTTACCAGCAGGCTTCTGATTTTTACAGAGGTCGAATTGCAGCCTACCATGATTGCAATTTATCGTATCGGAATATTGCCGCTCGTGTTAATGGAGATCCTATGATTGTCTGCAGAATGTGGAATCGATGGATTCAGGATGGTCATGGCGATAATGGATAATTTCCAGCATGACGTTAAGGGATTGTACAACCATGTCACGAGCTCCGAGTGAAGAAATGGCATCGTTTGCAAAACAAGTATCTGAACGAACAGTTCGACAAACGTTGCAGCAGCTTCGATTGTTAGGCCGGCGATCATGACTTTGGCAACCCTTGACGCTACATTAAAGACAAGAGTGCCTTGAATGGTTTGATCAATGACGAATCTGGACGCAGCAATGGCGAGATGCTGTCTTTTCAGTATCATTATGGTCGCATCCGTATTTGGTGGCATCGGGAAAAACGTACATTGCTTTGGACGTACTTTGAACAGATGGCGTCATATTTCTAGTTATATGAAGGCCCATGGCTCTACCATTTCTTCAAGCCTTGCGAAACGCTACGTTTCAGCAGAATAATGCATGACCGCATGTTCCCGGTATTGTCCGGAACTTCCATGACAAAGCAAATTTTAGGCTGTTGCCGAGCCAGTACGTTCTCCAGATCTTTCAACAATAGAAAACGTCAGGTAAATGGTTACCGAGTGACTGGATCGCTACCATATGCCAGTCTCTACAGTTTGAACTGTGGCATCGCGTTGAAGCTGAATGGGGGTATCACATTGAAGCTGAATACATGTACATACCATCTAATCTCTCTGACACAAAATTCAGATGTATAAAAGCTGTTATCGTGCTGGTGGTGGCTATTCTGGATAATACATAGATCCTGTATTCTCAGGATCTATGCATTTTAATTCTTTAAAAATTTAATTACTTGTTTATTTTCAGTATAATATTATTGTCCAATAAATATTATTTTGTTATTTGCGTTTCTTCCCGGAGTAGCAATTTTAATACCCAGTAAGTATTAAGTTCATACTATGAATCCTTCTTTTTACGCAATTCATAATGATTTCATTTCCAAGTTTAATGCTATTGGTATATTTTACAATAAATTAATTGAGGAAAATAATCTTTTACATAAATACTCATATGTAGATCCAAACATCATTAAAAAGCATTATCATATCATGAGTCACACACGGAGTCAGTGATTCGATAGAAAATAAGTTAGCCAACATCCGCATAGATTTCGATCGAGCTTAACGAGACCTACTCTAATCCCAGATTAATTGAAACAGACGTGCCGCAAGGCGGAATAACTAATCCGACTTTATTTAATATGTACATGAATGGCATCTCCTTACATCACAACAACATTCCTTGCATGTATGCAGACGACACTGCGATATTAGGAAGAAACGATAGCCCAAAAGCTATCTCTCACTCACTATACACATCCTCACGAAACTAGATTTTTACTCTACTTGGAAAATTACCCTTATTGCTTCCAAGATTGAGACCTCCCTTTCTAGAAATAATCGAAAAATAGAACCCAACATTTACCTAGAAAAAAAAAAGCTTTCTTAGTCCTGGAGCTCCAAGTATCTTGGTGATACTTGGTTTAGTAATAAGTATAATGTGTTGTTTAAAAACTCACTTTTAAACAACACATTATACTTATTAAAAACCGTATAAAACTGTAGTTCATGTTATTTCTCCCCTTTTTGCTCGCAGGTCTACATTAAATAGACGTAATTAGCTGCTTATCTATACTCTGATGATTAGACCTATCCTGACCTATACTTGTCACATTGTGCAGACACAGCAGTAGAACTATTAGAAAAATCCCAGTCACCCTCCTAACAATAGTAAAATCAAATTGGTATATGAGAAATACTGACATCAGAAAATCTATAAATTATTCATCTCTCAAAACATTCATCAAAAGACTTTCCATAAAATTCTTTAACAAAATAGACACATCCACAAACAGAACAATCCAAGTCATAGAAAAATACACTCCAATCAGAAATAATCCACTACTACATAGATCACGAGGAATTTTAATAGATTAATCATTTTTATTTAAATTCACATTTTTCCACAACTCTTCAAACTCAAAAATCATACAACACATACTGCATCGTCCACTCTCGATAAGAACATTCCTATCGTCCAATCAGAAAACACCCTCTTGACTCTGCCGAGATAAATCCACTTCAGATCAAACAATCACCAGACTGGACGAACAGGATTTTTCTTTTCTGCATACCTGTTGTCTTCACAGATATTTTATTTTAACCTATCCCTTAAATTTATTTTATTAAATCCTTTTTTTCAACACTTAATTATTTAACTTTGTAACGGAAAGTATTAGTTTTTTATTGCCATATCCAATATTATAATAATAAAATTCCTCTATTTACATACAGATTTACTTAAATTTTTATTCATATTCTAATACTTTATATTCATTTACTTCTAAATTTCCATTAAACTAAGTCACTTCTAAGTAATCACCTTTAATTTATTCAGCTACTTCTCACTTAACTTCTATTATATTTATAATTATTACCATTAATATTTAAATTTACTCCTGCGCAAGTGTATAAACAAAGTTAAGTTTCACGATAGAATTAAATTTCAACCAGACCAGGGATAAAAGTCCAAAAGGGTTAAGAACCCTGAAAAAATATTTATGTCCACATGGAAACTTTAACTTTTTTTTTTACAAATTCAATATTCGATATTTATATTTTAAATTTTTAATATTTTAATGGTCTAGTTCTAATCTATTATATCTAAAATAAGTTATAACAATCAACGGTTGATCATATAAAAAAAACTTCGTGAATGAAGAGTCTACACCCACTACTCTATTCTAATGCCTACTGGGAGATAAGCATCAAAAAAGGATTGTGATCCGAAATTTAAATCACTCTAAATTCAAACAAGAAGTGACGTGAGCCACTAGAGATCTCTCTTAAAATTAACCGTCCACGGGTCATCTTAAAAGTCACCGTTTGCCTGCGTGATTTGCGGGTCAAAGGTTCGCCATAACTGCTCTATTCTAAAAGTTGCTGAGGATAAGCATAAAAAAAAAGATTTAAGATCCGAAACATGAATCATTCTAAATTCAAACTAGAAGTGACTCGAACTATTAGAGAGCCCACTTTAATCAACCGTCCGACTGATTATTCGCAAGTTCTCACGCCATCGCGCCGCTCTCATAACAAATTCGTCTCTCGATTCTGCTCCAACTCCTTCCTTCCTTCAGTGGACCCCGCAGCGAATGAATGGCGTAACAGAGATGTCGCCCGGGGTCCGGAAGTGCCCCGGGGCCCCCGCTGCGGTAAGAAGACAAATAAGTTTAACAAAATCGGCGGGCCCTCTCCCTCCACCTCTTCTTTCCTGTTGTCCTCTGGTTCTTTGCTCTTTCGGAGTTAATTGTGTTTAGTCCTGTAATGGAGCGGATTTCTTAACCTTCGTCGACAAGTTCGACTTAAAAAAATAGTTGGGGACAGTTTCTACTTGGTATGCGAGTCTGCGCCCAGATTTAGCTGGAATCGGGGGCACACATCCGCTGCCTAACCCCGAGAATTTGAGATTTATATCCTTCCTCGATACTGTTATTTGACATCAAGTTTTTTCGCCAATTTTTTTATATCAAGATACTAATGAAAAAAAAATTACTAGTCTTGATTGATTTCGAATTAAAGTCTTATATGAGTGGGGAATTTTCTTCAAGGATTTCCTCTCTCCGAGATGTATGCTTAATTGAAGCTTCATACGTTCTATTTTAAGGCCAATGCGTTTATAAAGATTGGATTTTTTGATTAAAAAAAAGTTGTGCTAGAATGGGGCGCTGAAAATTTCAACATTTCAGTCACGTGACCACTTCTGATCTTGCCAAACTTGTTGCTATTTTAATGCGATAAGCATATGAAATTAAGACCTGAGTAAAAACTGGACTGTTTCGTAATTCATTCTTGAAACTTGGGCAGATGACTTTCACTGTTTGGTTTATTCTTGAAATTTGTCTATTCTTGAAATTAGCCGGATAGCCTAATAATTTTATAGTCACAAACGCACTGTCGGCGGTGTTTCCGTTCTAGTCTTGATGTTACTATAGACCCGTTGTGTAGTGGGGACGATACATGCAAAATCTGCTTAAGTCCCAAGTCCCCCCCCTCCTGTTATCTCGGTATTGATGTTTGGAAATGATCGTGTTAGATTAGGAATGGTCCTCGTCTCTTGATTGAGATTCAACATGACAAGGTATATTGCCAACATCCCTTGTGCTGCTCCTAAGTGCTACGTTAAGGGTCAATCCATCAATCGAAATTTGAACAATCATCGTTTTCAAGGGTCATGAAGGAGAGCCCATGTTCGTCAGTTTTTTCAGTCAAATCATGGGTTTGAGTTCTAATAGCACTGAAGTCCTTTTTGTATAGAAGGGTTAAAGCACTTTAAATGTGTCGGTGCTTAAAGACTTCACGTTTAGGAAGTTAAGTTGATTATAATTGAATATTTAGTTATTAACGTCAAATGATGAGGACGACTCTTGAGCCGATACCCACTCTTCTAAGTAGCTCGTCATGCTAACGTGAAAATGTAAGCTTTCAACACAAATAAAGTGAAATGAAAAAGAATCCGAAACTTGCTGTTTTTGAGTGTGCATTAGAAATTTTAGATGTTAGAAAAAAATGTTACGATAAGGATCAAAGCTAAAAAAAACTGTTGTACAAGATTTTATGAAAAATTTTCTTGACATATTAAGTAGATCGGATATTTGTGAAAAAAGTATATATATATATATATATATATATATATTTACAAGAATGTACAGGGGGGGATTTGAATTCAACTTAAAATGAAAGGCGGATTATATACTTGGGATCTTACTGTAATTTTACCAATTTAAACGCGATATATTGTTATCGTTGTATTCCTTTCAGTTTAATCGCCGTGCTTAAAAACATTAATAATGGCCTTTTTTCAGTATGAAATATTTGAAACAATTTTTTTCCCTTAGAGTTATTTTTTTTAAAAGAGTTTTTTTTAATATAATTATCAGAGCAACGCGAGGGTAACTGGCAAATAACCTTGTCATTTTGAACCTCGTCCGAGTGACGAGGACGATACTTGAGCAGGCAAATCCCTTTCCAAACTTCCACATTTCGCCTTTGTAGGGACGAGTAGCTTCGACAGATTTAACGTGCATCATCCTGCTACACAGTGGGTCCTTAATGGCGTCAAGACTCGAACCCACGACTGAAAGGAAGCAGTGTCACCAGCAAGCTCGCAAACATGACCACTCGATTACCAAGGCCGTTTTACAAGAGATGCGTATCATTTGATAAGACATAAGTACATAACACATCGATCAATAACTCCCGAGTCTAACATTGAAAACAACATTTTTTTGCAAATTTTTTTTTTATTCATCAACATAACACCTTTTGTTAATCACCTTTTAGGGTGATACAATCGTTCCAACGCTTTTTTTTTTCGCAAGAAATCTTTTTTGTTGCGAGTAAATAGCGATAAACAGCTTTCTGAATCATCGACTCGTTGCTGTTTTTGTTCCATCGAAAGCAATCGCGGCACCCACTTGGAAAAAACCTTTTTCACTTCACTTCAAAAAACCTTTTTCAGTAAATACACTTCCATATGATATCTGTGTCATCTCAGCAATCTTACGGAGCTTCACTTTACGATCTTTCATTATAATTTTTGTCACTTCACTCACATTTTCCGGTGTAACGGCTTCCACAGGTCTACCCGAGCGTTCCGCGTCATTTGTGTCGGTACGACCACGTTTAAACTCGGCAAACCACCGACAAATCGTTGCTTTTGGTGGACAAGAGTCCGGGTAACATTTTTCAATCCATTGTTTTGCTTGCACGGTGTTTTTACCCATTAAAAAACAATGTTTTATCAGAACACGAAACTCGGTTTTTTCCATTTTTTAAACAAACTACAAAACGACTTTACTCCAACCTCGATAATTCAGCTGTTTCTGGTCCGATCGACTTAAAATTTTGACACGTTTCAAGCAAAGGTTAGTACTCTAGAAAGACCTGGTTACTGGTTTAGTACGAGTGCCATCTCTGGGTTAGTCTCGGAACTTATTGATCCATGTGTTATTAACGCATTCGCTGCCGATCACGCACCGGCGCGTAATGCAGTCTATCACTAAATAAGCCAATCACACGTCCATACGTTGTATGACATAATTTTTCGGTATTCAGACATGCGCTGGTACGGGAAGAGCATGGAAAAAAAAATGTCAATTCAACAAAAGCAGAGCGAAAATTGTCAGTTCTTTGGAAAGCGTGAACATACTAACTATGTATGTATACTTACAAAGTTTGTGAATGCTCTCGCGGCTAATGCTCAGATTTTGCGAAGATGACACATAAATGACATGAGAATATAATATGAAACAGTACAATTGCAACTAACTTGAAATAAATTCATTTGCTGTAAATATTTGTTTGTGATACAGTTGCGTACAAAAATAATGCATTTTGTTGCTGTTTCTTATTTTGATTCATTTTAGTAGCCAGCGCGTTATGCGGAATTAAATAAATAATTCTACCTGTGGTGCCTATCAAGTACTGGAGTGTAGTTAAATAAAATTCTGTGCGATTAGTTTTACATTTTACTAAGCATGAATGACATGATTAAGTGTGTGATACACTTAATCAACTTTTATTAGTATTTTCCAGTCATATTTGTAATAGAAAGTATGTCAACATCTGGAAACAATCTAGACATCGGATTTAACTAACACATTTTTAACACAGTTCGATAGTCAAAATGTTAAGAAACTTAATTAAAATTTTAAATTAAAATGTTAACAAAAATAATTAGTTAATTGAAATAACTTTCCGAGGAAATCTTGAATTATCATTAATATTATCAAATAAAAAAATATTTAGAATTGTCCTATTCGATGTCAAAATTTCCAGTTGCAAGAAATGTTTGAATAAAATTTCAGAATACAGAAAAAAGTGCAAAGTCAATAATACAGAAGTTTTGGATTTAGTTGCCTTCTCTGCAGAATGACTGTTGTTGTCGGGAAGATAGTTTTTCAGTCAAGAAGAGAATATTCGAGGCAGTAAGGCTGAATAATTAGGGGTGACTTTGGCGACAAACTTATTCACCAAAAGTTGCAAATTTGGTGACAAAACTAGGTGCGTATAGACAACTGAAAAAGGTTCTGAAAGGTATTTTAAGAAGCTTTATATCCGAGTCATTGAGTGTATCAGTAAGTATATGTACAGAGTTCGCGTCTCAAGCTGTAATGTGTTTATGTATTTTGAAGTTCTGCGTTTTATTGTATGAAATGTGAATTTGTGCGATAGAGGATTTAAGAGTTTGTCTTAACCCTAGAACACTAGTGTACGTAAATTTTGCTTGTGCACTTTCCTTTATTAGTTCTTTTCTGGCTTTTTCCTTCCACCGATATACTTGTTTGATTTTCAGTGCTTAGAGGCGTCACTTACTAGGTTGCATGCTAAGTGGCTTGATTTCATTACGGTTCATTTGTCTCATTTCATAAACTAGAACTCACCACGTACATTTTTTGTGTCGTTAGTAATATGCGAAAATTTGTCCATGTAAATTTTACGTGTCGCTAGTAATAAACGACTTTTTAAACAAGCAAATTTTACATGTTGCTAATAAAACATGACTTTTTAAAAACGTAATTTTAACGTAGTCCTAGTGATAGAGTCTTTATTTTTAAATTTGTGAATGGCGTTTATAAAAGTGTTTCGATTCTTAACACATCGATCAATAACTCCCAAGACTAACCCAGAAATGGCGCTCGTAGTAAACCAGTAACCAGGTCTTTCTAGAGTACTAACCTTTGCTTGAAACATGTCAAAATTTTAAGTCGATCGGACCAGGAAATAGGTTTTTTGAAGTGAAGTGAAAAAGGTTTTTTCCAAGTGGGTGCCGCGATTGCTTTCGATGGAACAAAAACAGCAACGAGTCGATGATTCAGAACGCTATTTACTCGCAACAAAAAAGATTTCTTGCGAAAAAAAAAAGCGTTGGAACGATTGTATCACCCTAAAAGGTGATTAACAAAAGGTGTTATGTTGATGAATAAAAAAAAATTTTGCAAAAAAAAATGTTGTTTTCAATTTTAGACTCGGGAGTTATTGATCGATGTGTTATCTCATACTGTGTTGAAGGAATGACCGAACGAGGCAAGTATTTAACTGATGAAGAAATTCAAGATTTGATTTTGGAATCTGAAGATAGGCGATAACGTTGAATTTGATGAAGGTAGTTTGAATGACAGTGACGCTGATCCAGATTATGTTCCTGATGATAAAATAGCGATCGATCTTGATTTAGTGATTCATTTCCCGATACAAGAAATTGAGTTCAGTGGTAATATGGACAAAAGTAAAAAAAGGAAATTGAATTACATGTTCAAAGGAAAAACAGGAAGACTACAAATGTTCAAGATATTAATGAACAAAGTCGTGTTATATTTTTGGATGCTGACTTAATAAAAGAAATAAATGGTGTAGATTATGTTAAATGTAAAAGACAAACGACTTTCCCTTTATTTAAAACCAGCATTAATGTAATATTAGAAAATAAAACGAATTTTACATGAGCACGTAAATTTTACGTATCTCAAGGGACAGCGGCATATATAAACACGCTAGTGTGCTAAGGTTCATTGATTCCTGTTAAAAGGAAGTTATTATATTATCTCTAGAGAGTTTCTCAGATTAAAAATTTAGATATATTCTTGCTGATTTACTGCATTGATCTATCTGACTTTGTGAAAGCTATTTAACCACGTAAAGATAGAAATCTTTTCTTATAAATTTAATTTCATTCCAAAATAAATACACACATATTTATATTTCCTCTACATTCCTGAAAATAATCCGGTTTTTCTTTCTGATGATTTTCCCAATTCAATATATGTTACTCAGGATTCTTTTTTGGGCAATTCTTTACAATCATTAGGGGGGCTATTTCATAATTGAACGGAAATAGTTTCGGCATGAAATCAAAATTTGTTTTTAATACTCGTCATAAGTCCCTTCCTAAGTTTTAGTTAAGCTACTATATTTGCGACATTTTATGGTATTTTTTAAAGACAGTTTATAATTTTTTTTTACTCTCCATTGTATTACATACATATATGGGGAGTGGAAGTTCAAAAAGTACATATTTTCACAAATTGCATTACTAAGGCAAATAGGTGTTATCATGTTATGCTACCATCTGTTAAACGGGGCCAAAAAATATGACACAAATTCGCATATAAGTTTTTATTGCTGCCACGTCGTGTCCACACTGTTAATGTGATCCGGATGCGTTATTATACACAAGAAACTGAGCAACATACTAAACAACGAAATGCTTCTGATGGATCTGCTCTAAGGAAGGCGAAGGCGGCCGGAAAAGTGGTGACAACGATATTTTGGTAAGCGAAGGGTATCACATTCATTGACTACTCTGAGAAAAGAAAAAGAGATGCAGTACACTACAGTGAATTCCTCAATTCCCAATAGGAAATGGGGTATTAGTACTTCATTAGTACATTCATTAGTATTTTCCCATTTTTAACTCGAGTATTTCTTGAACCATTTTCTGATATCAATCAATTTTGAGAAAAGACAACCAATCAATTTTAAGTTCGACAACCGATGCCGAACGAGATACATCCTTTTGAAACAAAAACTTTTTTATTATCCGCGCTTGTATTATTCTTTATTCTGTTTACTCACAACGGGAGGATTAGCTTGCGTGAGTTTGAAAAACGTTCACGTCAGCTTAAAGAGGTTAAAATAAATAAGAATCAACACGCGATCTACATTGACTAGAAAGTAATGATAGAAGTTGACAATATTTCATTTATTGCCATTAAGATGGGTTGACACAATACGGTATTTCATCATACTTGATATCTAAACTGGAAGTTATGATTCATTTCAAATTTGTCTATTGTTTTTGATAACTTTATCTCGGAAACAATCTTATCAGCTTATAAGTCAGCCCGATATGATGAACAGAACATAGGAGCGAAATTTTTTAATGGATAAAAAACTTAACCTAAATCCTCCGTAATTAAACATTTAGAATCCGGCTGTTTCTTGGATTAACTACAGTCTGCATCAGGGAATTCTGACACCGATTCGACAGACCAAACTATTTTTTTTATTTAAACAGATTATATTACAAACTCTTAACTTGAGTGATGTAACAAAATTAAAGTTTTACTGAAGGGAACAATTTATTGGTAATAGAAGTGGGGACACAATAAATATAAGTTGTAATCCTTATAGATGTGTGGTTTAATGCCGTCATTCAAATTCATATTGGTCGCATTTAAATTAAGCTCCTCAGTCTCGGCGTCTTCTGCAGGAGACACTAAGCAGTACTTTCCAAAAATGCCGCCAAGTTAAATAAAAGGCATCATTGGTGCCCAGAATTAGTTAATTTTGTTGTTGATAGATGGTAGTTATGAAAAAAAAAATGATTTTTAGTGAACATTTTGCATTATCAACTTATTTATAGTAAAATGGAAATGGTGTATTCCTAGAGAAAGAAAATTATACGCTTGCGCATCTCTAAGTATTCACATTTTTTAAAACGTTTTTCTGAATTTCACTTGGTGTGTGTGTGTGTGTGTCATCAAATTTTCGATCGTTAATTTAACCAACTTCCCATCAAGCTAGAAATCTGAAACCTTGGGAATCGTTCTCACTAGCCTAACAATACGATATTTGGACATTTGCGACAAGTTTTAGCTAGTATTTTCTTCAATAATGCAGTTTATCCCAACCACTTGGCGCGATTTCAAAAATTGGCATCAAACTTGGCGATTTTCTTGTTTGGCTGAACGTTAAGTCCGTAAAACGGACCAGGGTAGCCCCATTTGGCAAAATACTGCCAAATAATTCTTGTCGCCAAGAGTGATTGGGTTAAACTGCATTCCAACCATTTAATTTACAGAATTAATTAATTAATTTTAGTTACTTTTAACGTTTTTATGTATTTCACTTGGTTCGTGTTTCTGTGTGTGTGTGTGTGTGTGTGTCATCAAATTTTCTATCGTTAAATTAACCAACTTCCCATCAAGCTAGAGTTCTGAAATTTCGGGAACCGTTCTTACTTGCCTAACAATGCAATATTTAGATATTTGCGACCAGTTTTAACTAATATTTCAATAATCTTTCTTAATAAATTTTGCCACTATATAAAAACGTTGTTTTTAAAAACGTTGGTTTTTATCTCGAATTATTATTATTTGTGTAGTAAAAAAGTATTAAACACACTGTTTAATTTATTAAACTTGCTGTTTTATATATAACATTATTAATTTTTTACTCAAATCTTCCCACTTCTGATTTAAAACGCTGTTATTTCAGTGTCGCCTGCAGGAGATATTGGGTCAATGGTTATAAAAATCACTCAATTTGAAACTGTAATTATGGCATATGTTTCAGCTCGGAATGATATTCTTTAATTGCTAACTGAAGTCAGCAAATGCAGGTATTTAAAGGATACAGGAAATAATCTATGTCTGTCAGAAAATTAAATGAAACATAATTAGTGATCACTGTAATTATGTCTAATTTAAATTTTCCCAGAATTTGAATGTATTGGGCAAAAAAAAACTAGAATTCCCGTACTCGCAGACATTTCTTGGAAATCACGAGTTTTCAGTAAGAAACAACTTAAAATTGAGAAATTATTTAATAGTATAAGATAAAGAGAGAGAGAGAGAAAAAAACGAATGATAAATTTTGGAAATTAGGACTCTTCTGCAAACAGTTCGGACAGGAATATTTTGTGATTCAAATTTTACATTTTGTTCATTTTACATTAGGCTCATTATGCTAATTATTATGAATTACTCATTAAATTAAGATTAAAGAAATATTTTAAATTAACATTATAATGTCATTTTGTCCCGATGTCTCCTCCAGGAGATACTTAATTTCTCAAAAAATAAAAATTACAATATTTTTTTTTTACATTTTTTTCAATACTTTTTCATGTATTTAGAACCAATTGATACAAATTATTCAAAAATGTATGGTTCAAAGTTGACCTTGGGTCTGAGGATGTTAAATGTAACATCAATTACTGTGAGGGATGTTCAGAAAGTAATAGTATTCGATTTCTTAAAAATAGAAAAAAAAAAAAAAAAAAAAAAAGTAAATCTTTGAAAATTTAAAGTTTTATATTAGTATATCAAGCATTAATTTTCCCACGCATTCACCTTCCTTTTCAAAGTTCTTTGTAAGCCAAAAAAAAAAAAAAAAAAAAAAATGAGTTTTCTTTCCCCTTCATCTAAAGAGTCTTCCACCACTCTTTTGGCCCATTGTTTGTCGGCAATCTGTTTCAAAGCGTGGTGCGGAAATTTGGAGAAGGAAGGGACAGCTCAGGTGTCATATTCGTCACTTGCCCGAGACTCAAAATTACAAAATTCGTCAAAAATAGATCTCGTTTTGCTTTCAAGCGTGATGTTAGCAAACAATCATTAAATCAATAGACTGCACTCTGGATCTCATAGGTAGTCGAAATCCTTTTTCCGCCCTAAATAGTTTTAAAGAAGTGAGCAGATGAAAATTTGAAAGAGCCAGATAAGAGCTGTGAGCGAGGTGATTAATGATACCCTAACCAAATAAATCCAATAGCAGCTTTGTGGCCTTAGTTACGAGGGTATGTGAATTGTCAAATATGTCCTCAATGTCTTAGGGTTTCTTAATACTACTCGGCATTAACTACATTTCCATGGACAGAATCGAGGAGAATCCCTTTGCGAGGCAAGATGACAGATGCTATGATTTTTCGGTTCGAAAAAACGACTGATAATTTTTTTCTGATACTTTAAGCCCACGACATCACTTGCACACATTAGTGTAGTTCATGACACCATTCCAGTAAAATGTTTTTATTTCTTTAAAAATCTAGAATGACGCGTTTCTCTTTTCAGGAAGAAACCATATTACATTCCGCAATTCTCAGCTGGCAAGAACACGGTTTTATAGGAAGAATTTTCAATCGAATTGAGTGCGCATTCTACTCCCAAGATTTTGACCTTGAACGTATTGCAGCCAACTATGTTGAAAAAATTCTCTCTTTCAACATCTTAGACTCGGTACTCTTATTTACTCTGTGCAATCTCTGTTTTGTTTAAAATGATGTTCAATATCTCCTATCCACAGCATAAATTTCCCTTTTTTCTTTGATGGAGAAGTCATAGAACTTCCATTTTCCATTAATTGTTTGAGTGATTGTTTCTTTTTAATCTTTTACTTTGGAAACATTGTTTTTTTTAATCTTTTACTTTGGAAACATTGTTTTTTTTAATCTTTTACTTTGGAAACATTGTTTTTTTTAATCTTTCACTTTGGAAACATTGTTTTTCTTAATCTTTTACTTTGGAAACAACGCGAAGGTTGTTGGCAACGAATTTTATAATTTTGAATCAGATTTAACGTGCACTAACTCCGCTACATGGTGGGTTTTCACAGGCAACGGGCTCGAACCCGCGATTCGACGTAACAACGCCTGTCACGAATTCGTAACGAGGATCACTAGTAAAGCGATCACCCATTGCCAAAGAAAACTGGTTGTCTAAAAACAGATTTGTAATGAGAATTTAGATTTAGAAAGGATGCATGGATTCTTTTTTTGAAAAGATTATCTGTAGGACTTTTTGCGAAATTCGAATACGCTGGTTTTATTTTACTCGTGAGAATGATTATTGATTTTAAATATGTTTTGAAATAATATATAAATTACATAATTATATTATTAACACATTCTTATAAATCTCAAACATACTTTTGTAATCGTGCAACGTGATCACGCAATGTGATCCACGTTATTTGATTAAAGTTTTCAGGTTATAAGTTGAATTAGAATTTTTTTTGGTTTGGTTTAAATTAACGTCACACAAGAAGCAACAGAAGGGCTATTATCAACGGACCTCGTAATTTTGAACCTCTGTCAAGTGACGAGGACGACACCTGAGTTGTTACCATCATTTCCTATCT
Organism: Nephila pilipes; assembly: GCA_019974015.1. Taxonomy (NCBI): domain Eukaryota; kingdom Metazoa; phylum Arthropoda; class Arachnida; order Araneae; family Nephilidae; genus Nephila; species Nephila pilipes. The sequence continues at coordinate 697,632 of BMAW01072048.1, forward strand.
TCCACACCACGCCAGTGGGAGGAATTTGGGCCCCGACTGATTTAACGTCCATTAGCCCTGGCTACACGGTGTGTCTTCAGTGGCCAAGGTTCGAACCCGCCGGCCACGAGTCTGAAACCATGACCACTAGACTACCGCGGCCACTGAATAAGAGCTTTAATCAACAATGTATTAGTAGATTGATGAAATCATCGTTTTTTTTTGGTATCCTTCCGAGGTTAAGACGAAAATAAAACTAATATTATTTACAACTGGCTAAAATACTGGAGTTGAGATTGCCTCTTTTTAAATAAAACTTCTTTTTGATGATTAATTTCATAAGTTAAAATAAAACGCTTAATTGAATTTAATTTCAATTATTTTCAGTAAATTGAAGAAATTTTTTCGAAAACATCAGCTTTTTTTCAGATTTCAAGTTGTGCATAGATTTCGTATGGAAGAAAAATAGTAGTAAAAGAAATAAAATATATATAATATAATAGCGATTCATTGCAAAGTCAAAATTTTTTAGCTTCAAAAATGTCGAAATCGAACTAATAGGAAATAGTTAAAAAAAAATCTAAAAAATGGCGGTTGAAAAGTATGTTATAAAAGTCTCGTATTCTTATCCTATTTTAAGTTATTTCTATAATTCCTGAGTGTGTATAAATTATAGTAAAACATTATTCGATTGTAAAAACTCATTTAATTATTTATTTGCTCTATTTCAATTCAATTAAAGCCTTAAATCAAACAATTTATTTTTAAATACATGTTTGAATATCAATTCCATTACAAGTGAAAACAAGAATAAACGGCGATATAAGAGACATATACGAATATTTTCAACTTAATATATTAGATTTTATTTATTCACTTAGCATTTCAATTCAAATTTTTAACTCTTTGTAATAACTGAAAGTAATACCTGATGTCATTTCAAAAGCATTTGAATGTCAGTGCGTTGCATAAAACAGAAACTGAAAAGAAAGGGCTACTCTGTAATTCAATCCTAATTAAGGAGCTTCAAAGGCATTGCATCGTAATTACCGACGTCTACATTTGGAAAGGGAAAAGTTTGCGCTATCAAGAAATCAAACAAAGAGAATCTTAGAATTCAGAAGTCGTATGATTGATGATAAAAAAAAAAATTAGTATACATAAAATATTAGTAATTCACATGCTTCTCTATATTATGCGACTGACAACTTCTTTGATTACAATATTGGCGTCAACTTCATTCTTTATTGATAGAAAGAAGCGTTGCGTAATGAGATATCTCATTGTATTTTAACCTTTGATTGAAAAATCAATTAATTGTCATTTTTGTCACTTGAATACATATGAAATGGAATAATGTTTAAGTAATGTTCTTTTATTTTTTATTATAAAGTAATTCAAGTTTTGGTTGTTGTTTATAAGGGAATGTGCTTTTCTGAAATATGTATTCGTATAAATAAAATAAAACACTAGTAAAAAAAACGAGTTTTTTAAACATATGGACTTTCTTTCAAACTTCAAACTTTGCGTAATATAAGTTTTTATGTATTAAACTTTAAAAGCGGAAGGGAATGTTAACGTTAAAAACAATTGGAGTTGTGAGTAAAATTTAATTCTTTAAATAATTAGTTTTAATCTATTAATTTTTGTTTATTATAATTAAATTATCGTATTAATATCCAAAACAATCATTTTTAGAAAATTTCAGCTCAATTGAGTACTTTAAAAAGTTTTTAAGGTTTTGACCCAGACATAGTAACAATAGAAGATAGTAGAAGATGGGTAGAAGAAAACCCATTAAGAAAAAGAGTAAAATTAAACTTCCGCCCAACGTGGGGCTCGAACCCACGACCCCGAGATTAAGAGTCTCGTGCTCTACCGACTGAGGTAGCCGGGCTACATGCCATCAGTATTTACATTATTATTGTAATTACATTAGTAAAATTTAATTCTTTAAATGATTAGTTTGAATCAATTAATTTTATTAATTATAAATAAATTATCATATTGTCATCCAAAACAATTGTATACAGAAATTTTTAGATCGATTAAACGCTTTAAAATGTGAGAAAAAAAAGCTTTCAAAGTTTTGACCCAGACATGTCACAGAATGTGAGTAGAATATTACAATGTGAGTAGAAAAAAATCCATTAATAATTTGGAATATGAAATAAAGCTTTGCGGTTAATTTTATTTCATGATGTCACTTATGAAATGGAATAAAACTTAGAATATTTTTAAAAATAAAAAAAAGTTAAACTTTTGGTTGTTGTTGCTGATAAAAGTTCCTTAAATAAATGTACTCGGATAGATAAAATAACTCCCGAAATGGAATAAAGTTTCATGATTTATTCCATTTCATAATATGACTTATGTAATGGAATAAAGGTTTGAATATATTTTTTATTATAAAATAATTCAGACTTCCATTTTTGTAGATTAGAAAGGAATGTGCTTTTCATAAATACATTCGCGAATTGAAAGAGCAAAAATCGTAATACTTCCCATTCATAAACGAATAGAATGCTACTAATATACAAGAGACATCGTCTTATAAGAATGGAATGCCGAAATGTTGATTCATTTTTAAATTTTGAATGTTAAGCTTTTAGTTATAATACACATATATTAAAATAATAAATAATACTTATTCTAATTTTATGTAATATTTTATGATATAAAAATAGACGAAAATATCTTGGTAGTTGAATTAGATGAACTATCCGACAAAATACAACAAAAAAAGTATTGTTAAGTATAAATTTATCGAAATCTGTTAGTACGGTTCTAATTCTATGAAAGAAAACCTTTCAGAGATTTAGATGTGGTTTTATAACAAGATCATAATCAAATTTAAATTTTGAAAATTTTATTATATCCAAATCTCAAAAATACTAAAAGGCCAATTGCTAAAACAGTAAAAAATTTAAAAGGAAAATTTTGAAAGCTGTGCACAATCCAATTTGTATTTGATATCGAAGTAAATAATTATGTGTACTAATCTTATATACTTAGAAAACTTTTGGCATAGTAGGTTTGTGCATGTGTATATGTTACCATTCATGTTTGCTTTCACTATTAATGGACTTAATTTTCTGAAAATAAATTTAAAAAAAGGTATATTTTTATTAGTTCAAATTAAAGCCCTCAAAAATTAAGTCCATTAATAGTGAAAGCAAACATGAATGGTAACATA
>BMAW01072048.1:700906-720736 GCA_019974015.1 Nephila pilipes
ATATATATATATATATATATATATATATATAGATAGATAGATGGATAATATTATTATTATTAATAATAATAATAATGTTTCCTTGAAAAAATAAGACCTTAATGTAAAAATAAGTTTCAGCATAATTCTTCAGGATATTTACAATATTAGCTCCAGGGAGATGGGTGGCACCAGATTTATTGCTGTCACAAGGATGAATAGATGACTCGAATAGTCGTGGTCAAATGAGACCTCTTTTCTGGGTTTGTATAAACAGAAAGAACAAGAACTTAGAATGCGTCTGCTCTGGGTATTGCAAAAAACACGTTCATTTGTTCATTTCAAAGATTATTTGCGTACAGAAATAAATGACTGATTTGGAAATAGAATAGGGAGAAAACATCATGGAAACATTGAGAAGTCTGAATTGGAAGGAATCGTTTTTTGAGTGAAGAATTCATGGAGTAAAACAATAGACCGCTGTGAGAAAGTGCTCTACAAGCAAACTTCATGGACAGGAAAATCTCATTTGTAGAGAGCTACATTGCTTGACAAGAGAAGTTAAGACTAATGATGTTTTACAGTAATTCCAAGAAATTCAGGTCAGAATTTATGGTTTGGAGTCTTTCGAAACAAATTCCGAAAATTGACGACACGGCTGTATTAAAATAGATGTTTTGTGCATGAATATGCAAATAAGTAAGATTTTTAAACATGAATAAATGTATTTTATTCTACTTGAAAAATAAGATACTCCCTGAAAATACTCTGTGTCTTTTACTGCAAAAATTAATATGATATCAGGTCTTATTTTCGGAGAACCTAGGTGCATACACAGGTTTGTCGAATAAGTATCGGGACCAACTTTTTTGTCAATAGGAAAAATTGGAGGGAAGTCTGCATTGGTGGGATGGTTGGAGGTGGATGCAACGTAATTTAAAGGAACCATTTCAGCTATCTCCAGAGTGTTTAGTTCATGAGTTGAGAGTTAAAATGCAGCGTATCATCGAATAGGGTTGTATCAGAAAAATTTCCGCTAAGATGAACAAATCTGCTATGGAGACTTCTGATAAGACCCAGAAAACTTACAAGAATGAAACCACATCCACAACACTTGCTTTTGAGTGTTTTGATGTGTCTTATGAGCAAATCGAGTGAAACTAATAACCATTGTCTTCTTTGACGTGAAAGGTGTAGCCCGCAAGGAGTTACCGCCTGTGTAACAAAGAGTGAACGTGGAAGGGTTCCTACGCTGGAGGATTAGGGCCCGCCACTTCCTAAGGCAAGTTTCTGATGCTTAGATACTCCATCACGACAAAGCTTCCAAAGATTCGCACTAACTGTGGTGGAGGTATTGGTCAAAGAATACACCGCACCATAATACCAAAATCCCTATCCAGTTCACTACAATTTTTGTTTCTGGAATTGGAAAACAATCCTGACAGGACACTTGTAGCGTTGTATTAATGCAGGAATGCTCCTCCTGCAGGAAAGGAAGAGGATCATATTTTAAAAATTATTAATACTATGTGTATTTCACGTCAACAAGTTTCTTTTTATGACTTCAGTCCTATACCGAACAAACTTGAACACACATACGCACTGTAACATTATGTCATCTGCGATTCTCTCACAACAATCCTCAGGGACTTTTTACAAAGCGGATTGCATAAAATTAAACCTCGAACTAACCAAATGAAAAAGAATCATCACAAATTGAAGGAACTAAAGAAGTATAATAAATTTAATGGACGAACTACGAGCCTTCCTCTTTCCCAAAGTCCCTTATCTTAAAATTTAGTTTGACCACCTTCGGCTCATTCAACATGGCATTATTTCGGCTTCAACGCTCATTGTCTTCCGAATATCCGCATGTTTTTTTTCACTCAGATGCTGAACTGACTATAGAAGAACGAACCATTTCATAACCGCTGTTCTAGTATATCCCTAACATTTTAGATTAGGTTAAGATCCGAACTTCGTGTTGGCCAATTCTTTTGGATAAATAAGTTCAAGCACTCCCTGAACTAATTTCTGAATAATTTGTATTCGATGGATCTTGGCATTGTCACCCTGGTTCATGCAGTTCTAACAGGGAAGAAAAAAAAATCTTTTGATAAGATGACCTGGTCGTTAAGTACGCTTAAGTTATCCAACAATTTCATTTTACTGTCGTGTAACGATAATCATAGACAAAACCCATTGAATCAACCTCAGATCATAACATTTCCTTTATTTTCCTGCACAGTTGGAACTACACATGAAGAGCCTATCGCTACAGGAGGTTTCCTTACGCTGAAGCGCACATCAATCTGGAATAGGCTGAACCTTGACTCATCAACAGACCACATGACATTCTCCTCTGCTCACTAGTCCTGTCTTTGATCTCTGCAGAAAATTTGAACCATTTTTGTTTTGATTAATCACCCAAACAAGTGTTTTCTTGAGATCCTTCAACAGTTAAACTCCGATCCTTTAAGCTATCTTTACATTGTGCTTATTGAAATGCTTTTGTGATCATTGTTTAACAAGACTGTTAATTCAACAGTCGATTTTTTGTGATTTTTCTTCACAAGTTTCTAACGTGACTTTCGGTTCCGAGAGTTTAAGAGTTTTTCAACCACGTTTATTGCGAGATGTTGATGGTTCATCTTTATTCTTCTAGGTTTTTAAAAATATGCTGGCCCTTCTCGACCCAATTCTAATGATCTCTTTTGTAGTTTTCTTTGATTGATGGCGGCCAATAATTTGACCATTATTAAAAGCGGTAACATCTGTTTCGCGACTGAATCAATTAACTTCACATATACTAGTTGCAAAAATGTATAGTAATAAGTACAAGTGAAAGTGTGTTTCAGCATTACGTAAAGGATAAAGCAACATCAACATGCAAATTAATGGCCATGGTTGTGTAATGGTTAGCATGTCTGACTGAAAGACCCTAGTTCGATACCCTGTGACTTCGGCTTGGGTAGCTGGTCATGAGTCAGCTGAGCTCTTCATCTTTTTGGGTTCGATTAATGTGTGCCAAGTTCGCTTGGAAAGTTTACTGGGTTATCCATTGTCGGACTAGCCATTTGGTCTGGACGCTAGCTAGTAATCAGCTTCCAAAACCAAAAGGTTGCAGGAACAGGGATGGGCACCATCTGATGTGACTTATTAACCCCGAGCAGGCTTAACTACTCTTAACATTTAGTTCTCTGTACTATCGTACCAATCAAGGGTTCTTATGTATTTGCATATTTGTTTCACAAGGCAACTTTATTTTTTGGCTAGTAGTGTATTAGCGAAGAAAAGTTCAATAATAAAAAAAAAAAAGCTTTAAAGTTTAAGAAGTGGAATGAGAATAGTGATTAACAGCCAGTAGTTTTAGTTGACGTGTGTGAATTTTTATCTATAGAATAGTCTTTTATAGTGAGGGAACGTTAGTATACCCACTCGAACCACCAATGTTTGTGATTAAATTCGCTCGAACTCGAACAAGTGGGAAAGAAATTAATTTGAAATTTATTCCAAGTTAGATTGCAGGCGCGTTGAAGATAAATAGATTTGAGATAGAAAGCAAATATTACATATTCATAATTTGAATAGCATAATTTTGGATTTAAATTTGATTGTTTCATCTACTGAGCGTGCATTTCTATCACTTTGACTTTCATTTAAGATTTGTTGAACTCTTAAATGATGTCTGACAAGTTAAATAATGAGGATGCATTAAATATATATAATCTTCGCGATCATTTTATGCATACATTTGTGTGTGTGTAAAATTTTTTTTATCCGGTGCCCGTCTCCGACCTTTCAGCCAGGAGTCCATGAGTAAACTAATGCAGTGAAGAACTATTCAGGCAGTCAGCAAAAACGTCATCAGTAACACACAAAGATGATGAAATAAAAAGATGACGAGTTAAAAGAGTTAAAAACATTGAGGACAGTAGGGCATAAGCTGAGGTGTTCTCCAGTCATGATCATGCCATGGTCGCAAAGACGACAAATATTTGTGCTCTTCTATACAGGTGGCTCTGTAGATAGTCATGACCCGTAGCAAGTCTAAAACAGCCACTCCAACTAGGTAAGAAACAGGAAATTCTTGATGACTTAATCAATAAGGATTTCCATTTTTTCCCGGGGGCCTTTTCACTGTATATGCTAAGATGGTTAGATTTGAGAGAAGATGATATATATATATATATATGTGTGTGTGTGTGTCTCAGAGACAGAGGAGGATTTGGTTTCATCATTTGAGATCCATCTTTGGCCAACATATCTGCCAGCTTATTTCCATATATCCCGCAATGGCTTGAAATCCACTGAAGGACAATACGATTCTTAATATTCAAAAGTTTGTCTATTTTTTCCATGCAGTTCCTAGAGACTTCACAATTACAGTGATGGAAAAAGACAATGTTTTTCTTTTTACTCTGCTCTATTTTTCCAAGACTAAAGAGATAGCGGTTATTTCACCATCGAAGTTGCCAAAGTATTTACCAATGGCAGAAGACAATGTACATTCTGTAGAGTAAGCCCCAGCTCCAGCATTTTTAATAGCCTCTTCAGCTGAACCATCAGTGTAGACATGAAACCAGGAATCAACCGGGATACGTTCATGAATAGTAGCTAAAGCAGTGCATTTCCAATCAGATTCGATGGAGTATATATTGTTAATATCTAAAACAAGATCAAAATAACCTTCTGTAAGCTTAAAATTTTTCAGTGGGTACCAAGGATGAGGAAAGGGAATTCGAGTTGGAAAAGGAAAGTCAAGTGTGTCATAAAGTTCTTTTATACAAGAAAGATAAGTTTTTGAGTTTTCAGCCTCTCTCCAGCCAGACAAATTGTGATTCAGAAAATTGTCTTTTCTTCTCAAGATTGTTTCAGTAAGATTCAAAGCCATTCTCCATCTTTGGTCACAGAAGTTCTCTAAACCAGCTTGGAATTCTATAGTCTCAGTTGGTGTAGATATTGTACCGCCGGTAATAAATCTCAGGATACGATTTAGAAAAACATCCAATTTTTTCGAATTTGTCTCTGAGATAGTTATAAGTGCCTCACAACCATGTTCAACTGCTGCTCTTACTTAGTTCTTATAAGCTGTGTCAATTACATCCTGGGTAAAACTCCAAGTTGTATCAGCCAAACGTTTTAGAAATCAAGACCTGCGTTCGCCACGGTCAACAGCCTTTTTTATATGATTAATCAAGTTTGATTTTGAATTCCAAGTCCAAACCTAAATAAGAAGTACTATCAGTTCTTTTTAATAATTGATCCTTGTAACTTAGTTTAATGTCATGATGTTTAGTGCTGAGCAAGAAGAATTGAAAGGTGGTTTTGTCAGGGTTTCCTGTCATCTTATTACCGGCTGTCCAACTTTCTAAAAACACTAGTGCTGATTGGAGTGTTTTTCCATACGTTCAAAATCACCAACTGTGGTCCAAATTACAAGATCATCTGCAAAAAGTAAAGTCTGCACCCCAAGTTCAAGATTGCAAAGGGCATCATATATCACGTGTAGTTGGTTTGATTAGTAGCAACCAAGCCTCATTTTAACTGCAAAACTAGCGAGAAAAGAAGTTGATGTAAAATCACGTCCGATGTTATTTTCCTTGAATAAAGGTAGTTTATCATTATTGAATTACTCGTTTATTTGAGCATCATGTTTATTTTTCTTTAAAAAAATGCTTGAACAGTTTAACAATTTAAAGAAAACGATAATGCCGTAACTAAGCTGCCTGTTTCTTAGCGTGACCCACGCAGCAAATGTCAGTCGAGAAAGAGCTAAGTGAAAGAGGTTCGTTAGTTGGAGCCGAGAGATTTTCTACATGAGAGGAAAGAATATTTCTCTATTTTTTCGCTAATTTAGCTGTTAAAATGGGGGTCTGGAAATTATTAGTTAAATGAACTATGCGTGATTCTTTGACAGGAAGTTAAAGTATAGTTGTCATTAAGAATATTCAATTTAAAAAAGAGAGAATAAATAAAATTAATCACACTCATATTATATATATAATCTTTTAGAGAATATAACAGCAAAAGATTCGGATAATTACTTTTTTTCTACACCAGGAGATCTCTTAAATTTCAAAGGAACTGAGGCAATAAAGGTAATTTTTTTGAAACATTTTTTAAAGTAGAATTTTAAAACATTTCCTGATCATGAACGCAAGCAAAAATTTTCGTAAGAGACTTGAAATGTATTATTAAATTTTAATCGAGAAAAATCCTGGAACTTTACAAAATGCAAATTAATGGGTTTTTTTTTAATAAAAAAAATCTTCTAACAATAATACATTTAAGAATATTGAATTGAACATGAAAGCAAAAAATAAGGATGCAGAGGTGTTTTGAAGAATGAAGTAGAATTTCAAATTAATTCAAAATGGGCTGGGTGTATTCTAGAAAGTGAGGCTTTGGGAATATTGCCCAGAATGATTTGACTTAGAATTAGGAGTACAATATTTTTTGATTGCTGATTGATTTTTGATTTTGATTGTTCTTAGAAGCAACACCAGAGCTACTGCCGATTAACCTCGCAATTTTTATCATCGGTCGAGGTACCAGGACGACACTTGAGGTGGTAACTTCTTCCACTTAACTTCCGCCATTGTCATAGTAACCGAGTGGTTATTGTCGCGGGCTCACTACCGGTGTTGTTTCTTTCGAGTCAAGAGATTAAGGCTCCCGTCTACCCGCCATTTTGATTTCGTGGACGTAATGTTAATGCTATGGAATTTCGACTTTAATTCTCACATCTTTATTATTTGATCTATTTGAATGCAATCAAGTGCATTTGAAAGAGCAAAAAATAATCAATGCTTCTGTAGAATTACTTTTTTCCTAAGATTTTTAAAAATATTTTTATTCTTATTTTAATTATTCGTTTTTGAGTTTTCCGGTCTTTAAAGAATATTTTCAAATATTTTTAAAAATCGGAGGCAAAAAGTAATTCCACAGAAGCATTCATTATTTTTTGCTCTTTCAGATACACTTTATTGCATTCAAATAGATCAAATAGTAAAGATGTGAGAATTAAAGTCGAAATTCCATAGGATTAACATTAAGCTGACGAAATCAAAATGGCGGGTACACGGGAGCCTTAAGTTCTGATGTCTGGGTGATTGATATAGCTGAAACACGATAAATTTGTCGAAGTTCAGTCCTTTATGTTGTGGTGGTCTGGAAACTTAGAGAGTTGCCAGGTCAGATATCGTCTTCGTTGGAGGTGAAAATTACGAGGTCCGTCGCCAATAACCCTCGCTTTGCTTCTCAGTGTGACGTTAATAAAACAATTTTCAATCAAGTGACAAGAGTGATATCTATACTGATTCCTCTTTCTTCAAAATCGAAGTCTCGAATAATTTTTTTGGGAATTTCCCCCCTTCCTTGATACAAAACAGAAAACATAGCGGGGACAATATATTTTTTATACCAGTAATTGGCACGTTAATGTTAAGTTTTACGAATTACTTTTGATTTTAAAAGTGCTTTTTTGCTCGAAGAGAAATCTAAAATTGATAAAATTCCTTCATTTAACAACTAAATATACATTTAGTAATTTTAATTAGAATCAAGTGATTAAATTTATGAAGGGAAAAATAAATTTAATCACTTCGTAAAAATAATAAAAAAAAATTCTATGCAAAGTTTTGCAAAGAACAGATTTAACCACCCAAGGTGCGCTTTCTTCATAATTATTATTAAATTACTCAATTAAATACAAGAATTAAAGTAAACTATGAAATATCAAGAAAAAGACAATAGTAAACTTTTCAGATCTTAAAATTAAAGCAAATGATAAATTATTAAATTGAATATATTTAAATTGAATTTAATTAAAGTTGAAGCAAATGATAAAAAATTGGTACGCCAAAACGCCTTATCGAAACCAATAGCCCCTTAAGTGGCTAAAAAATTCACGAATTGCTTAAGAAATCAAGAAAGGGTATTACATGAAAGGATAAAAGTATGTAAAAATTGATTCGATAACTATTGAACGAAGCTTTATTTAAAAAAGAGAGAGGTGGAGACTCAAAACCAACGAAGTTCTTATTTGATTATGTATAATTTCTGCTACAGGTCGTGAGTACTGCAGTGCATGAAGAGTTACGTTAATACAAGACTTTTTTCAACATTTTTATTTCACGAACAACCACTAAGTATACCAATCAAATCAAAATTATCACGAATCCTCTTTATCCTCTGAGATTCATTCTGCAAAGTGTTAAAAACGGCTTTTACATAAACCTGAAAATAAATCAAAAACAACACTCTTCAGCCGATTACCTCAATCTCATTGATAGTCCCCTCAATCAACAGCGAGAGAGAAAGATAAAAGTCAAATAGAGAATGCCTGCCGACGTCTTCATCCCTCTTCAAAATGCGCTATCATACCCCCTAATGAAAAAGAGATGGGATCCACCTCTGATTACGTAAATTAACTTTTGTTTAGCGGCGATTTTTATCGGTAATAAGCACTTTCCATTAGCCGGAGACGGGTGTTATTTATGAATAATCTTCCACAAAAGCCTCACTCGTCAAAGTCACGGTCCGAACAATGCGCGCTGGAGTCGCATGCTAACGAACCACTGGGAGCGAAGTTTGCATTCATCAAAGGGATGCTTCGAATTAAGAAAAAACGCTGCTGTGTCTTCTTTTCTTTTGTGAAGGGAATCAGAATTATCGAACGAGAGATCACGTCCGACTTGTAACGCCATGCCTTGTCTAGAAATGGTTTCTCCACCCTTCCTTTTCTGTAGGCATCTCCATCTCCCTTTATTTTATCGTTTGCTACGTAGATATTCCCCCCCCCCTTTTATCATCTTCCGGTGATGACAAGATAAAAGAGTTTTGGATTTGGAGGCTCTGTTTATAAAGAAAACATCGAATAAGAAGTTTTATTTTGCATTAACTTCGCCCAAGAGTTGCAGGAGGACTATTTGCGACAGACCATGTTATTTTGAATCAAGGTTAAATGGTGACATCTGAACTGATACCTTGCTCTCCTAACCTCCCCATCCCGCAACATAAAAAATTTGAGACTTTTGTTAACTTTTTTGTTTACAAGAGTAGTCCTTCTATTTCACATGAATCTTCAAGGATCATAAACTCTCAATTCCAGCTTAGCTTCTTCAGTTAAGTACGGGATTTAAGGGGGCACATTACCTTAAAAATGACCAAAATACCGAAAAAGTAATTTCGTTACCTTAATTTAATTGTATGACATTTCTAAATATGTGTACAAATTTCACAGCTCTCTAGGCACATTGTTTGATGGGTTATTTTATTTTTTTTTTTAACAATGTGCCAAATAATTTCATTGAACTTCAAAATCTTAAGTTGCTTTTTCTCGTCTTTTATTTTTTTCATGACGGTCATGCATTCAAAATGGTAAGGCCTATTTTTTTGCAATTTATATAAGGTTTTGAAATATTTCTGGTTGTTTTGTTTAGTAAATTCGATGATTCTGGGCATGAAATAAGGAATTAGATAAACAGGCTTTTTTAATTCCCAAAACTAAATATAACAGTTTTTTTTTTATGGTTTTTCATACTGTCAGATAGAAATCTTTTTTTTCCTTCAAAATTGTGTATTACACTAAGACATGTATATAACTGTGAGAAAAACTTTTAAGAAATTGTGAAAATAAATTGTGTTAAAATATTAAAACTAATATAAGGAATTTTAAAGTAGTGAAATATTTTGGAAAAAAAAATAAAACTTAATGATATGTATATACATATTTGCATAAAAGAAAAATTAATTTCTTGAAATGTATATTTTATGCATAGTCTAATATGGTGCATAAAAATACTTTGTGATAAATGTACTAATTAAAAAAACTGCTGACAAGAAACCTTGTTCCTTAAAAATATTAAGAATATAAAACTTATTGTATAGAAGGATCAACAAGATAAAACTTTTTGTTAATAACTGTTTGTTTTATCATTTTGATTCTTTGATCTAGTAAAGAGTATGGTAGATATAATTGTTTTTCCTGATATTCATGTGCATAGATGCATTAACTGTTTATTTTTGTTTTGGAACAAATGTCAACGCCTAAGGCCCATCTATCGGCCTTTTTGATTTCGTGGCCTTAATGTTAATCCTAGTTATGGAATTTCGACTTTCGTTCACAAAATTTTTACTATTTGATCTATTTGAATGCAAAAAAGTGCAGCTCAAAGAGCAAAAAACAATGAAGGCTTTTGCTGAATTAAATTTGCTATCCGATTTTTAAAAATATTTGTACCATTATTTTAATGATTCACTTGTGAGTTTTTCCTGGTTTTTTTAAAAAAAGTATTTTAAAATATTTTTAAAAATCGGAGAAAAAATTTTATTCCACAAAAGCCTTTGTTATTTTTTGCTCTTTCAGATGCACTTTATCGCATTCAAATAGGTCAAATAGTAAAAATATGAGAACAAAAGTTAGAACTCCGTATGATTATCATTGCGCCCTCGAAATCAAAACGGCCGGTAGATGGGAGCCTTAACAACTCTAAAGCAGTGGTTCCGAAAGAGATTGGTACTGCCCATTGAGAGACGTTGATTTAAGGGAGCATTGTTATTCCAAGACTAATTTAAAAGGCATGAGCATCAACTGCCACCCCCTTCTTCCTAAGGAATACTAGCAATGATGTTCTGAAAAGCTAATACTAAAAAAAATCGAGAGCAAACTTCAATAAATAGTTGTAAATGTCTTTTAATCAAGATCAATCCGTAAGAAATTAGGTGTTGGTATATTACATTTTTCATTATATTTATTGGTACAATATAAATTTCATTACCTTTAAACTGTATATACATATGGTACATAAACCATATATACAGTGCTCCATAGTTTGTAAATATATGTTCCATTTTGAAGAACAAAACTTACATTTAAGAGAATGGACTGGTCATGAGAAGATTAAAGCTCCCAATGACAAGCTACCGCAAATTTCGAGGCATAATGTTAATTCTGTGGAATTTCCTACTTTTCTTCTCAAAATGTGATTATTTTATTTTATTATATGGAACAAAATGCATTCGATAGAGTAAAAAAATATTTCTGCGTGATTACTTTCGTTTCCTAGATATTTTTAAGCATTTATTAAAGATCGAAAAAACTCACAGTTTCATTCTCGATTTTAAGAGAGATGGTCGATGTGTTTTTTAGGAAATAAAAGAAAGGCGAGAATTTTTTTTTCCTTCATTATTTTCTTCAAAAAAGGGTGATAGTATAAGTTTTCAGCGTAAAATGATGAATCCAAATCTCATCGACGGTAACAACTCGACGTTGAAGCAATAAAATATAATCTATGTTTCCATGCCAAGTTAGTTTTATAGCCACTCAACAGATTGTAACACACTAGTGTAACATGGACTTGCCTTGGCAAAGCTATCTGTCTTCAAAAGCAGGCACTTTTTGAACAAACCTCATATATTACGTATGTAATATTAAATTTTGATATTCCCAATACAAAATAATTTTCAATAGCAACGAAGTATACTCCAAAAAGTTGAAATTTAATTATTGTAGAGCATCTACTTTACATCAGTTAGCTGTAAATACAAACAATGACCCGTACTTTACAAATGATCGTATATTTTATTCTCAGATTATATACATTTTTGAAAAAAGTTTTTAATTCTAATCTCAATGTTATCATTAAGCGTACAATGAACTTTTCAAGAAATTTTACTACAAAAAAGTGTAGTTGCATTATAAGGTTACTTATATATTTTCATATAGTTGTAGTCACACCCAACAATACGAATATAAAAATATTCGTTGACATTATGAGAACAATTCCATCATATTTTTGTCACATTAATGGGAAATTTATTCAAGTTTCTGATGGTTAATCATAATCTACATTCTCATGAATGTTTCACGAACTAAAAAGAAATTTAATAAATTGGTTTGAGTGTACTATAACAATAGTAATTACATGCTTGCCGGAATTCTTTGTTTCCTCAATTTAGAACATTTTTAAAACCTAGTTATTAACTTATTTCCCCAGATTGACATTTACTATAAGAAAAATATTATATATTTAAACTCCGAGAAACATATTTCCAAATAAGTAAAGCAATAAGTAAATAAATAACCTGTTTTGGGAATGTCTTAATTTTAAGTATCAGAATTCACATACAAATACTCATAACATTATTTCAGATTGAAAACTATTCTAATAGGAATTTTTTGTTGAGAGTATATTTTACTACTCAATTGAATTCTGTTACAATTAAAACCTTCTTTTTTTTACTGAGGAATGTGCTAACTTTCCATGTAATGGGTTCTCACGCACTTTTCCTTTCAACTAACACTTGTGGCTGTTTTATGATGTTTTTTTTTATTTGAAAATCTCACATTGTAAAAGAATCGCAATAAATGTAAATTAACGTTCTATATAAAAATACAAGTAGTGAATAGAATGAAGGAGATAGATGAATTAGAGAGATTCAACGAAACACTATATTACTTCGAGCAACTATGAAGTTATACACTAAGCGTGTGTACCTGATTCGATTCTCGTTACTAGAAGTCAGCTTGAAGATCCACTGATTTGAAGTCGACTGTTTGGAGTTCCCTGGATAAATAGAACTCTTCGTTATAATGTTTGGCTAAAGACATAATCAATTAACCATTCCACATTATTCAATAATTTTGATACTGCTTATTCAAAGTTTGAATAAAAAGTTAAAGACTTTTGGATGATTATTTTTTGTGTCACTATGTCTATTAATCACACGTCGTGCAGCGGGACTGACACAGATTAAATCTGTCGACATTGTAAGTTCTCTAGTTGGCATAGCATGGAAGTTTGGAGAAGGGTGCTAACTCAGGTGTTTTAGTCCTCGTCTCTTGACCGAGGATCAAAATGACGATCCGCATCGCCTAACTCTCATGTTCTACTAAGAGCGAAATTATTAAGCAAACAAAAGTCTCCTAATCACATCGATGACCGTTCGATGTAAATGTCAAAGCTTAAGAAATTGCATATATATAGATTGCGCTTGAATTTTAATTATGCAATATGATTAATGGATATATAGTGAGTTATTAAACGAGCTTGAGTTAGTATTATGATATGTTTTCCTTCTTAAATGTCTTCCGAGTTTGGATTTTTCTGTACGATATTAGAAAAAGACAAATCTAAATTAAGGAGGGGGGGATAATTGGTTAGCATTATGCAAGAAATAAAAAATTGCCTTGCTCGGTAGTTACTTAATTTTTGTAACAGGCTTTCATGCTCATTATTTTTAAATAACCCTAGGGGTTACGTTATTGAATTTGAGAATCTCTCTTTGTAAAGAAGCCGTGACTTATGCAAATTAACATTATTACCTGATCCACTATACTTTTTATATAGTGGATCAGATAGAAAGGAAATGTATTAAAGAGAAATATAGTATAAATATAGAAGATTGAGGAATAAGCTCGATTGATGAACGCGCTTAATCGGTACCAGCAGGTGTAAGGAGATAATCTAAGAGTGATTATCTGAGTCCCAAGAAGCTTATTGGAATCAGATATAGCTTTGCTGTTAAGTAGAATTGTGAAAAACGGTAAGATAACTATTAAGTGAACGCTCCGCATTATTCGATTATTTTGAAATTCTTTATTCAAGACCGAACAAATTAAATAATAATTTTTTGAAACTAATCTTTGTCGAATAATTATGTTTCTTGATATAAATAACAAATCCAGTTTGTTGTAATTTTTTGTTAATGTTATGAGTAGTTTTTGAGACTTAACAATCATTTTGGCAATTTGAATATAACTTTGTTGTATAAATTGGCTATAAAAGAAGCAAGAGGTCTCCAATATCGCACCAGTTTCGTTATTAACAATAAAAGCCATCGAGATGCTATAAACAAGATCTAATAAAGTAATAATCAAATAAATTTGTTACAGCTTTAGAATGAACAAATTGTTTTTCGAATGTGGGGCGTTTACTGAATCGCAACCAAGGATTGGGAAAACCCTATACCTCTCCTGTTAAATTCATCAAATTTATGCACGTTTTTTCTCAGAAACGATGCAAGATAGCATCATAAAATCTTTATGGGAGTGAGAGTATCATATTTTACGTATTACACCACATCATTTTCTTTTTAAGTAAAAGAGAAAAAATTATTATTTATTCATTTATTATTACTCTGAAATTAGCTTTTATGGCACAATTTCAAATAAATAATTCTCGAAAACTCCTTAAACCCCTTGTTTAAAAGTATATAATAGAACACAATATATATGTCAATAAAATATAGAATTCTTAAGTTTTAGAGATATTGAGAAAAATGAACACAAATCAGAAAAATTCATGTTTTGAGAAAATGACTTTTTAAGATTTTTCATTGAAATTTTTATTGCTGATTACAAAGTTAAATTTAATAAAGTAAAAAATTTTATGAAGGATTATCACATTCTTTATCTCTAAAGAGACTTCAAGTTTCCTTTTTTATATTTTCATTCATTTGTTGGCTTTTTTTTTAAAATTCCTACTATTAACTCATACTCTCCCTATAAATATCTCATTCAAATTTTCAATCGTTTATAAAATTCTTTTTATTCATCCACTCAAGTTCAAATACACTTTTTTAAAACTTGTAATGGATGACACTTGATGTTAATACAGTTTTTTCAAATAATAATTCATTTAATTAAATTTAATTGGTAAAAATGCAGTTTAGTCCAACCACTTGGCGCCATTTCAAAAATTGCCAAACTTGGCATTTTTTCGACTGATCGTTAAGTCCACGAAACGGAGTAGGGTAGCCACATTTGGCAAAATACCGCCAAATAACAATAAAAAGTAACTAAAATAATATTTTTCTTTGTTGACCTAAGTAGGAATTGTCTTAATTTTTTTTTATATTACTTCTTTTATATTCAGGTGGTTTCCGCTTCCCGTCGATAAATGGGTTCTTTATCTAATTCCTTGATACTTTTCACACCGCAATGATCTGGATCGATTCCAGTCTTAGGTAAGGTATGGCATTTATTACATTTCCTACATTAAAGCAAGGAAAATCCTCAAAAACATCACATTTTGAAGTTTCAATTGTCACAAATACAGCTTTTGCTACACAAGTCCGTATGACAGTGTCTACAGATTCATTAGGATTCTGTATTTTCCCATGAAGGTTTTTTCTTAGCAGCTCTAAATACAAGTTTAATGATTTCCATTATTGGTATGCATATGCTTGGTGTAGTCATATGTTTCACTTTTTGCTTGGTCACGATGAAAACCTCACCAGCTTTCAGATTCAACTGGACAGTCATTATTTGAATTTTCCTTGTTCAATAAGGAAAGGATATTTAGGATTTGAAATGAAAATATTGCTGCATTTTTAGAAGGAATTCAACATTTTTTCTTATGGATTAGTTGTAGAATACCTAGATTTTCATAACAGTCAGTTTTCCTGTTTTTACCCCTAATGACTTTCCCCCACAAAGTTTTTTTTATCAGAAATTTTTTTCTTTAGTTCAGCTAACCGAAATCTCATTCACATCTGATTGTGTCAATGCATTCTAATTATTCAGCATATTTGATTTCATAAATTTTAAGAGACGCTATACTTCTGAAAGTTTTCGTATCTTCATCTCCAAGATATTTACCATATCGAGCATTATACAATGTTAGTGATGTGTTAAAAATTTCTTTGACATGGTTGACCTTCACCCCCCTCCTCACTTGATTCACTGTAATTATTAGTGCATTTATCTAAGTTGTTTTATTGATTTTTATAAAGGACACTTACAAATTTTGGACAAAATTGATACATTCATTAGTTTCTCCGTGTTGACACTTGCTACTATGACACCATCATAGAGATGGATAGCCTCACTTTTACCATTTACCATCAAAGGCGACACACAAAGTTCAGACGTCATTATTGAAGGATGTACTGTTTTCAACTTCAGCTTTCATTTTCTCAATGCATACTTGTTCTGAACAAAACATAACTGTATTATGAAAATTTTGAGCATGAAGGTGGCAAATTCGGCACTCCACACAGAATTCTACCACCTGCTCGACCTTTTCTAATACTGCAAATAACATACATAAATTTCAAGTCTAAATCAAACAGGTTTATTTTTGATTCAGTATTTTCTTATCTATCAAGATTGACTAATTCAAAGGAGTTTTTGCAATCGTTACAAAGGATCTGTGATTCTGATTCAAGGTCTATCTGCCTTTTAAACCCACACACATATGTGTCCGATTACAGTTTTTGTAAACAGCAAATTTATCCAAAACATATATGAAAACACTTGATGGTATAATTTTGTATATATCCGAGATCCCAGTGTTTTTATATTATTTCTTATACTGAAGAAAATAATTGTTTATTATGGCACTTCTAGTCTGACATTAGCATTTGATTAAATAATAGTCTCAATATAACTGATGTTTGACTTTCAAAAGATTTTTATATATATTTTTGAATATACTCTTATTTTATGGTATGCTACGCTAATTAACTTTTATAATACTAAAATATGACTTTCTGAAGAAAATATAACATAATCTAAGTGTGTGTGTGCAAGACACTCAAGATACATGAAAAGTATTTAAGAATCACGTAAGAAACAATACGTGGTTTGGCTATAAAATAACAGGACTGACGCTGCTACAGAAGTATGAAATCACCAAATGCCAGTGACCGAAGGCTGTTTAGCATGAAGCCTTCTTTTCTGAATGGAGTGGCTCTAGCTTCTGTAAATAAGTCTGTATCACCATAGCCATTGTTATTTTTTTTTTTCTTGTTCCGCCCAAAAAAATAATAAGCGCAACAATAGAGATACAAATTGTTATGAAATTTCACATAAAACTTCGAAGAAACTCTACTGAAACTTATAATTTATTGAAAGAAGTGTATAGCAATGAATTTTCAGCGTGTGCAGGTGCTTTTGGGTGGTTTAAGCATTTTCAAGATGGCCGAGAAGTCGTTGAAGATGATTCAAGCCCGGGTCACTCTTCTACGTTAAAACTGGATGATAATATCTAAAAAATCGGTAATCTGGTTCGATTTGATGTTCGGTTAAATATTAGTGAAATTGCTAACACTGTAGGAATTGACTCAGAATCCCTAGAGCACATTTTATACAGCAAATTTAGCATGCACAAAGTGTGTGCCACAATCGTGCCTAAAATTCTCATGTTTGAACAACAAGAAGCTCGCAAAAATATTTGTTCTGATATTTTGCATCATTGAAAAAGACCTTAAACTGATCCAAACTTATTGGAAAGGATAGTAACGTATGACGAATAATGGATAGTTTACTTATAATCCTGAAGCGAAATGCCAATCCATACACAGGAAGAGCCCATCTTCCCCGAGAGCTAAATAAGATCAAATGGGCAAATCAAAATTCGAAGCTTTTTTCGACATTTTTGAAATTGTACACCTTCACTGTGTTCTTGAAGGCCAAACTATTAATCAACATTACTACTTTCATTTTTTTACGGAACTCTAAGATAGGATAAGGAATAAACGAACCAAATTGTGGAAGGACAAGTCATTTCGCATTGCCTGTCAAGAGGTTTCTAGCCAAGTACAGCATCTCTCAGTGTTAGACCATCCGACTTACTCACCAAATCTCGCTCCATACGACTTCTGTTTCTTAAGGTAAAATCTGCATTAAAAGGAACAGTATTTGAATCTGTTGAAGCTGTGAAAGAGAAACGGCACGCATCGTGAAAGATCTGGCAGGAAAAGACTTACAGTACTGTTTCGAACAATGGAAGAATCGTAAGGAGCGTTGCAGGGATAGAGGAGGGGTGTATATTGAAGGTGATAATAAGTACAAATATATGATATCAAAATAAAATGTTTTACAGCATCATTCTCGTTATTTCATAGCCATACCTCGTACACACAGTTAAAAACTGTAAATAACATTTGCAGTTAATTCAACAGCTGACAATTCTTTTATAGTAAGAAAGCAGGAAAAGTTAAACAGGAATAATAAAATACGTAGATCATTAAATGAGCCACATCATGAGAGAGGGTTATTTATATTCTTTAAATGGCCAAGAAGTCATGAAATACTCTAAGAAAAGGAATGAAAACTTCTTCCGACACTTCAATTTCTTCGATAAACAATTTGATACATCGTTAGAAAGATAAAAGTTAAGCTATTAATGATATAAAAAAGAAAAATTGAATTCTTGGCACAAATTCCCTTACTATGTGTACTAAAAGATTATAATTAAGAATCTGTGGCATAGCAAACACTGAGTGAGCCTTGCATCAAAATTTTCTAAAGTCCTTTTTTTGGAAAATAAATAAGAACTCTCGTATTAATAAAATACATTTGAAAGTGTCAAAAACATGTGTACATAAGCATTTCATTGAAAAAAACCTTTATATTTAACAAATTATCCTAGTTGCTAAATAGCTACTTTTCTTGATTTGTTTCGTCAAATGTAATTATTATAGCATCTATAGCTAAAGACGATTTTAGTTTACTAAATTCTTCCATTTCTGTGAATAGTATTGATAAGTCCGATAGTCGTTCATGTCCTATAGAATTCTAAGATAATTTTTATTAAGATTTAGCTTAGGAAAAATTCTTTCAGCTGTTGCAGTTATAATTGGTAAGGTCAAAAATAGTAAGCACACTATTACAACATACGGAAAATTGAAGACGAGGCTATTGGAATTCATCAACAGTAATTACTTCATAGAATGAATTTTCTGAATTTCAGATATCAAATAGCTTCTTAAAGCAATTAATAGGAAAATATCAACTGATATTTGTTAATCATATTTATTAACCAGTTTTTATTATTTTGTTGGAAAATGACAGAGTTTATCCGGTTGTAAGATTTCCATCTTATTACTTTGATCATGAAACTCTAAAATCTTTGTTCAGTTTGAGATATTAATATATCTAGAAAGCAATAATACACATTGATTTGGAAGTACGATTCCAGACACGAAATTCTCTAATCTTCTAATAACTCACAAAAAAGCGCTTCGTTCTCTCGTCTTTTATTTTTGAAAACTGGTATTTTCAAAAACTGGAAACTGGTGTTCACTCCAATCTTTTGCTAGATATCTGGATTCATTTAGCAAACCATTGGGTGAATTTTAATTTCTCATTTCTATCAGTCTACTCAGTGAATTATTTAACAAAATACTAACTTTATGTAAGTTATTTTTTCATGCTAGGGTTTTAGAAACCGGGTCTATGATTTCTAATAGTCAAGAAGAAAAAAAGCAACAAACAAAATAAAATCATAGCTTTCAAAATTATTGATTTTTCTTTTACATTCATCACGCTTGTCACGTTATTTTTACAACAGAACAAAATACCGATATTGAGGTATTCAAACAAATTTATTTAAAAATCACTTAAAATTAATACACTTAAAATATTCTTACGTTTATTAGATATGGTACTCAAATAAATCTTTGCAGATTCCACCAACATATTGTGAAGAATAAAGGATAGTTACTCGTATTTTTTCCCTTTTCTATATAAATATCCAAGTTTCTCTCGCTTTCCACCCTTATGTTGCTGTTGCGATTGTTAATTAACACCACATTGGGAAGTGACACGTGGGCTATTGGAGACGAATCCTGTCATTTTGAACCTCGTTCAAGTGACGAGAACGATACCGGAGCTGGCACCTCCCTCTCCGAATTTTCACACAACATCAAAGGGCGGCAGGTTTAACGTGCATCAGCCCCCGGCTATACGGTCAGTCTTCAGAGGCATCAGAGTTCGAACCCACGACTCGACGAAAACAACACCGACGGCGAGCCCGCTACCATGATCATTACGCTAAGAGGCTATTTTTTAATTCCTACAATTAGCTCACATTCTCCCTACACACACACACACACACA
>BMAW01072048.1:720761-745598 GCA_019974015.1 Nephila pilipes
AGATCCCTACTGATTACTGTATCCAGTATAAGATTAACCATGGCTTGTAAGAATATTTATAATTTTAAGCAACCCTACTATGTAACAAGAAAGACTTTCTAAAAAAATTTATTTTCAAAAAAAAAGTAAAAAAGAAAGACTGAAATAAAACAAATCGCGAAAAAAATCAAAAATGAAGGTTTTTCTGTGGAGCTGTTTCGCTTGTAGATTGCTAATTTCAAAAAAATTGTTTTTATTTTACTCTTATGAATAAAGATAAAAAATATTTTTTTTTAAAAATGCTCTATAATGTCCAATCTTTTCTCAACTTAAAGAAAAGGTGTGTTTTTCTACATTATTGCTTATAATCACTGAGGAAAAAATTATGTTGTGAGAAGTTAGTTTTATTTTTGTTCTGAACTTAGTTATATTTTCTTGTCTCACTGAATTTATGTTGAGTCACATAGAATAACCTATCCAACAGTACTATGAACATAAAAGCCAAAACCCATTTGTTTTATTTCAATAAACGCATAGCACACGTGAGACTATGAAATATTTTTACTTTAACTCATGTCTCCGGGTATCTTTTAATATTTTAATTACTTCATATAGATTTCTCCTGTCTAATTTAATTTGCTCAGGTAAGAACAAAAAACGCGTGTCCGAAATAAATAATGTTGACGACATGTTCCGCCTCACTCTTCCCATTCTTCAAGGATCTCTGTGAAATAACCTGAAAACTGCTCACATAACATCTCCTCCTCAATCCTTTACGCTCCACCTGTCGCCGTCCTTCCCTTCTTTTGTCTTCTAAAATTCCGTACTTGTTCTTGGCTCTGTTCTTTTTCACGGAATACGGAATTTTCCCATTTTTTCATAAGATAACAAATGCTAAAACCCATTACACACGAAAAAAAAGAAATAACCACTTTCGTTTATAAGAATTTCCAAACCATAGAGATGTAAGAGAGATACAGAGCTTCGCTTCTTGTTTGTGAGACGCGTAAACAATGGTGTCAATCCTAACGGAAATTGGTACTAATGTTCGAATTTGTGCATCGTTAAGAGGGGAAAAAACCATCTGAGAACATACAGAACGATTAGACAGATATGTCATTGGAATGGTCAATTGGAGGTGGAGGTTGTTGTTGTTTGTTGATTCTGATTATGCGGTTGAACTTTAATAGAAGAGGTCAAGTACGAAGTCACGTGTCTGGAAGTTTGACCAGAATATTTGAGAAAAGCCTGAGCGATCGATAATTTAATCGAGGTAATAATCATAATCGTTTCTTCCTTCTGTGAATAAGCACGGAGCCGTATCTTGTACTAGTGATGTGGAAGAGACATATCGTAATTGGACACGTTTTTTTGCAATTGTTAAAGTAGGTAATTCCTTTAATGTACTGAAAATGAAGCAGGGCAAAAAAACATTCGATCTTTTTTCGTGGAATTGTCTTCCAGATTTTCTTGGCATTAAACCAAATTTGGAAACCAATTCTAGTGAGACTATTAAAAAAGTTCTGCGAATATTTCAAAGAAATATCATGTCACAAATTTCATGATTAACGATTAATTACTCATAAGGAGATAAATATTCAAATATACATTTAATTGAAAATTGACAGATTTTTGTTTACTTATTTACTTCGCAAGAGGGCTATTATATTACACTCATGGTTTCGAATCAGTTAAACAGTTAGACGACACCTGAGCGAAGTCTCTCTCTCCTTCAAACTTCCATCACCTTCGTGTGACTTCAAACCGAGCGATTTAAAATGCACCCCACAATATTCTGATCTTTAAATCAGGAGTCGAACTTACTGACAGATCAAACAACCTCCGGTCTCGTGTTCGTGGCTATGTAACGATTAGGCCAAATGTGGCTACGTATACACAATAGGTTAAATCCAAATTTACTACGCTTACTACATAATGAATTTTCGTTTATTTTGTATTTAAAAATAGTTAATGATACTAATTAACGATAAAAAAGTATTAAACCTAAGATAATTTATTCGGTTTTTTTTTTTCGGTGTCTACATCTCTAACCAGATGAAAAGATTCAACGGCAAGTCGAAACAAAATTAAATTCAAATTAGAGAAAGTAAATAAAGAAAAGATAAAGTAAAAAAGAAAAAAAGTAAAAGTATTAAAGTTATTATGCTTCAAAGATATCTTTTGTTAGATAATTTTAGTATAAAACCATTTTAATTCTTAACGTCTTATCACAATTTAAAAGAAAAAGTCTATTTGAAAACGTATTTGTTATATTCTTACTGATTTGTTAAGAGAAATAAAATGTATTAAACTTAGAATTACTACTTTATCAGTTTTTTTTTTTTTTTTTGTTTTATCGAATTTTTACTATCATTAAAATCATGCATGTGATTTGTACTTCATTTATTAATCTTTCAATGCAACTTTTGCAAAAGTTTTGAAGACATATGCATATATTTAATAAGAAACGGAAATAAAATTTTTTAACGTTTAGCGCTCGGTTTTAGTGTAAAAATAAATATTTTACACATTCTCTCAACTCTCCCCACCCTGAAAAAAATTCATACAAATCATATTTCGAACTTATTTGTCTTGCGCAAATTTGATAAACTTATATAAACTCGAAACCGATGTGATTGATTGATTGGTTATTAACGCCACCAACAAACCCGTGACTATTGTCGAAGTGAATATCACTATTTGCATCTCCAAGCGACGGAAGGAGACACGAACTATACTTTCCTCTCTCAAACTTCACAACACGCTTTCTGGGGAGGACTCTTAGGAACCTGGACAGATTTGAAAATTCATCAGTCCCACAACACAATGGGTCAAAAGGACATCAAGACTCAACCACAACCTAGTAACAACACTGGTCGCAATGCGTCATCACATCCACTTAGGCTCTAGAGTTTGAAACCTCAAACTTAATAAATCTTTAAAAACAAAATAATAGTAATAATAATATATATTTTAGAATCAAAACTTCAAAAAAAAAATGGAAAAAAACTCTACATTTTCCAATAACCTCTACAATCAACATGCTATTTTTTCCAATAATGCGTTTTTTCACAGTATCGCGTGTTTGATCTATATGCGTGAACTGTATTTAATTTGTGTTCATATAATAATGGATTTTTTTAAATGTATTTTTTTTAGTGATTTTCAGTCATCGGGGTTTCGAGTATACGGTGATTATGCTGGATAGATCATCGTCAGTGATGAATACTGCAAATAATGCTGCAGATTTCTAGTAACTTTTCACTCAGTTTCAAATATCTAGGTTTATATTTTTAAAGGAAATAAAATCCCACTACACCTAAACACATTAATATAATTTGTTCACAAACTACCCTTTTTACATTTAAATATATAGTTTTACATCAATAGCTATGATTTTAAGTTCAGGGTCCCTTATTTGCCTTTTAATATGCTTCACCTGATATCAAAGAATAGGACTTGAATGATTCATTTTTTTTAAAATTACAGGATACGCCAATGTAGAATATTCAAGACATCTGAATTGATTACTCTAAAGAAAATGTGTTCTAATTGATACCGATGCTCCACGCAGCCATTCAAGTGTCAGAAAATCGAAGCATTCAAACAAAGTTTATTACAAAGTACTAAAATAGTTCTTTTTTTTGTATAGTTGTAATCAAAGTAAACGCAGATACCCGAAAGCACTATTTCTAGATCTGTTCAAGATGAAACAATCAGGCTTAGCAAAAGAGATTGGAAACACATCAGTAATTATTATTTGCCACGCTGCTTTCCTTCTGAGATTTTCATTGATGGTTAACATTAAACAAATAACAACAGCAAGAATCACGTATTATAAAAAAGAAATTAAAATCAATTCTCTACATAAAACTACAAATAAAATTTTATTTTAGTTCATTTTTACAATAATTACAATTAATATAAATATGTATATATACATATGACATGAATCACATAGCAAGTGCAAAAAAAAAAATTCCAGAGATCTACACGCTTCGTTACTGACGGTATTTATTCCTAATGTATATCCTGATAAATATTCTGATATAAGTGAAAAAATTTTCTCCCATATAAAACCATAAATTAATTGTTCGAAAATCAAATAAAAAAAATCTATTCTACATTGATTCGATCCGAAGGCGAAAATTTACATCTGAGCTCTACCAACTCATTAAGACACACATAAGACAAAAGACGTAGAAGATGTTTGTTTCTTAATTCATCCTAAATAATGTTGTAATTAGTTTAGCCAAACCATTCTAAGTGACAAGAACTATTTGGTAGTATTTTTGCCAAATGTCTACCCTGGTCCGTTTCACTGATAACGTTCAGCCAAAAAAAAAAATCGCAAAGTTTGGCAGTTTTTAAATCACGCTGATGATTGGAGCTCCAAGTGCATTTTCATCAATTAAATTTAATTAAATGAATTAATGCTTGAAAAAACTTTATTAACATCCGTGTCATCACTAGCAAGTTTTAGTAAAAATGTTTTGATGAGGGATTAATAAAAGTATTTTGATTACAATTGAAAATTTGAACAAGTATAGAGAAGAGTATATATATATATATATATATATATATATATATACTATTATAACATGATCAATAAGTTCGAGACTCCAACAGAGATGAGCGCTCAAGTAGTAAATCAGTAACCAGGTCTTTCTAGAGTACAACTTTTCTGAAACGTGCTGTAAAATTTTAAGTCAGTCGGAGTAGAAACAGCTGAGTTATCGAGGTTGGAGTAAAGTCGTTTTGTGCAGTTTGTTTAAAATGGAAAAACCGAGTTTCGTGTTCTGATAAACAATTCTTTTGTCTGTGGTAAAAAACCACCGCAAGCGAAAACAATGGATTAACAAATGTTACCCGACTCTTGTCCATCAAAACGTTTGACCGTTGGTTTGCCGGTTTAAACTGTGGTCTTACCGGCACAAATGACGCGGAACGCTCGGGTAGACTTGTGGAAGCCGTTACACCGAGAAAATGTGAGTGATGACAAAAATTATAATGAAGATCGTAAAAGTACGGCTCCGTGAGATATGCTGAGATGATACAGATATCAATGGAGGGGTATTTTACCTCCTCGCGAAAAATTGATACGATGTAAAAGGTTTTTCTTCGCTGGGGTGCCGCGATTGCTTTCGATAACAAAAAACAGCAGAGTCGATGTTCAGAAAGCTCGTTATCGCTATTTACTCGCAACAAAAAGATTTTGCGTCGTTACGCAGGTGCTCATGGACGGAAGCGCATGGAATACATCACTACCCAGATCGAAGCGCGTGGCGCACACGGCTGGCGAAGCCGTCGGAAGCGATCCGAACTGCAACAGTCAGCTGGCAAAGCTCATGGCGTGCAGTTTGGATACGCATGGCGTGATTTTCATTGACTACCTCGAAAAGGTAGAATCGATCAAGCAGTGATTATATGACTCTCTGGTCGTTTGAAGGAGGAGAATCAAGCAAAAACGACCGCAAACAGAATCTCTGAACTTATTGATCATGTGTCTATATATATATATGTGTAGTGTGTGGTGTGTGTGTGTGTGTGTGTGTTATGTGTGTGTGTGTGTGTGTGTGTGTGTGTGTGTGTGTGGCTGTGTGTGTGTGTGTGTGTGTGAGTAAATACACTTCCATATGATATCTGTGTCATCTCAGCAATCTCACGGAGCTTCACTTTACGATCTTTCATTATAATTTTTGTCACTTCACTCACATTTTCCGGTGTAACGGCTTCCACAAGGTCTACCCGAGCGTTCCGCGTCATTTGTGTCGGTACGACCACGTTTAAACTCGGCAAACCACCGACAAATCGTTGCTTTTGATGGACAAGAGTCCGGGTAACATTTTTCAATCCATTGTTTCGCTTGCACGGTGTTTTTACCCATTAAAAAAGAATGTTTTATCAGAACACGAAACTCGGTTTTTTCCATTTTTTAAACAAACTACAAAACGACTTTACTCCAACCTCGATAACTCAGCTGTTTCTGGTCCGATCGACTTAAAATTTTGACACGTTTCAAGCAAAGGTTAGTACTCTAGAAAGACCTGGTTACTGATTTACTACGAGCGCTATCTCTGGGTTAGTCTCGGAACTTATTGATCCATGTGTTATATATATATATATATATATATATATATATATATCTTGTTCAAATTTTCAATTGTTAATAAAATACTTTTTATTAATCCACTCAAGTTCAAACACATTTTTTAAAACTTGTAGTGGATGACACTTGGTGTTAATACAGTTTTTTCAAATATTAATTCATTTAATTAAATTTAATTGATGAAAATGCACTTGAGCCCAATCACCTCGCGTGATTTCAAAAACTGCCAAACTTTGCGATTTTTTTTTTGGCTGAACGTTAATTCAGTGAAACGGACCAGGGTAGCCACATTTGGCAAAATACTACCAAATAGTTCTTGTCGCCCAGAATGGTTGGGCTAAACTAC
Organism: Nephila pilipes; assembly: GCA_019974015.1. Classification (NCBI taxonomy): domain Eukaryota; kingdom Metazoa; phylum Arthropoda; class Arachnida; order Araneae; family Nephilidae; genus Nephila; species Nephila pilipes. The sequence goes on from BMAW01072048.1 coordinate 727,196, forward strand.
ATTACAACATTTAATTTAATGGATGAATTAAGAAACAAACTAATGCTTCTACTACGTCATGTGTCTTGTAATGGCAAAGTTGGTAGAGCTTCGGCGTAGAATTTTCATGCCTTCGGATCGAATCTCGTCGTAGAATAAAGTTTTTTTATTTGATTTTCGAACAATTAATTTTAGTTTTATATGGGAGAAAATTTTTTCACTTATATCAGATATTTATCAGGATATAAATTTAGGAATAAATACCGTCAGTGACGAAGCGTGTAGATCTCTGGAATTTTTTTTTTTTTTGCCACTTGCTATTGTGATTCAGTCATATGTATATACATATTTATATTAATTGTAATTATTTAATAAAAATGAACTAAAATAAAATTTTTATTTGTAGTTTTATGTAGGAATTGACTTTAATTTCTTTTATAATACGTGTTGCTGTTGTTGTTATTTTGTTTAATGTTAACCATCAATGAAAATTCCCACTAGGAAAGCAGCGTGGCAAATAATAATTACTGATGTGTTTCGCAATCTCTTTTGCTAAGCCCTGTGTATTCATCTTGAACAGATCTAGAATGTGTTTCAGGAATATTCGCGTTTACTTTGATTACAATCCTATACAAAAAAAGGTATTTTATACTTCTTTTGTAATAAACTTTGTTTGTGCTTTCGATTTTCTCCTAGAACACTTGAATGGCTGCGTGGAGCATCGGACCTCAGATTAAGAACCACTTTTCTTTAGAGTAATCAATTCAGAATGTAATATTCACATTGGCGTATCCTGTAATTTTAAAAAAAAATGAATCGAGTTCAAGTCCTATTCTTTGATATCAGGTGAAGGCTATTAAAGGCAAATAGGGGACCGATAATTATCAAAAATATAGCTATTGATGTATTTAAAACTATATATTTAAATGTAAAAGGGTAGTTTAGAACAAATTATATTAATGTGTTTGTGTGTGTAGTTGGGTTTTATTTCCTTTTAAAAATATAAACCCTAGATATTTTAGAAATATCTGAGTGAAAAGTTAATGAAATCGCAGATTATTTTACAGTATTCATAAATCTGACAGATATCTATCCAAAGCAACACCGTATCATCGAAAACCCCGGATGACTGGAAAATCACTAAAAATAACACATTTAAACAACAAAATCCATTATTATTATACAAAATTAAATACAGTTCACGCATATAGTCAAACACGCGAAATACTGTGTAAAAACGCCAGCTTATTGGAAAAGTGAAATGTTGGATTGTAGAGGGATTATTGGAAAATGAGTTTTTTTTTCCATTTTTTTTTTTTTTTTGAAGATTTCAGATTTCTAAAATATATTATTATTATTACTATTTTGTTTTTTAAGATTTTATTATAAAGTTTGAGGTTTCAAGCTTCTCGGTAGCCTAGTGGACGTGGACGCGAGCTTGCGACCAGTGTTGTTTCCATTGAGTTGTGGTTCGAGTCTTGATGCACTTTTGACCCATTGTGTTGTGGGACTGATGAATGCCAAATCTGTCCAGGTTCCAAGTCCTCCCGAAGGCGTGGTGTGGAAGTTTGGAGAGGAAAGTGTCAGTTCAGTGTCTCCTTCCGTCGCTTGAACGAGATGCAAAATGATGATATCCTTCGACAATAGTCATCGCGTTGCTTCGAAGGGTGGCGTTAATAACCAATCAATCAATCACATCGGTTTCGAGTTTATATAAGTTTATCAAATTTAAGCGAAGGACAAATAAGTTCGAAATATAGATTTGTTATAGGGGAATTTTTTTTCGGGGGTGGGGGGAGATTAGAGAATTGTGTAAAATATATTATTTTAATGACTAAAACCGAGCGCTAACGTTAATACAAAATTTTGTTCGTTCTTATTAAATATATTTTTGAAGAGCTAATCTCTTCAGAAACTCTGCAAAAGTTGCATTGAAAATTAATAAATGAAGCAAATCAAATGTGATTTTTAATGATAGATCAAAAATTCGCCAGGTAAAAAAAAAAAAAAAAACTGATATAAAGAATTCACTCTAAGTTTAATACACATTTTATTTTCTTAAATCAAACAGTAAGAATATAACAAATATCGTTTTCAAACTAGACTTTTTCTTTTAAAATTGCTTGTAAAGAACGTTAAAAGAATTAAAATGGTTTTTATACTAAATTATCTAACAAAAAGATATATTTTAGCGAACATAATTTCAATAACTCTTTACCTTTTTTTTCTTTTTTACTTTATCTTTCTTTATTTACTTTCTCTTTTAAATTTGGATTAATTTGTTTCGACTTGCCGTTGAATCTTTTCATCTGGTTAGAGAGATTTAGACACCGAAAAAAAAAACCGAATAAATATCCTTGGTTAATATTTTATCGTTAATTAGTATCATTAACTATTTTAAATACAAAATAAATACGAAAAATTCATTATTAGTAGCTGCAAAGTCGGTATTTAACCTATTAGTTTTCGTAGCCACGGTAGCCTAATCGTTATAGCCACGAACACGAAGACCGGCGTTGTTTCCGTCTAGTCGTGGGTTCGACTCCTGATTCATTAAAGATCCGTCGTGTAGTGGGGTGCATTTTAAATCTGTCGAGGTTTCAAGTCACACCCGAAGGTGATGTGTGGAAGTTTGAAGAGGAGAGAGACCGCTCAGGTGTCGTCTACTTCATTTAACTGAGATTCAAAACCATGAAGTCTGTCACTAATAGCCCTCGCGATGTGCGAAGTTAATAAGTAATAAAAATCTGTCAATTTTCAATTAAATATTATATTTGTGAATATTTATCTCATATGAGTAATTAATCGTTAATCATAGAAATTTAATGACATAGTTTCCGATATTTCTTTAGAATATTCAGAACTTTTTTAATAGTCTCACCTAGAAGATGACAGTTTCCAAAATTTGGTTTAATGCCAAGAGAATCTGAACAATTCCACGAAAAAAAAAGATCGAATGTTTTTTACGCCCTGGAGCTTCATTTTCGATGCATTAAGGAATTGCTCTTTATTAATTGCAAAAAAACGTGTCCAATTACGATAATAATCTCTTCCACATCCGCCTCTAATTACGAATACGGCTCGTGCCTATTCTGAGAGAAATAGCGGAAGAAACGATTATGATTATTCACCTCGATTAAATTATCGATCGCTCGGGCCACCTGCCTCAGAAATATTCACGGTCAAACTTCAGACACGTGACTTCGGCCTTGACCTCTTCTATTAAAGTTCAACCACCCTCCAATCGAACAATTAATCAACAAACAACAACAACCTCCACCTCCAATTGGCCATTCAAATGACATATCTTCATCTAATCGTTCTGTCTTCTCAGATGGTTTTTTCCCCTCTTAACGATGCACAAATTCGAACATTAATTACCAATTTCCGTTTCAAAGGTAGGATTGACACCTATTGTTTACGCGTCTCTAGAAGCAAGGAAGCAGAAGCTCTGTATCTCTCTTACACATCTATGGTTTGGAGGTCGCATATAAACGAAGAAATTAGTTATTTCTTTTTTAGTGTAATGGGTTTGGCGACTGTTATCTTATGAAAAATGGGAAAATTCCGTATTCCGTGAAAGAACGGGAGCCAAGAACAATTGCGAATTTTTAGAAAGACAAAAGAAGGGAGGGAAAGGGGTTGTGACAAGACAGATTGCGGGAGCGTAAAGGATTGGGAGATGTTTATCGGAGCAGTTTTTCGGAGTTGACACCTGCAGAGGATCCCCTTGAAGAATGGGAAGAACGAGGCGGAACATGTCGTCAACATTGTTATTTCGGACACGCGTTTTTATTTTTTGTTCTTACCCGTGAGCAGGTAAATTAGGCAGGAGGAAATCTCTCGTGAAGTAATTTAAAATATTAAGAATGCCGGAGACGTAGTTAAAAAGTAAAAATGACTGATAGTCTCACGTGTGCTATGCGTTTATTGAAATAAAAACAAATGGGTTTGGCTTTTATGTTCATAATGCTGTTGAATGAGTTGTATTCTATGTGACTCAACATAAATTCAGTAGAGACTGAAAATAGCAACGGATTAAAGAACAAAATAAAATAGTTGATTCTTCTCACAACATTTTTTTCCTCGTGATTATTAACCAATAATGTGAAAAACACCTTTTCTTTAAGTTACGAAAAGGTGGACATTATAAATCATTTTTTAAAAGAAGTATTTTTTATCTTTATTCATAAGAAACTTTTTAAAACAAAACAATTTTTTTTTTTGAAATTAGCAATCTACCAAACAGAAACAGCTCAAAACGCTCCATTTTGATTTTTTTTCGCGATTTGTTTTATTTCACAGTCTTTCTTTTTTTTTTTTTTTGAAAATAAATTTTTGAGGAATCTTTCTTGTTACATAGTAGGGTTGCTTAAAATTATAAATATTCTTACTGCCATGATTTAAATGTTATTCTACTGGATACAGCAATTAATGCAGGATCTATTTTAAGTACAATATCAAAAATATTATTCAGAGAACTGCTGTAACAAATTTTCTTAAATATCTGTTTGTCAGACGCAAGTGGCTAAAAAACCATCCATCGCGTTTTTTGGTCATTTGCGGCTTGAGTTTTCCTTAACTTGCATTATTTCAAACATTAGCAAAGATTGAATCTTTCTAGCAATGTAGTAGGATTGCTAAAAACTACGAATTTTTCTTCTAGTTTGATTTCATTACGTCATTCTAATGCCGTGGCTATCAATTCATGGTCCGCACAGCACTAGTGCTTTGTGAAACCAAGAAAAGCACTCCGGGGGGAAAATTAAATATGCAACTAGAAAGCTGTTGCACATGAAAAAAATCAATAATAATGTAAAATAATAATGATTAATATTAAATCAACGATGGTTATTTTTAAATACACGCTTATTGATTGAGTTGTAAGAGATGTATAAAGCTACTTGGTTTATTATCCCATTAAAACACATAGCTTCAATGACGGAAGAAATGCAAGATCTGGGAAATTTAGAAGGGGAGAGGGGCTTTATTCTTCATGTGTGTGTTTTCAAATAAACATGTTTGGATCAATCAATATCGGTATTTTATTCTGTTATAAAAGTATTATTTTGAAGTAGAGCAGGTCAAAGGTTCTAGTGGACGAAATAAATAAAATTTGCTGCTTGTTTTAATTGAGTACAACTGATTAAAAATATTTTTCAGAACATCACTTTTAAGCTTTCTTTAATATTTGTTTGTCAAACATTATCTGGCTCAAAACGTTCCGTATCATCTTTTTAATTGTTTGATTTATCTTTTTCAATCGATTGAAGAAAATTTTGAAGAATTTTCTACAAACTTTTCAAATATGATGATTCTCAATAAAGGAAAATTCCTCCCTTGGAGGTATCCGTTTATAAAATGCATAAACCTTAAAATACTATAGGTTTCATAACATACTATAGCATTTGGATGACTCGAATTATTAGCATAAATAATTTTAAAGAACTTACCACTATTACCTTTTTAAATATGAGGATTCTCAAGGAAAAGAAATTTTCTTTTGAAGAATAATCGTTTATAAAATATATAAACCTCAAAATCTTACAATTTCGATTACATTCTGCAGCTTTTAAACAGCTCGAACGACATGTATAAATAATTTTGATAAATCTGTCACAAACGTTTTAAAGAAGATGCTTCATAATGAAACGAAACACTTCCGTTGAAATATCTGTTTATGAAATACATTTACTTCAGAATGCTATAATTTCCTTAACATACTGCGGCATTTATACATCTCAAAGGATAAGCATAAATAATTTAATGAACCTACCACAAACTTTTCAAATATTAAGATTCTCAATAAACCGAATTTTTTCTTTGCTGAAGGGAGTATCTGTTTGCAACATACTTAAACTTCGAAACGCTACAATTTCGATAACATTCTGTGGCATTTGTAAAACTCAAACGATTTACATAAATAATTTTGACGAATCCTTCCCAAACTTTCAAATAAAGTATTACATCTACGTGCCAGAACTTCCCCTTCATTGTCCTTATATTCTAATTGCCTCCAATGATAAATGCCTGGGAAGAAACGTGGAACAAGAAGGAGAAGCGCTTTCCTCGTGAGGACCCTCGAAGATGATGCATGGTCTGTCACAGAAAGTCTGAAGATTCATGGGAGGCCATCTTTGCATTACCTGACTGTGACAGCAATTAATAAAACGCTCGCCTCGAGGGCTTTGGCCCATCCGTCACTTTCAGACGCTTCGCTTTTAATCCCTAAAACAAATTCTTCACAACTCTCCATCGAGGGTTTTGACACGGGAAAAAGATGGCTTGGAGATTATGTTTGGAAACTCCAAGTAAATTTTGGGAAATTCATGTGTAATGCGGTTAGAAGTGTGTAGGTGATTTGAAATAACTCCTGTATTAATGAAATTATAAAGGTGGATCAAATATAAGCGAGTCTTTTTGATATTGGCAGACGACTTATATATTTTTCCCTTAGTAGATCTGATAAATTATTCAAAGTCAATGAATTCACATCATTTCAATCTTCATAGGCTCAATTATTCAAATTTAGCTCGCTTACACAAAGCAGCCCAATATGGAATGGTGCACAAGAAGTGAAGAGGCTATAATAGGAGCAAAAACTCGGTTATCTGCTGGAAAAGTTTCCATTGCTGTATTTCGAGACTCACCGGGTTTTATGTACAATGACTTTCTTCGTGAAAGCAGCATACCATTCTAAGCCTTGGAGGGATTAAAGCAGAAATTAGATTTAAAAGACATCTCTCTGTGATAAGAAAAATTCTCCTCCTCCAGGACAATGTAGCTCCAGCATAGTTGGTGAAGTACATGAAAAATTGAAGATACTTCGGCGGACAACGCTTAAACATCTTCTTTAGAGTCTGTACTTAGCACCCGGATTACCATTTTCTTTGATTCCTCAAAGAAGTGTTAGGAGCAGAAAGATTTTCGATAAGAATGAAAAAATTGAAGAATTTATGTGCAATAATCTCCATAAACGTAAGGATATACGAGAATAAAAAGTAATATTGGTGTAATTTTTATCAAGCAGTATTTTAGAAAAGATTTCTTAAAAACATTTCGTTTACATTATATCCGCCCTTGTATTGTATAGTTTACCCTCCAGAGTTGATTTTTCTTTGTTGGCTACCAACTCAAAAATTTGCTTAACTTTCATACAATCTCGACAATTACTTCATTATATTTAATACATTGGTTTTGTTTGGTTTGAGTCAAGGTCGTCCCACAATTACACGAGAGATATTGACTATGGGCATCTTAATCTTAAGCCATTGGCAAGTGACGAGAATACTCCTGATATATGGTATATCCATTTCATTATCTCCACACTAAGTTGACTATCTTCGTAAATATTAAAATAATCCACACGAACTTTGATATACCGTATTGATTTACTATTCATTTTCCTTCTGCAAATGGATTAATTGAGATCTATTTTACAGAAATTGGAGGGGTTGTGTATTTTATTTCTTTATCAAATAATTTTACCAATTTTATTAATAGTTTTTCTCTCGTTTTTGTTACGGCTAACTACGCATAACATTATGGAACAAGCATCAAGTTCAGAACACTTTTTCAGATTGAAAAATGTGTAACAAATTGTCTTCGTTGTGATTAAGAGACTTAGTAATACAATAATATTCAGTTATAGTTTTTTAACTTCTTTATTCAAACTTTGAATAAGCAATATAAATAAATTAATAATGTGGAACGTTAACTAATTGCATCCTTGATCAAAATTAATAATAAAGAGCTCTACTTATTTGGGGAAGTCTAAGCTGGATTACAAATCAATGGATTCAATTCAAGTAGACTTCTAGTCAGGTACAAGCGTTTAATAAATTACTTTAAGTTGCTCTAACCAATAAAGTACTTCTTTGAATCTTTCTAATTCATCTATCTCCTTCTGATCTATTCATTACACTTTTAATGTAGTAAAACTGATTTGCATACATCATGGTTATTTCACAAAGCGTGGTAGTCATGCCAAATATTGTAATAAAATAGCCCTAGTGGTTAAAAGAAAATACGTGGGTGAATGCGTTACCAATATTCCAACAATATTATTATATTTCGGTTGCACTACGGTTATTACAGCAAAATAGCAAATTATATTCAATCGATAACAAAATTATAATTACGCTACATCAAAATATACTAAGGAATGATTTTTTTTTTGAATTTCGATTCTTGAAACAGGCCTCTTATATTTCCTTTACGATCAAAAATCTAGATTTATTAGGCTCAAATTTTTTTTGATAATAATTTCTATACCCATGTTGCTAAACAAACCAGTCTACGACTATTTTTTTTTCTTTGTCATCTAATCTTTCACTCTCTTATGGCTTTTTTTAGGATGTTTTGACAGAAAAATAGGGAGGGGGTGTCCCATCAAATGGGGATGTCGTGCACCCCCTGATAGTGTAATCAGAGGTTGCTGTGTCGCGGTTATGACATACAACCTGCGGGACGCCATTATTTACCGTTGAGCTTTTATTCCGGTGACAGCTACCGTTTTTTCTTTACTCGCCTCGAAAGGTCATATTAAAAAAATCTTTTCTTAATGCTTCATCATTATGTCATATATTTTTAATGGTATCTAAAAAAGAATTAGATTTGAAAGAGTGTTGGTATTACCACTACGCTTTCTTTTTTTAAATAATTTTCAAAATCAAAGAATTGAACTGAATGACTCTCTAAATCAAAGAATTAATAAGTGGGAAGCTTTTGAAATCGGTATTAAGTTTGTCTTAGAGAACATATTCCAATGTAGATTACTGTTCCTAATAAGGATATGTTTCTGTTTTAATGTGATTGCAACATACCCTGTTTATCACAGACAGTCTCCTTAAAATACAAAACAATCAAATAAACTTGTTATTTGATTGCAAAAATTTTAATATTTATTTGCAAAGATGGCTCAAAAAGAACTCGTGTTAAGAATAGGAATGATATAACTTATTGTAGTGTTGTCCAGTGATCGTTCCCTCTCTCCCTCCCTCCTCCCCTTTTTTGTAGAAATCGAAGAGTATAACACTCTTTGCATCCTAAGGAACAATCACCGTCACTTTTTCCAGACGTCTTCATCTTCTTTGAAATAGATTTAGTGGGACCAACTTATTGTTTGAAGTGCGTCTTCATTCCCGGTGCATAATGAAGAAGTCACGTCTCATTGACGCTGACAACTCGACGCGGCAACAATCAAAACTAACTCAGGAATCATTGTTAAACTTATTTTGGTGCCCCTCAGCATATGACATAAAACAATGGTAACACAATGGTAACACTTATTAGCCTTAGTAGTGCCGTCTTTCGTCAGAAACAAATACTTTTTGTACCAGGCTCGCAGTGTGATTTCGGTGGAAGCACCAAATATCATTAATCTCGTCTTAAAGCACAAGATCTAAAGTTTTAATGTTTTTTTAAGTAGAGTGATGTTCCAGAACATTAAAAAACATTATCTACAAATCATTCAGACTTATTAAAATACCAAAAGATCTAGCAAACACGTCATTTTATCATATAAGTTTGTATGTATATTTAATTTCATACTGATCGATGAAGAGAAGTAGGTTTGGCTATGAGCTTCGCGGTTGGCAATGTTCTCTGGTGAAAATATTTATACGAAGGGGAAAAAAAGTACCATTAATCTGAATACTAAATAATTTTTTCCCTCAATATTTATTTCAGTGGGTAACTATACATATACCCTATAAATCACTAAATTTGAATTAAACCAGTGAAATACATCATGGGCACATTTCCCCCTTTCATTATGCTCCCATTGGTAAAAAAATGCGGAATGTATCAATTGTTTTAAAACTGTTATAAAATTTTCCAATTATTTTCATTACTTGCTATTGGTGAGTGCTTACTTTATAGTAAAAGATCGCATTAGCTTCAGTAGCTTCTTTGTTATATTTTTACACTTTACAACAAACAATAGTAACAATCGCTTTGTTTCGATCAGAAAAATAAAATAATAAATGCATATAAAATAGTAACCGCCATAAATAGAGTGATCACTAATAATTATACGAAATTTTAAAATTTCCTGCTCGTTATCTAAGATGTCATATTTTCAAATGCTGCAAAAAGTTAATCCTTTCTTATACTCCTAAAATTTTAGTTTTGAAATAAAATTTTAGACGGCCTTAAGCTGTTTCAGATAGTTTATTACCTTTTATCCACTAAAATTATATTATTGGAGTTATCGAATTAAAGGAGTAGTTTAATATCATATTGTTCTTTGGGGAATATTTGAAGCTTATTGTGTGCTATTCTAATTTTGTGAACTGGAATGAATGTATAATTCATTACAATTTTTAATATACTTTAACACACTCGTCGACACACAAATCCATAGAAGTTTTTTAAAATTTCCGTTAAAATTACTATCTTTATCATTTTATTTTAGTGTCCAATTTATAAGGTAGTACAATAATATTAGTTAATTCTATTTTGCTTAACATACAGGAAACGATTCATCAACTTTAATCATTTTCAAAATGCTCATATCTTGAAGAGGAGTGGCGCTCCTATACAATTAGGAGGTATTTGTAGCCATTTTCTCTTATTATTCAAACGACGTCGTATTGTCAACATTTAACTTTTATTCTGCGCATATTAGGCAAATGGCGTGTTCTGAAAGATCTGACCTTATCTCCTAAATCGCACTCGGAACGGATTTCGAGAGCATTGTTGCCACCGAGATAAACAGGAAGTTTTCTTAATGAGCAGACGAGAAAACTTCATGAATGAAACATTTACTCCACCGACGGGGATTGGTCAATTCTTTGGACTTACGGCGAAAATTAGCAACTTTTTTTCTTCTTTACTTTTTAACAGTTGTGATTTGAATGAATTTTTTTGTTCATTCGTCTTTTTTTTTTCTTTTTAATGAGCGAACTAATAATTATTTTCCTCGATGATTTCTTTTTTCCTTTTAACTTATCATTATTTTTCTTCCTTTTCGTACCAATTCAAGTGAAGTTAAGTTTTGTTGACATCGCGGTGGCGTGCGAAAGAGATTGCGTGGACCATGTAAGTTGGAACTATTACCTGGCAAAAATGACTTGTTTACAGACGGAACCGTTTTTCCGTTTTAGGATCAGACACCATTTCCAGAGAACGTCATTTTTGATAGAAGTAGCGACGATTGAGGAGATAAAATGGAATAAATGGAAACAAAAAGAATATTGACAGGCGAAAGATTTATTTTAGATATTGTTGAAAAATGAGCGAAAAGTCTATTAATGTTTTGATCGATTTAGAACAGAGTTAAAGAAAAGTAGGAAATATTTTTAAACTGGTGGTAATAAATTTTTTTTATTATCCTCCTTTTAATTTAGAGCAAAGGACAATTATTTTTGTCCTTTTTCTACTTCCTAAATATGAAACAAAAACTTCATTCTAAATGTATATCTTATTGTAAAATGAAAAAATTTGTCGTTTCCATGGATAATTCAGAATATTCATTAGATCACAGTGATCTTCAAACTGTGTTCTGTGGTACCCTAGGGCTCCCCGAATCAAAATAAAAATTTGAAAAGGTAATTATAGGACACACTCATATAAGTTGAAAAGCGTTTATTTGCTAAAGAATATTAATATACATTTACTTGCCTTTGAAAATTCATCAAAGGCTTCTAGTGTGGGCTGCCGAGTCGGAAACGCGAACTCAACAGTGATGTACGTGCAAAAGTAGATTCAGATTTTCATTTGATCAGTATATGTATATGAAAAATAGATTCACGTTCACTGCGAAGTTTATACAACCGCAATGATCTAAAGGTGAACTCCGTTGTATGATCATGAAAAAATTCAAGATAAAAACCAACGTTTTTAAAACCAACGTTTTTATATGGTGGCAAAGTTTATTAAAAAGAATTATTGAAATATTAGTTAAAACTGGTCGCAAATGTCTAAATATTGCATTGTTAGGCAAGTAAGAACGGTTCCCAAAATTTCAGAGCTCTAACTTGATGGGAAGTTGGTTAAATTAACGATAGAAAATTTGATGACACACTGATACGCACACAGACAAAGTGAAATACATAAAAACGTTAAAACTAACTAAAACTAATTCATCCGGTAAATTAAATGGTTGAAATGCAGTTTAACCCAACCACCCTTGGCGACAAAAATTATTTGGCAGTATTTTGCCAAATGTGGCCACCCTCGTCAGTTTTACGGATTTAACATTCAGCCACCCCAAAAAAATCGCCAAGTTCGGTGCCAATTTTTGAAATCACGCCAAGTGGTTGGGCTAAACTGCATTATTAAAGAAAATATAAGTTAAAACTGTCGCAAATGTCTAAATATTGCATTGTTAGGTAAGTAAGAACGATTCCCAAAATTTCAAAGCTCTAGCTTGATGGGAAGTTGGTTAAATTAACGATCGAAAATTTGATGACACACACACACACACTCACACACCAAGGGAAATTCAGAAAAACGTTTTAAAATGTTTTAAAAATACGTTTTATTGTGGGTGGCAACAGAAGCAAAATGAACAAAGAATTAAATGCAAAATATGAAATGCTACAAAATGAAACATCAACAGAGCTGGTCATCAGCAGTTTGAGTAAAAAAAGAATGTCAGTACACCTCAGTCACTAAATATTATACCAGGATAAGTGACATCTAAAACACGAATTAATGCTATTAATTATTAAATTAAGTTAGTATTATGTAAAAAAAAATTAATAACAAAATAATAAATAACTTTTTAAATAACTTATAAAATTTAATAACATTTTTACTTGTTTTTACGCTGCGTATTTATAACATATTGATCTACTTTAAATATTATTTTAGGATGCATTTATTTGAGAATGAATTGGTGTTCTTCGATAAACCATTAGTTCTAAGGATTCCGTAAGCCGACTGTCTAAAGTACTGGTCTTCAAACTTGAAGACCACTGCTTTAGATAGAGTCAAAGGGTTCTATCTAAAGCAGCAATATGCAGAATCGGTTACCTTAGAGATGTAGAGAAATCCCTGTGGGCATAAATAAATATGCAGGATTAAGTAAAGTTTTAAAAGTTTCGAACAAAAAATAGTTGGGCAATTATAAATACGAACTGGGGTCAATGGAGCATTGAGCATTACGGGTTTATGTGTCGTCAAGGTGAATTGGTATACCTGTGTAGCGATTTTTCATGAGGTAGGCTATCGCGGATGATATTGTTCTGGAGCAGTCAAGGTCTTTAATGAGGGGTTCACCAGGTATTGGCTGGAATATCTGCACTTCGCCACACCATTTGCATCAGCCAATGCGATGGTAGAAAAAGTCCGATACATATTTCGTGTTTCCTTGCCTAGTAAGTCTGAACATTAATTGTGGATCACAAAAATTTATTTTAATATGTCTAAGTAGAGCACAAACACGTATGGTGTGAATGATGTTAGTTGAGCTGATCTATATAGAAAAGGGATGTCATAGCCTTGAAAGAGGTTGGCTATGGAAGGTACTTTATTTCTCTTCTACCACCCAGTAGAAGGAGGCATTCCCTTATCTGCCACTTGGGAACGCACCATCTAGAGATTACAGGCTCTCCCGAAGGAAGTTAGAAAGGAAAACTCAAATAAAAGCAGTGTTGTTCATCGCCCTAATTAGACATTAAATGACATAATTATTTTGATGTTCTGAATTATAATAAACATTAAAAAAAGTCATTTAAACTTATTCAATAATAAAATTTCGGTTGCAACAAATTTCAGAAGCAGAATTTCAAACATTCCACCTATTAATGAGAAACAAACATTATGAGTGCCTTTCTTCAAATAATGCTACTTAGAAAGAGATAACCAAGACTAGAAAAACATTTATGGTCTCTTATTAAATAGATTTTTATGTATCTGAGTTCATAAAAACAATTTGAATTTATTTTCCATTACAGTAAAACATTAAACAACAGTCCCCTAATTGACATCTCTAATTGTGTTGATGCTTGAATGGCTAGCGATAATGTTCTAAATATTCTGCACAAATCCTTCCTCTATGTAAAAAAAAAATAAAACAACTCAAATCTTTCCAAAACCTTATTTCCCAATAAAAATTTTCTCTAGATATAAGAATCAGAGAATAATTATATAAAAACTAAAGTAAAAAAATGGCATAAAATTCCATCAGGGAGATAATGTGAAAATAAATAAAATGGTTAAGATTTTGAGCGTAAAACTGGTAGATGAAGTAGAGGAATTTATGCGATGAGTAAAATTAATAACTTTTAATACAGTTTGCAACTCTCCCAGTGATTCCCTTCTCCCTGAATGAAATGATGATAAAACGAATTCAAATTGATTTTATCCGAAATTTAATATCTATGAAAAAATGTAGTGGAGTTTAGTTTAGTTTTTTTTTTATTAACGTCGCACTGGAAACAACACGAGGGCTATTGGCGACGGACCTCGTAAATTTGAACCTCGGTCAAGTGACCAGAACGACACCTGAGCTGGCACCTCCCTCTATTACTGAAATGTATGTGGAACAGAATTCTAAGCGTAAATCTAACGAATGAATATGAAAAAATACAACTTTATCTTATTACCAGGTTATCGGATCCGAGTCAGTGCTGGACGTGTAATCTGAATCCGACTAGTATCTATTCACTAATGATTACATCACGCTAATCGCTGAGTCAGCACTTCCAATCTCTCTCTTTCTTGCAACTTCTTCTCATATTAAATTCGTTGCAGTTTTTAAATAGTATCTCATTAATCTTATTCATTACACTTCAATATTTCTAGTCACGGTTAATTCATAAGAAGAGGCTCATAAATCAAATAATATCGTATGAATGTCCTCAAGGACGAGTTGAAAGGAAATATACGGGAGGGCTCCGTTATTATGTAATCCTGTGTATAATACATTTGTTAAGTGCTTAAAATATGTAGTGTTATGAGATACAAAGAATTGGAGCAAGAATGGAGAGTTAGGTCCCAAGAATCAGAAAAACATACTATTAAAATTTTAAAATTATTAGAAAAATACTTTTTAAAACAATTTTCATCAAAGTATAAGATATCAGTATATACTGAATACTTTTACCGCATCGAAATCATTGTCCGATTTATAAATTTGCTTTGGGTTAAGGAGATAGAAGAGGAAAGAATTGTTTTAAGGTATCCGTACACCTTCAAAACGTCATTTTTGTCAAATTTTTAAATTTTCTAATTTTAATGTCAGTTTAAAATTTAAACACTTTTCTTTCTAATAGTGTTTGAATTTTGCTTATACCTTATTTAGAAAACTTAAGTTACAGGGATTTGAATTTTACTCGGTAGCTGATTTTTAATTGCATTTGAAGGTTTGTTTTTTATTTTTCTCAAAATGAGTTTTCTCGACGTATTCACATATGACAACGTAGATATCAGAAACAGTTACGCACCAAATTAATTTAAATTTTGCAAGTATCTTCCTTATACAGTTTTTAAGAACCTCTACTACTTTTATGGTTGTAAAATCGGTTTTTAGTAACAGAGGTAAATCATGTATTGTTATAATTTTTTTTCATTGTTATTTGACTCGAAACACAATAAAAATTGTAGTAATATGATTTTTATTATGCAAGTACTACCAACTCGAAAAAATGTTCTGATGAATAAAATAAAATTTACAGAATAATATTTTTGTTTACCTCTGAGTTATGAGCGTTATTCTGATAATCAATTTATGTACTATTTTCACCATGTTTTCCCACTCCAATTATTATTATTTTTTTTTTTTGCATTAAAAGCAGATTATTAAATGTGTTTTTCATAGTTTTAGGTTATATTAAAAATACTTTGATATCAAATATCAATGTATTTCAAAAAGTTTTCTCCGAAGGTGTACGGATACCTTATATAAATAAAAAAAAAAGGTTTTGAATACGATACCTCTTATTCCTATAAAATAAATTTTGATACTACATGTCGATTTATATTTATCATTTTTTAATAAAGTTATGGGGGAAAACACAATTTATGGTCTGGAGAGAGAGAAAAGCGATTGTACAGGAGCTATTAAGAAATTTTAAAAATGAGACCTAAGCATGGCATTATAGCGTCTATGGTAAAAAATACTCGACGATTCGCAAATTCTGCAGATAATTCCATAGTAGCCTCCAAGGAATCTAAAGACGGATGAAACATGCAATTGTGTTGTCAATCTCCTAACAACCCTGATTGTATCGTCTTAGATTTAGGATTTTTTAATGCCATACAAGCGTTACCACATCCAGTTACGCCTACCAACGTAGACCAACTTATGTAAGCTGTTTGTACTTCATTCAGTGCATTAAATATAAAAGCATTAAAGTTTTTTTTTGATATTGCTTTAGATCATGGAGGGTTATATGCAAGTTGATGTGGGAAGTTATTGAAAGCGAAAAAGGCTGTGCTTCTCTCTCGAAACATGCTCCTAGAATTTATTACTTGTCCCAGATGGTCCATCAACGCTGCCAATGAAGCAACAAGCAATTTAAAAAATAAATACTATGTAAAACGTATAAATAATTATCAAATAAATATACTCGTACTTAAATTAGGGACAAAGCAAGAAAAATACAGCTTTTTTTAATAAAACAATAATTTCGATACAAATGACTTATACAGTTATTAAAATTATTCAATATACAATAATTTCAATTCAGTGGGAGTGCATAATATAATATTTTTGTCTTCCCTTTCAAGTGAAATCTAAGATTTATTACCGGCTCGAAAGAGGGAAATTTTTGTTCTAGTGAGAAAAAATCTTATTAGGGCGATATTAAATTTTGTTCTGGAGATAAACAATGTTTTTTAAAAGATATTTTTTTAAATATTTTTCTGCCATACATAGTTCAGGTTTACACAATAGTTAACAAAAATTAGGATTATATTTACTTTTTCCGAAAAAGGTCAAATAACACACACCGGAAAACATTAAGTCTTGAAATACAAACATAAAGAACATACACATGACACAGATAAAATTTAAGAGATTCTTATATTATTCAAAACTCTGCAGGAAAATCTGATATGTCACTCAAGTTCAAATGAAAAATCTTGAGATATCTTTGCACACTTATAAGCTCTTATTTGAATCTGTGTTGTCCTAAGATTCTGCAATTTCGAAAGGTGTTGAATCATAACCTTGTTATAAAAATGCTATGTTATAGAGGGTTAACACGCACTTGCAAAATACGATGAATTTAGGAGTGTGAATTTGATAAATGTCTCATACAGTTTCATGTATTTATATTAGGGCTGTTATTAAAAGTAATGTCGATTTTAAATCATGGATCGAGAACGAGAAACGAAGATGTTTCTCCTTCATTAATGTATTTCAAGCTGTTTTTCAACTGATTTAAAATCATTTTGAACCTTCATCAAGTGACGAGGAGTAGCGGAAGGATTATACACTGCTTTTTTTTTAAAAAAGCAGAGTATTTTATAAATATTCTTTGTAAATATTTGTTTCACAACTTACCACTTGGAATAATTGCACAATGTTACAAAAATTTCCTATCGTGCGGGGGTGTATGCAAATGAAAATCAGTCCAACTTGAAGGATAACAGTAAACAGCGTTTTATTCACAAACACTTAGGATTATACCAGTAAGAGAAATTGGGCAGTAACAGCACAGACTGGAACACAACACTTGTGCAGATTAGCGACACAGATACAGGAACAAAAGCTGTAACAGTAGCGTTTAGATCACCACTTACTAGTTTGGAAAATCTCCGCTGCGCTTCTGACAAATCTGCGCAGTAATACTCTGCGCCTCCAAGGCAGACTCCCTCAGTTCTCTGCAGACTACAAGTCGCTTCCACAAATTTCCACACCAGATCTAATTCAAGTGTCAATGGCTTCCATCTCTAAAGAAGACTCCTAAGATAAACTAACTGCCCCCGGCTCTCTAAGTGTAAATAACTCTTCCAGCCATATATGAAACCACATGGAAAAATTCTGGAAAAGTCTATAACTTTCTCCGCCGTAGAAATATCGATTGGATTCCAGTGCTTTCTGGATTCTATTTGTCACCAAAGTCCCCAAGTTCAAGTGGTCATTGTATAAACTTCCCTTGGCTTACTGATGAAATCTCTGTAAATGTCTCTTTTCCTTCATAAGAAAACCGTTGCATGGAAGTATCATCTTGGGCTCATAACTATTCAGTGCTGCATTGTTTAACTGGAAAACGCAAGAGAGAGAGAGAAAAGAAAATTTAAGTGCACTTGTATTGTTCTCAAAGTACACGTCTTTATATTCTGTAAATATTATTCACGTTCGATTTATTCAACCTGAAGTTGATTCTCTGTGTGTTTTGTTTTATTTCATTATTTCCAATTCTCCGGTTTACCCCAATTTTTCCCAATTACCCCAAATAATCCAACTTAACGAGTTTTACTATATATATATATATATATATATATATATATATATATATATATATAT
>BMAW01072048.1:745608-763534 GCA_019974015.1 Nephila pilipes
ATATATATATATATATATATATATATATATATATATATATATATATACACTTCCTGACCATTAAAATTGCGACACCAGGAAGGAATTTAGTTTAGTTTATATTAACGTCGCTCTAGAAGCAACACGAGGGCTATTGGTGACGGACCTCGTAATTTGAACCACGATCAAGTGAAGAGGACGACACCTGAGCTGTCACCCCTTCTTCTAACATCCACACCACGCCATTGACTTTTGGCCCCGACAGATTTAACGTGCATCAGCCTCAGCTACACGGCGGGTCTTTAGTGGCCAAGGATCGAACCCGCGACTGAACGAAAACTGTTGTCCACGAATCCGAAGCCATGACCACTAGGCTACCGCGGCCACCACCAGGAAGAAATGATCTGATGAACGTCAAAATCACATGAGAGGAAGAAGAGGATATAATATGCAAATGATTAGTATTTCAGCGTATTTATACGAACGCAGTTGGAGAAACGACATCTTGAGATCTGTATAAAAGAAAAGTTATGTAGTGTATTTCTCATCCGGAATGCGCTTTGTAAGGTCGGAGTTTGTTCAGAACATCGTGTTATACTTCGAACAATAAAAAGAAATGTTTACCAGCAAATGTCGGAATTCAGTAGAGGCAGGATCGTTGCCTGTTGAGTGGGTGGATTATCGTTCAGTAATATTACCCGTCGTACTGATCAAAATCCAACCACTGTCCGGTGAATATGGAATTAATTGGTAGCTGAGAATCATATTGAACCGCATGCAGTATCCACACGCCCTCTCATGACTATCGCTCCGAGAGAATAGATATATTGGTAGGTCTGCCCTGCAAAACCATACAACCACACCATGAACCATTATCCAGGAAATGGGTATATTTGCAGCACGCCCAATATCCCCTCTTACGGTGCGACAATGTTTGCAGCAGCATGGACTGTCAACACGGCGACCATTACTTCGCCTTCCTATGACAGTGCAGCATAGAGAGAGACGGTGACTATGGTGCGCCGAAAGACAAAGCTGGACTCAGGAGCGGCACAATGTCGTCTTTTTAGATGAGTCCTTCTTCTACGTGCAGTATTATTTTGGCCATATACGTGTCTGTAGGTTCCGAAGAGACCGCTCGTTGCCTATTTGGATTCGATACAGGCATAGAGGTCACACTCCTGGTGTGATGGTTTGGGCAACCATTGTGTTCCCAACTCGCACATTTCTAGTTCAAATTTACTTTAATTTTAACTCAGATTTGTACATTTTTGATACCTTACATCTCATGGTAGTGCCATATCTTCGAGGCCTGCCAAACACCATCTTCCAACAAGATAACGCAAGACTACATGTTGCACGCCATATTCTGACCTTCCTTAATACACAGGGTATTTGATTGTATTCCTGGCCTGCACAGCCTCCAGATCTCTCACCTATTGAATGCATCTTGCCATACGTTGCTAAGAGACAGGCTTGCCCTCCCCTCTACAGCTAATACGGTTGATGAAGTGTAACATAGACTTGAAACAGTACGGAATGAGTTGCCCCTTTTCAACTCCAGTTCGATTCTATTCCTAACCGGATAAGCGCCATTTTAGCTGCTAGGGGAGGCAGCTATACTACTAATTTATGGGACAGCGAGAAATTTATAGGACGATGTTTTTGTTATGCAAAGGTTGTCACACTCATGGACTTGTCAGCAAAATGGAAACAATCACCGGATAATACTATAGTGAGTTACCCCATTCTCAATTCTCATTCTTGACCTTGGATACTTTTTGAATCGCCCTCGAATTTTTTACTGTTATATAGGAACAGATAATAAAATTCCTCGGATACTTCATGCAAGATAGATTGCATTAAAAAAATGTTGCTTTTATAAAAGTTTACATCCTCTCCTTCTTTTTTAATAGCTTTCAAAAATCTCAAAGCACATGGGTAAAACTCATATCACTGTAAATAAACAAAATGAACTATATTAAATTATATTAAAATGTGAATTGGATAATGAATAAATTAGATTAACATAATTAATAAGGCTCTAAAAGGAAAAAATTCTCATTATGGAATCAAATTTAAGAATATTATATACGAGACAGCTTATTTGCCGTATTCTTTCGAATTTGATCAGTGACCACAGTAGCCTAGAGGTTATGATCATCAACTCGTGACCGGCGTTGTTTCTGTCGAATTGTGGGTTTGAGTCCAAATGCCAGAAAAGACCAGCCATATAGTAGAAAATGATGCACGTTAAATCTGTCAAGGCTTCAAATTTCTCCATTAGCGAGATGTGGAAGCTTGGAGAGAGAGGTGCTTACAAAAGTGTTGTCTTCACTTCTTGACCGAGGTTGTGTTTTTCAACAAGGTTGTTTTTTTAGCAACGCTTATTAACAATTCTTTTGTGCAACTTTGCGAGATAAAGGCAATCAATCAAAAATAGAATATAATGAAACGATTTACTGAAAAGCGTTTTCTTGTAGACAGAATGAAATAGTCTATAAGCACTTGATAGAGATTTTGCTCAGTAATCAATAAATTATTCATCAATTAGTTTAATGAATCAATAAATTACCTACAAATGAGTTTAATAAAACAGTAAATTATTTATCAGAGTTCAATCAATCAACTTATTATTTATCAATTAATTAGTTTAATAAGTGATTTTTTTTTTTACAATTCTTCTGGGGAGGAGGGTTCTTCCTTGTTCGAATCTCAATGATATGTAATTTTCATCAATAAACTGAGAAGTAATATGTCATAAATCTATGTTATTCTTTACTGTATGTGTTTTCCGTCCCTTTACATTACTTTCCTTTGTTCAGGAAAGAATACTTTTCAAATTGACTGACCGAAAATAAATTAACAAAATTCATTCCGTCGAAAAACACAACTTCGAGATGATAATCCTTCGATTCTTTTCTCATGTGAATTCCTCAAGCGTAACGAACGATGTTACTATAAAATCCCGCAAAGGCTGACCGAATAAAGCGACATAAATTTTTATTTCCTTCTTTATCGCCGATCTGAACTGCGAATGGGGGCTAATTGGTGGAGCTAAAAACCATTTATTGGAAATTACGTCGGCTTGGCGATCGAAAGCGAGATAACGCCTCGTCTTTCTCTCTCTCTCTCATTAAGCCTAAAAAAGAAATAAATAAATAGGAATACAGGAGTATTGCGTGGGCTGTGGCGGTCATTACAGAAGGAATACGCCAAATTGGCCTCACTGACCGACGCCAAAGGGTGAATGCCAGCGGCAGGTCAGTATCGAACCACTCGCTTACGATGCATTGTTTGATAACTACGTGCAGTTAATAGAGAAAGAATAAAAAAGGGAGGCAAAACCGTTGGGCTAATAGTGCAATTAGTTATGTAATAAATGTTTAGATTTTTTCGCCGACTAAATGGATGTTAGGGTTAAGACCCTAGCTTCCGGTAGACTATTATGGAAAGCTTGATTTTCAGCAATATTTATTACAAGATACGTCAGATGCTTGGGGATTTATTGATAAGAAAGTGCAAATTAGAGTATACGAAAATTGTAATAGGAGCTTGGATTTTTTTATGACATCTAAGATGTCCAATTAAAAAATTTTTGTAAAGTCAGCGATATGAGACTGAGATAGGGGTCAATCTACGATTTTTTGACCTATACATCAAGTAGCATTCAGGACAGTTTAAAATTTTGCATAGAAAAAAATTCCTACATGTTTACCATTATATGTTTCATTCGTTAAATTCGTCTCGGTCATGCAGTCCGCGCATGGAACGATATAGAAGTTAGGAGATTGAAGTGCAAGGTTAAGCGTCATCACTTGACAGATGCTCAGAATTACGAAAGACGTCGCCATAACTTTTGCACAACTACCAGCTTCAAAATTTCAAAACATTCATTTTTTCCAACCGAAGCATTTGAAATCAGAAATTAATTTTAAATTACAGCACAGGGAATAAAGAAGGAAACATATTTTGCACAGGAAAAAAAATAATTAAATAAAGTTATTCAGTTTCAAAAATTGAATGGTTTAGTAAAAAGTGACGAGTTTCTTACGCTTGAAAAACAAGGATTAAGTCTTATCACTATGTGCTGACAGCACTGAGACTGTCTTCGCCTAATGTCAGTGAAACCGATGGAAGCTTGGAACACATTTCTAGACAGAAAATTGTTCCAATTCTGGCTAAAGCTTGTGACGTTGCAACTCACTTTTCAATTTATGATGAAATACTCCCAAGGTTTAGGAACATTCCAAAAGTGCTCAATTTTTCTCTAAAATTTGTAAAGTTCAAAACCCATTTAGCATCACAGTATAGAAGACGAAACATGAAACACATTTTATACCAAAAAGAAGGGAATGGTTCAAATAAAAATGAGTTATTTTATTAAAAAAATGGTGCTCTCTAAAAGATAGAGGTCACAATATAAAATTAACGTTAAGCTAATTGCTAATTAATTAACGTTAAATAGCTTCGCTATTGGAAAATTGCGAAGTTCCAATTTTGGGTCCTATTTTAGAGCATTATGTGAAGACAGCCTTAAATTTTTATTACGTATAATCGAATTGAAGAGGGGGAAAAAATACAGGCAATAATTTAATGTTACCCCCTTTTTTTTTACAGTATTTCAGAAAGCTTTGTCTTCGGAAATCTTGATGTAAATTGATTTTTCAAACATTTTACATCATTATGACAACAGTCCACTGTAGTCAGTTTCAAATTAATCGAACCTCGATATTTTTATTAACATATTAGGTCTACCGGAAAGTTCTATCGGTTTAGGGAAAAGAAATAATATATTTCTTAAATATTTAATAATATTTATTGTAAAATGTTATCTCCTACATTTCTAGGATTGGAGTCAGATGGATGTCTCATGACTACAGCGAGAAAAATTTTCCTAATCGAGACGTCGTATATACATCTGCTTGATCGGAACAAAAACGAACCCTATTTGGATCGCATGACAACTGGTGGTGAAAAATGAATTACCTACGAAAATATTGTAAGGCGAAGAGCATATTAGGAGTCCGGAAAACATGTTCTCTCTTCCTCTTAACTGAAATAAGAGAATTCTTTGTATAGTGTGGAATGTCTATGGATCAATACATTACTAGATTTTTGAAACCGAACGAAAAGTTCATTTCTGAGAGATACTGTCAACAAATGGATGGTTTAAACAATGCATCCAAAGAAAAGAGGCTATGTTCATGGAGACACCGAATTTTCTTGGGGGAACTAAATTAGTTTAAATTATTTTGAGGGGGAAAGTTACTATTCGTTACATTTATAAACGACAGAGTCATTGGTAATTCTTTACTTTCAGACAGATATAACGAAGCCTTAAAATAAAAACCATGAAAATTAGAAATTGAAATTGCTCGCATCAAGAAAGAATAATAATAGTGGAAATGAACCGACAGATATCTTGAATTCGCTGAGCATGATCTCCATTATAAAAAAGAAACAAGAAATGTACAAAGCGAAATATGAATTTTCATAATCTTGCTTACACGCATGCATGCTAACATCACCTGGATTCAAATGTTCTTGCTGGTGATCTAAGTATGTACAATCTTTCGAGAGAGAGAAAAAAAAAAGCAACCCCCAAGAGAACACTCTATGGTGTCACGTGATAACAGAGGGTGGGTGGTACGCAGAAACATGACAATGATTAACGATTCCAGGCCGCAATCGAACTTATGCGGCAAGAGTGTTGTTCCTCTTTCCGTTTTTTCTCCTTGAAAAGCGAGCGTTGGAGAGAAAGTAGGAAACGGTGCATAGCGCCCATATTTATATATTTCAAAATTAATATCCAGCGATCGAATACGGTTAGAAAGTTTAGAATTGGAATTTTATCGAGTAGGTTACTGAGAGAGCATAAATTATGACTATTTCTGTTTTTTTTACCCTTTAATTTACGGCGTTTACAGAGAAGTTTTCGAAGTAAATTTAACTTTAATATAAGAATGTTCTTAGTTTGCTTAGAGAGAAGAGAAAGAGAGAGTTCCTCTTTATACACCCTTTCTTTCTACTTTTTCAAAAAAGAAACTTGTTCCTTAGTAATAATAGTATAAAATCAGCCCAATCCTCTTTTTCTTTCCTTTACTTTATTTATTCTTAGTAATTCTCGTAAAATAGGAAACTACTGCAGTGTAACTCAATTCCTAAGATAATGTTTTTTAAAATGATCATATATTAATGTCGCATTTAGAATCAATACGAGGTATATTTACGACCCCACTTTCCTAACTTTCTCACCATCCTGTCGTGAGGACTTCGAGCCTCAACAGATTTAACGGGAATCAGTCTCTCTAAACGTGCGTTTTCAGTGGAATGAGGACAAGAATTAACGAATCGAAAGAAGCATTGCTGTCCATGAGCTCTCGACTATGACTTCTCGGCTACTGCTGCCGCATAATAATAACGTATTAAATTAATAGCTTTCTTAATGAACATAATAATAATAGAAAGGTATAAAATAACTGTAATTAAACAACAATAACATATAAAATAATAATGTAGCAATATAATAATAACAATATATAAAATTATGACAATAGTAATAAAGTGTAATAAAGTAATAATACTTAATAACCATAATAAAGTAATAATAATTATGAAATATAAATTATAAAATTATAATATGTGGATAAACATAAACATAGCTTAGAGATAAGAATGAACTCGTTCTTTTTTCTATTTTTAAATTAACTTCAACACTTTCAATCTTCTTTTCTTTAAAGATTTGTTCTTTTTAATATATTTTATTAAAAATTCTATAAATTCCGCTAAATTGCTCTTCGAATTGATATTTTTGGAAAACTGCATATAAATTATGTTGAATTTTAAGGAAAATATGCATAATCAAATTGATTTCTCGAGAGGGATATTAAACATAAGAAGGAATTGTAAAGATCCAATGCACTCACAAATAAATAGAGTACAGGCGAATATTTATATATATACCGCGTATTATTATATATATACATACCACGGCCCTGGCTGTGCTACTCCTAATACTGTTTACCCAATCGGTGATAGAAGACTCCATATCGCTCTTGCTCGCGGAGTCGTAACACATATATTTTTATTTTCAGTCTGTATGAGAGAATGAGCAATGCAATATCGTTTTAAAACTGTAAACATCTTTTTTTAGTGTTATATGTGTATTTGTATGCAGTGTCATTTTAACACGAAATAAATTTTTAATAAGTTATTTGCTTGTGGAATAATACTTTTTAGAAACATGTATTGAATACCGACCGTTCAACTTTCCCCCCAAAAAACCCTCTGCAAATCAGATAAGTGATTTTTTTAATACAAGAATTTATAAAGTTGAGTTATTTTAAATTGAAAAGCATGAAATTTTAGTATGAGTTATTGTCTTAATTTCTCCTCTGGAATCCCTACTGGTGTATCTAGTGGTGGGTATTTTTTGAATTTTTTTTTATTTGAATGTGTATATTATACATAATTCGAGATAAAAACCAACATTTTTAAAAACAACGTTTTTATATGGTGGCAAAGTTTATTAAAAAGAATTATTGAAATATTAGTTAAAACTGGTCGCAAATATCTAAATATTGCATTGTTAGGCAAGTAAGAACGGTTCCCAAAATTTCAGAGCTCTAACTTGATGGGAAGTTGGTTAAATTAATGATAGAAAATTTGATGACACACTGATACGCACACAGACAGACACACGCCAAGCGAAATACATAAAAACGTAAAAACTAACTAAAATTAATTAATTCATCCGGTAAATTAATGGTTGGAATACAGTTTAACCCAACCACCCTTGCCGACAAGAATTATTTGGCAGTATTTTGCCAAATGTGGCTACCCTGTTCCGTTTCACGGATTTAACGCTCAGCCAAAAAAAAAAAAAAAAAAAAAAAACAAACAAACGCCAATTTTTGAAATCGCGTCAAGTGTTTGGGCTAAACTGCATTATTAAAGAAAATATTAGTTAAAACTTGTCGCAAACGTCTAAATATTGCATTGTTAGGCGAGTACGAACGATTCCCAAAATTTCAAAGCTCTAGCTTGATGGGAAGTTGATTAAATTAACGATCGAAAATTTGATGACACACACACACAAACACACACACACCAAGTGAAATTCAGAAAAACATTGTAAATAATTCGATATA
This sequence comes from Nephila pilipes, assembly GCA_019974015.1. NCBI lineage: Eukaryota > Metazoa > Arthropoda > Arachnida > Araneae > Nephilidae > Nephila > Nephila pilipes. Next base: position 753,741 of record BMAW01072048.1, read on the forward strand.
AAAACCAACGTTTTTAAAAACAACGTTTTATATGGTGGTAAAGTTTATTAAAGAAAATTATTGAAATATTAGTTAAAACTGTTAGTTATTTTTAACTTTAAAATTTACTTAAAAAGAGGCATTTGTGAGCGTATTAAAAAATTCATAATACTCATAAAATCAAAACATGCATTTGAAACTTTGTAAGTCATTCTATTAAAAAAAATGGGAACCAGAATTCAGAAAAAATTATTGTGATAAGATATGGCGCCAAATATTGGAAACTTTCTTTCTTGCGAATGATTACTGACTAAAAGTCAGCAACCCTTACTATCTCGGAGATAGTAAAGGGGAGATAGTATCTCCCCTTTGTGAGTACAAAAGTTTTACGATACTCATGCTGCGTGGGGAGTGCCCGGTGCTCCTAGAGAGGGAAAAAATATTTTTCCTCAATCTTAAAAGCGCCGAGAGGAAAGAATATTTTGACTTATTAAAACTATTGAAATATTAGTTAAAACTTGTCGCAAACGTCTAAATATTGCATTGTTAGGCGAGTACGAACGATTCCCAAAATTTCAAAGCTCTAGCTTGATGGGAAGTTGGTTAAATTAACGATCGAAAATTTGATGACACACACACACACACTCACACACACACACCAAGTGAAATTCAGAAAAACGTTGTAATGTAAAAAGAAGATAATTTAAGTTATAATGATGTCGAAAAATAACTAAGCTTTATTAATGAAAAAAACGCGACATTCTACGTGATGCAATAACTAATACCGTAACAAAATTAGAAGACAAACTTTAAAATAAAATAGAAATTAACGATTTAAAGGAAATCTCAGAGACCCTAAGAACTAAATTTGATTTTCTTAATCAAGTAGACAAAGAATTAGAATCATTATTTATTGATGTTGATTTTGAGGATGAAATCTCGAAATCTGAAAAACATCATAATAAAGTTACTATTTACAAATTTAGAGTTAGGAGATGTATTCGGAAATAAGTTTAAAATGTGCCAGCTGTTAACACTTCTGATTTCGACCAAAATACCGGGAAAAATAGTCAGAATAGAGAAATAATGTGAATTACAAAGACAGTACTATACGGATTAAATTACCTAAATTAACTATATCAAGGTGATATAAACCAATGTCTGATATACCACAATAATTTCTAATCTGCTAGATATAACTTAAATAATAATTTAGAACCAGTAGGTAAGTTTAATTATTTAAAAGCTTTCTTAACAGGCGTTGGTTTCAGAAAAATTGAGGGATTTTCCGCTTCGAAATCGAAGTATGATGCTGCTATAAATTTATTAAAAGCACGATTCGTTTGACGAAATTTGCTGATAGAAATTAATATGAGCAATATATTAAATCTTAGACCTTTGAAGAGGTCAATTCTTGCATTTAGAAAATTTTATAAAATTTCTGCTGAATTAAGAAGTTTAGAATGCTTAGAATTGTGTTTGGAAAATGCTTTCAAGTGTATTATGCACATCTGTTTCGAAGGCTTTGCAGCAAGACATTCGGACAGAATTTAATAAGTTAGAAATCGAAAACTATTAAACAGACATAACTTATTATTTAATTTTCTTTCACTTTGGCTGAATGAGCATAGTTAATGAATCACGAGATTCTACTTGCGGAAGAAGTCAGGAGTTTTCTACTTGCTATTACTCTGCGGTTTCACCGTATGGAGCTCAACGATATATTCAAAGCAATAAATTAGTCAAAGATAAACAATTTTCCACTGCACGGTTGATTTCTACAGAAGATAACAAAATTGAGCAGTTTTGATAGAAAATACAATATAGGAATTGGAAATTATGAATGAAAGGAAAATTTGTACGTCTGTTCCTAAAATTATTAATATTAACTATTTAAAAGAATTAAAAGAAAAAAAATACCTTAAATGATTTAAGTTTGGTATCACAGATTTGTTTACATGAAGAATATATATCAGTAAGATATACATATTGATGGGTGCCTATCCTGCAGGAAAAAAATCTACAGGTAAAATTGAACACCTTGTGGATTAATTGTAGTTAGTGTAGTCTATTTTGGGATGTACCATGACCGGGAAATTTTTTTAATGAAACTAAATTAGATAAATCACTTTTAGTTCCTTTTTTACTTGTAAACTAGATAAAACATTCTAATTTATAGAGCTTGGATTCTTTGGGTAAAAATGATCCTAGTGGAAAACAGTCTAAGAAGAAAGCTCAAAAGCTAGAACTCAAAACATTTCGAAAAAATGATAAACAGAGAAAGAGATGGTAGGTACGAAGTACAATTTCCTTGGCTGATGGATATTCTAACATTCGGAAAACAAATATTTGGCACGAAAGTGTCTAAAAATACTGTTAAGAAACTTAGATCTATTAATCATCTAAAAGAATACGAAAACAAGTGTTCAGTGAATTGGAAAAGGAGAGAGTTATCGAGAAAGAGAGTTCAATCTAATGAAAATTTGTTCATTAGGTTGACATTCATTCATTAGGCACATTCATTAGGCGTGGGTTCATTACTTACCTCCTCACGCAGTGAGCAAACAAAATTCTATAACAAAAATTTGACGTCTCAGCACATGTTAAAGGTTTTTTCTTTTATTTTAAGCTACTGTATCAATAAAGGACCGAATCGTACTGAATTAATTGCTGCAATTTTAAATCGTTTTAAAATAGATTAAAATTGGTGACTGCAGACATCTGTACAAAATGTTTGGATATTTCTTTAGATGAAAAGCGATAGATTTATCGAGTGGGAAGATGGTAATCCAGAGAAGGAGATTATTTATAGGCATTATCAAGAAGTTTTTGGTGTTACAGGTAGCCTTTTTTCCTTTAGCCGCAACTCTTACAAATCATTTGGATTAAGCCCCTGAAAATATCAAACCTACTGCCAATAAACTTAAGGAATCCTCAAATGCAGATAACTGCTTGACAAGTTTTATTTCTATAGAAGAACTAGGATAAGAATCACAACGAATCTCAGAGGCGCTTAGCGATTACATAATTTGACCTACGGGGATGGAGCTGCAATAATTATCCTCATAATTTAGATAAACAAGACAGGATAAAATCAGGTAGGGAAAACGTCTCTGTTGTGGGACCCTTTTGAAATACTCGAGAAGATACTTTATCTTGCGATTGCGCAGGTTCATTACAACAAGAGAAGACATTCACTACATGAGCAATTTTATCCCTAGAACATAAGGTGTTTGATCCTGTTGACGATTTACACTCGTATACGTGTACACTGAACATATCGTTCGCCCTTGCTGTGGTTTTAAAACAACCAAAAATTTTATTCAAAACATAATCAGACTAATAATTTGATGAAGTACAACACTTGGCGATGCCAAAAATTTACACAAATGAAAATCAAAATGTTAAACGCTCATGCACAGCTAACTAATATAAAACTTGAACACTAGCCAAGTGGTCAGCTCGTGGGCGATACTGTTTCCGCCGAGCCATGGGTTCAAGTCTTGATTCCACTAAAATGTGGATAAACATGCACAGAGGGGGTTGATGCATGTTTTGTCTGTGAAAATTTCTAATCCTTCCATTTGCAGGGCGTGGAAATTTGAAAAGAGAGGTGCTGGCTTAGATCTCGTCTTCGTCACTTGAATGAATTTCTAAGTTACGAGGAGCGTTGAAAATAGCCCTTGTGTTGTTTATAAATACGACATGCAGCATGTTTCTTATAAGTACGCTGGTGTTGCAGAATCATGTTTTTTGCATTTACCTAAAAAAAAAAAAGGGTAAGACCAAGAAGGGAATTCTATTCCTGATTCCACTGAAGATCCTCTGAGTAACGAAGCTGATCCTGTTAAATCTGTCAAGGCTGAATGTCCTCAAGTTGGGATGGTCGTGGAAGTTAGAGATCAGGGGGCCATCTAAGGTATTATCATATAACTATGGTTCAATAGTTCTCATGTCTCTCTTATTGCGATGTTAATCAATCATTCAAGAAAGCCAAAGCAAAGTCACAGTCCAAAACAACAATATAAATCTAAAACAAAATAAAAATAATGATTAGAAGTTTTAGTCTATTAAATTTTCAATAGCTTCAAAAAAGATCTTTAATATGTATCAGAAGTGGTTTTGACTTCTTATCCTAGCATCCTTACCAGGATACATTTCGATTCCATTGATAAGGAGCTCCTCTCTTATTACAAACTATCTCTATCTTTAAAGTTCTTTTTTTTTTCGAATTGCCATTCATGTCTCTACTTCGAATTACCATTCATATGAATTGTTAAGGAAATCACTTTTTTTCCAAACAGATTGAACCAATTCAGCAATTTTCCGTCAATTGGCCACTTACAATAAAATCAAACTTCACAGATTAACGAGAACACGATAGAACAATCAAGTGGAGTGCACATTAAAATCGTGTGGTAGGGAGTAGAAAAAAATGGAGGTGCTATCACAGGTTGTGATACTCAGTTCTAAAGCTATTTTTGCTTCAACAAACTTTTTTTCGTTTTTTTTTTTCTTTCTGATTTTGTTTCTGTTCAAAATTCCTCCTTATAAAATGAAACGTGAATTATTTATATTAGAATGAAATTTTGAAATGAAGCGAATAGACTGGATAAATTACATTTATAAGTAGCGAAGAAAAGAATAATGAAAGTTGGAAGTAATTAGAGGATAACATGATTGAAGTTGAATCTATAACTGAAGGAATTGGGACCATGTTGAAGAAGAGTTTCTCATAGTTTGAAAGGTTCGATATAAGGTCAAAGATTCGAACTCATAACTTTATTTTTTCTACTTATTCGAATACGAATGAGTTGGTAAGAGATAGATTAATTATGCGTTCTAAACGATAATTAGGCATTTAGGCAGTTTAATCACATAGAAAGTAAAGCAGAAGACAAATATTAAATAATAACATGAAGGCCGAGGTTGCCTTGTGGTTATGGTCGCGACCTCGTGGCCGGTGATTTCCGTCGAGTTATGGATTCAAGCCATGATGCAACTGAGACCTACCGTGTAGCCAAGACTGATGCACGGTAAATCTGTTGGGGCTGAAAGCCTCCCCCCGTTGGCATGGTGTGGAAGTTAGGCGAGGGAGTGCCAGCTCAGATGTCATCCTCGTTATTTGATCGAGTTTCAAAATTACGAGGTCCGTCTCCAATAGCAATCGCTTCTGCAGAGCACGAGAAATAAATCGGCCTTTATTAATATTATTAAAGAAAAACTAGCAACTTATTCTGATTTTTATAACCTATACTGGGTTCGGGCCCTCATCGGAGATGATTACAATGAAATTGCACATCCATATGCAAAACTCACAGTGACTGATGGTGAGGGAGTAGATGTCCCTGCCCTTCGTCTCATTAAGTGAAGATTTTGAAAAATAAGCTTCTTTCTGACTTGAAGTCCTGGTAGTCAACTTGTAATACCAGTATTCGGGTTCAGCCCTATATTACAAGACCAAATCTAAATTTTTATCTGGTCATGGTCCCTTCGTTTGTTATTTAAATCGTTTCCATTTGAGAAAAATACAAATTTATGTTCCTGTGACTCTGTTGGAGATGCTGACCACTACGTTTTCTTTAGCCTTCTTTCTAAAAGTTTTCTTGAATGAAAACTTCAAACTTGAATATCCTGTTGTTGAAGAAAAACCTATTGGATGAAGTCTGTGGGTGAAAATCCTTATTTGCAATTTATGCTTAAATCCTATATTATTACGGCTCGTAAACTTTCCTAATAAATTTCATAAGTGTTTCAATATTTGGTTACATTTCTAAATTTTCAGTTTTCCATATTGTGCGCTTTTAATTGTATACCTTGTATGTATGTATATATATATTTTGTCTAGTACTTCTTTTCTGAACTTTTTTTTAATATAATTTTCTGTGTGTTTGTGTATTCTCAATCGACGGGAGTCTGCCGGCTGAGTCATCGTATCATCATATCAGCATCCGGTATCACCAGGAAATCATGACTTCAATAGGGTGTAGATCGATATGCATTCCAGAAAAAAAAGAAAAAAGAAAGAAAGAAAAATGAAAAGTGAGAAATTGGAAGTATTAGAACGATGACGTCAAAAATGAATGTCGTAAGAACTATGACGCATCTGTAAACAAATTGCTTGATTATTTTTTCTTTTGATTTTCGGGATTATGTTTCATTCATTTGTTCTTTGCTCCTATTTTTTTATTACTCAATTGTAAAAAAATTGTAAATTTTTTTTTTCTTTTTGCCAATAAATGTTGAGTGCTAGGATAATTGCTTCCCTAAGGGCCGGTTTACAGTGTTAAATCCTTTGCGAGAGCTCGCACCCCTTGGCCATATTACCAATAGCCCTCGTGTAGCTTCATATGTTATATATATAATGTTTTAACTTAAATTTAATAACTTCTCTTAATCATTATTTAATTTTCTATTCTATCTTATTCCCTAATTCAAAAGTAAAGAGTTCATTCTTATTTCCTGATCTCCTTCTAAATTATCCTTTTACTTATTAGATCACGCGCCCATAAAACTGGTTAAATTCGCATTCTCCCGATTATAAATCTGTCAAAACAATCCCTTCAGATTCCCTGTCTATTATGATATTTCCCCAGAATCCCTAATCCTGTACCACGTGTTTCCATGACGTTTCTTATAATTTCCCTCATTAGATAATGGGATACTCCTTATAGTTAGAGCACTTCTTATCTTCTCGTAATTGTAACATGCACTTCGGTTTAATCGCTAAAAATTTACTTGTTTCTTCGGCCAAGCCAGGTGGCCCATCTTGTGTAGCGTCTTCATAAATAATAATAAATAAAATCATCTCCATGAACTTGAATATGACTCGCATTCGTCCTTGATCTAAAACTATTTTCAACTACAGCATGATTTAATGACCTCAAGTAAATTCCTTTTATATATATATATATATATATATATATATATATATATAATGTGTGAGTGTACTTGCATATGTATGTATATGTAATGGAAAAAATTTACAAGTCATATAAAAATTCATTTTATTAACATTATGCCTTAATATTTAAATATTTTATTTTATTTTCTTAAGAAAAATTTTAAGAAAGTATTTGATCTAAAGCATTGAATGCAAAAAGTTAATGAATGAAAAAAATGAAACTGAATTCTCTTGCACAACCAAGTAATTTAAGAAGCTCAATAAAGGAAAAAAAAATAATATAAATAACAAAACAGCAGTGAAAAGGGGGATTGATTGATTGGATTTATTAACGTCACACTGGAAGCAACACGCAGGCTATTAGCTTCGAATCTTGTAATTTTGAACCTTGGTCAAATGACGAGGATGATGCCTGAGGGCATCTGCTTCTCCTAACTTTCACCCCACTGGAGGACTTTGAGCCTCGACAGATTTAACGGGCATCAGCTCCGGCTACACGGCAGGTCTTTAGTGGCATCAAGGCACGAACCCATAACTGGACGAAAACCACCGGCCTTGAGTCCGCAACTATAGCCACTAGGCTACTGCGTTCATGAAACAGGGGGAAAAGTCACTTATCACACGCAATTCATGTCATTTTATTTGAATAAATGAATTGATATCTCAATTGCATCTATTTAAATCATATGTATATCATATGTCATCAAATTTAGCCTTAACGAAGCAATGTTGGGTAGCTAGTAATGTAGACATAAAAGGCAGTAGAAGTTTAGTTTAGTTTTTATTAACGTCGCACTAGAGGCAACACGAGGACAATTAGCGACGGACCTCGTAATTTTGAACCTCGATCAAGTGACGAGGATGATACTTGAGCTGGTACCCCTCTCCTAACTTTCAAACCACGCCAACAGGAGGACTTTGGGCCCCGGTAGATGTAATGGGCATCAGCCCCGGCTACACGACGGTCTTTGGTGGCCAAGGATCGAACTCGCGACAGAACGAAAACCGCCGGTCACGAATCCGAAGCCATGACCACTAGGCTACAGCGGCCAAATGACAGTAGAAGCCGAATGGTTTCAGAATCGAGCTCGTGCCTGCATTTTTGATTCCTATTTCTATTAAGACCCAAACGTCTGTTGTTCATTACCCCTATCGTGATACTCTAGTGGTCTTGGTCGTGGATTCGCGACTGGCAGTTTTCGTCGAGTTGTGAGTTCGAGTCTTGATTCTACTTTAACCCACCGTGTAGCCGGGACTGATGCATGTTAAATCTGTTGAGGCTCAAAGTCCTCTGGATGGCGTGGTGTGGAAGTTTGGAGAGGGAGGGCCAGCTCAATTGTCGTCCTCGACACTTGACCGAGGTTCAAAATTACGTAGCCAATAACCTTTGTGTTGCTTCTAGTGTAACATTAATAAAACCAAACTAAACCAAACATCTACCGGATCTCAAATTCATCACATTGTCGTGGTGTTGAAAGTAAAAAGAAGGACTGCAGCTCAGGTGTCAATCTTGGCATGTGGCCACGGTTGAAAATTATGTGGTGTATTGGCTGTGGTTAGCGAACCTAATGTCAAGCAGCCAGAAGACTTTCAGTAAACTAACAATCTTTTAAGTCACTCTTTTCAGTAATGTTCTGATTAAAATATAGACCTTTATGATTATTTATCAACGTTGCACTGAGAAGCAATACGAGGGTTATTGGAGACATACCTCGTAATTGTGAGCATCGGTCAAGTGATGAGGACAACGCCTGAACTAGTACCTCCCTCTCCAAATATCCATACCACGTCAAGGAGAGGATTTAAGATCTCGAAAGATTTAACGTTTACCTGCCCCATTACATGGCGGTTACTTAATACTGGCATCAGGGATCGAAAGCACGACTCGGCGAAAACCGCCGATCTCGAGTCTATGACCATGAAATCTAATATGTCTACCACTTGGGGCTTGCCTTCCTCCCATAAGTACAGCCCTCTGACCCCAGGTACCCTTAATAACTTTTTCTTTTTTAGCATTTGCTTAGCGATTCTTGTCTATTTTCCACTCATCTTCTTGTTAACCAATTTTCGTCCCCTTTTATCGTTTTTCAGACGTCTAGATCACAGATACACATTGTTTGGGGCAGCATAGCCAGATCTGGCAGCCGTGCACCACAAACCTTAATATTCATTCTCTCACTGAGCCATTGGAATATGTAGATGTCGTTCACGGTAAAAAGCAAAATTTCTCTCTAAGACGTCCCAAGAGGATGTCTATTGCGTTTTAATCAACATGTATCTTTTTGGGCATTAGTTAGGCTTATCAAGTTGGATATTATGATACCCCGACACAGAAATGACATCACGAACCTGAAGAAATAAACTATAAAAAAGTGAAATATATACCAAACCGTACCCACCACCCGGCTTGAAACATCATAAACGGTTCGTAATCTGTTCTGTGGTGGGTTATCTGCAGCTAATTCTCGGTTGTCTACGAGTCTATTTGGAGATGGCGAGATAGGGCGTTTTTCACTCCCTAGCTAATCTCTCGATTCTCCATCTGCCCCCCTCTGAAAGCACCTGCCTGTAGGAAACATTCATTAGATTCGAGATGAAATTCGTTTTAAGCGATTGGGATCTTTAATGACACGCTTTAACGTCACTGGAAGATATTTCTGAAACATGTCTCTTTTTTCAAGGCTGGGAAATGTTTATAGCCAGATAATTTGAACTTAAGTATTTCATATATATATATAAATATGCATGAATAAATATATTTTACATATATGCGATTTCACTTAAATTTAATTTCCTATTTTATTCTATATTTTGACTATCATACTAACCTGATACCATTATAATTTAGCATTTAATTTATGTATTCACGCGCTCTTGAAATCTGCTCAATCAGCTGTTCCCACAGATCCAG
>BMAW01072054.1:0-10329 GCA_019974015.1 Nephila pilipes
ATGAAGATTGTCGAAATTCAGATTTACAATAATAATATTTATGATAAAATGTACTTTTCGTCATACTGACAACGATAGGAATAATATCAAGTGTTCATGTGCATGAGTACATTATGATAGCTCTTGATCATGCTGGAGGCCAGGTGCATAGCATCCGCAGCAACCCCCAGATGGCCGGCCATGGCTGACGCTCATTAATGATGTAATTTAAATAGTATTGATTGATTGTTTTATTAACGCTATAATAATAAATAACACAAATGCTATTGGACCTCATTATTTTTGAACATAGGTCCAACTGACGAGGACGACACTTAAACTGGAATTCCACTCTCCAAAATTCCACACCATGCCAGTGCAAGAACTTGGAGATATGAAGTGCAGCAGCCCCACTTAACAGTAGACCTTTTGAGAAATTTGACTGGAACCTATAATTTGAAGAAAACAACGCTGGCCATGAGCTTACGATCATGACCACTCGGCTACCGTGGCCAATTTTAGTAGTAATCGAGTCATGATTACACCAAAAATTCTACTTATCAAACAGTGGAGTCTGCTTCACATCAAATTTATTTCAATGAATTGAATCTACTTATTGAATACCTAAATACTGCACAGAAATAATTATTAATTATTTAAAATAATATTTAAGTGGTACTCTGATACTTAATATATGCTTCCGGTTCTTCTGAGCCTATCAGAATTAAAATCATAACATTTGTAATAGGATAGAAAATATCTATAGGATAGAACAAACTTTAGTTTTATTGATAATTCTTACTTTAATTTAATTGATGTAAAAAGAGCAACGCTTTAAAATCTAAAGTTTCAGCACCTATTCATGTTTCGTTTTAGCTCTTTTTTCAAATTGATTTCTCATAATAACAATTAACAATTGAAAAGTGTGCATCGACTATAGTTTTGCCTCATTGGTCATCACGCAAATATAATGAGCAAAATGTGTTAAGAAACTTTGTTAAAGTAATACACATTTCTAAAAGGTTAAGAAAAATGAATTATTTGAAAGAGGGAAAGAAAAAAAAGTTAACACATAGAATTCGTCATTATAATTTGTACAAAAAAATGCTTCATATCGTAAAAAATCTAAATTATTTACAAGAAACTATTAGACGTGAACATATGTTTTACAATTTATTGAAATACGATTATCAGTACCATTTAAATATTTGTTTCAAAATGCTTTTGTGTTGAAGGAATATTCTATTTAGTAAAGGATTTAAATGCATCTTCAACGATAACTATTCTTTGTAGTTTCTTAAAAGAACAGAAAATGTTTTCCTCTATTTTAATTTAAATGTTTCCTATATAAAATAATTAATTTATAGATGTGGTTTAAAAAGTATATTTTATATGTGTGTGTGTGTGTGTGTGATTTCCTCTCCTCCTATTTCTTAGAAAAAATTATATTTTTCCTTAAATGTCTGAAATAATTTTATTAGAAATAGAGCAAACATTAGAATATGTTAAAGTTATTATGTTCACTATACAGCATCCAAATATACCTAGGAAGATGTTTTAAAAAAATTTAACGTATGCCTCTTAGAAAACAAAACTCTACATTGAATTAAATTTTTTAAAAACTTACACTAAGACTTTTTAGAGTCTGTAGGGAATAAGGATTCAAAAATCTTTGAACACGTATAATTTTGCTGTATTTATACAATAAATCTATTTTACAATAAAAATAAGATGTATGCTTGATCAATATAGGAAAACAAGCTTTTGATTGGAATTCCATACAATTTTATTCAAACATTGTTTACTATCTGGACTAAAACATAGTTGAAATTACGAAGTTAAATAGAAGAACATGTTAATGGTTATTGAAAGATTTTATTTTATCGGTATTAGAATAGAAAATTACACAACTGAATCCAATAAAGTAGTTTTTACTTTTATTATGACTAATTCAATGTGTTTCAAAGCAAGACGCAATAGATTGACGCAATTTCTCCACAATTTTTTTTTCTTTCTGGAATCTGTAGTACTTCCAAGTGCGAAAGAAGTTCATGTGTGTTAAGCGAAAAGAATCTGAAACGAAATTTTTGTGCTTTCATGGAGTATATATTTTCCATTTTTCAAAATAATTATTTATTTATTAGTGTTTTTTAGTTTAGTTTATATTAACGTCACACTAGAAGCAACACGAGGGCTAATGGCGACGGATCTCGTAATTTTGAACCGCGGTCAAGTGACGAGGACAACATCTGAGCTGGCACCCCCCTCTCCTAACTTCCAGACCACGCCAACGGAAGCACTTTGGGTCCCGACAGATTTAACGTGCATCAGCTTCGGCTACACGGCGGGTCTTCAGCGGCCAAGGATCGAACCCGCGACTGAACGAAAACCTTCGGCCACGAATTCGAAGCCATGACCACTAGGCTACCGTGGCCTTTATTTATTTATAAAATGGTCAATCATACTTTAAGTTCAAAAATAGTCTTTAAATATATTGAAGTTTTATTACAAATTTGATTTTTAATCAACTTTTACAGTAAACAACACAGCTTTTTTTTTAAATTAAACTTTCTGTAATCTATTCATTAGAAAGCTAAAAACTCTAAATTTGTTTAAATCATTATAAAATAGTTAAAAAATATCTTTGACTACAACAATACAAATTGAGGAAAAGTATATACGAATCTGTACTTTGTGTGTTATTTTTGAAAAAATGTGCTTTTAAAATTCTCTCACAGAATTATTCCTAGATAACATCATTCGTAAGAAAAGTATATACAGATTACATTTACAGTCAAATATTGTTAACATATTTGAATCAAAGTCAATATATTGTGAATTCAGCATAAAGAAAATGTAACTAAATTATTTAGAGAGAGAGAGAGAGGTTGGATGGTTTTATTAACTTCGCACTGGAAGCAACACGAAGGCGATTGACGACGGATCCCGTAATTCTGAACCTCGGTCAACTGACGAGAACTGCACTTGAACTGACAACCCCCTCTCCTAACTTCTACAACACGTTGACAGTGGGACTTTGAGCCCCGACAGATGGAACGTGCATCAGCTCCGGCTACAAGGCGGGTCTTCAGTGGCACCAAGGCTCGAACCCATGATTGAACGAAAAGTGTCGGTCGTGACCATGATTACTGGGCTATTACGGCCACATTATAAAAGATTAATTGTACTTAGAACTTTTTCATATTAAGTAGGAAAAAGCCTTATCTACCTCTTTGAAACGTCATCATGTATGACGTAGACTCTATTAAGCAACTCTCTTATTAACATTAAAACCATTAACGTCGAGATGGGGATCTGAAGCTGAAGAAATAAGGAGGAGGACCTATCTTTTAACTATACTTTTTTAGTCATTTTCCCTCTCTCCAGCACAGAGTAAGAAGGAAGTGCTTTTGTATTTATCTTTTTTTCTTTTGAATTTGGTAAGTCAACCAATTTATCAATTTTTCTTATTTCGAAAATCTGGAGGCGACTCAAGCTGAGTCACTCCACATTTGAACTATAATCCCACAATGAATGACGTGATGAACTTGGATAACTCTAAATGCTTTCGGAGCCCTAAAATCTCATAATAAGGGAGGGAAGTAGAAAGATAACCGAATTTACAATTTTTCTGGATAATAAACAAAAGGCATCTCCGATTTCTAAATCAAATCCTCAATATATACATGCAAAAATAAGAAGGAAAATTTCTAGATATGAAAAAATTTCAGTTATGTCTTTCATTCGAAACATTAAAATAAAATTAAGTACATCTGATACTGTATGCGCAGCGCAAATCCTTGCAATAGAATAAGTATTAAACATACCTGTGAAGACCACTATCGTTTGGTTAGGATTCACTTCTCGATTCCTAATTTATGAAATTCCTACTAATGTACCAGTAACAGATTTGGCAACAGAAATTCAGAGTACAAATAATATTGAAATAGTAGAAATGCTACGCTTCTTGATCGAAATCGGTAGCAATCAAGAGTTTTCCCCGATTCTAATCACCATCCTTGGCACTGAATTACCCGAAAATATCAAGCTATTGTTTATTAACCGCCGTATCCAAATCTTCATCGATAACCCCAGACAATGCAATAGATGTTTCAGCTTTTATCACTCCTCTATATTTTGTCAAAACCCTATCATCTGTGTTAATTGTGGCATATCACACACTGGCTCTTGCACCACTTCTGTTACATGCACTTACTGCAAACGAGACCATCCTGCTAATTCCCCTTTATGACCTGTTTTCATTAAAGCAAAGCAGATTATGAAATATAAATGCATGAATAATCTAACCTTAGGAGAATCAAGAAGGAAATACCAGGAAAAAACTACAGATAGCTATTCCAATACTTTAAAAACAAACCCTCCAGACCAAAATATTCAGAATTTAGAAAAAAAGATTAGAAAGCATTGTTACATCTTTCCAGGCTGCCTTAGAAAAACAAACCATAGTTATCATGGAAAATGTCCAGAAAATGATGGAAACCATGTTTTTACAACTGTACAATATGTTTGGAAGGGGGGGGGAAATCTATATCTCCGACTCGAAAAAAGCCCACAAATAAATTGCATCAGAACTTTTGTGTTCCAACTCCAGGTGCATCTCGAATAACCTGCAGAATATATCAAATGAAATTGATATTGGATGATCCGTTTAAATAAAGTTTATATTTTTTTTTATATGGACAAATTTTCCATGATTTAAATTTTTTTTTATCCCTCCAGGTGAGGAGAGAATTTTTTGCATTTAGCCTCTTTATTTTAATGTTTTTTTCTGCAATGGAATTGTAGTAGTGTTCCATCTTCTTCCCTTCACCAAAACTGACGTTTGAATCTTCCAGGAAACATTTTTAAACCCTGGCGACAAATTTCACCTTCCAGGGAAAATAATTTTCAGGCAAGACATATTCAACAGACCAGGAGGAGGATTGCTAATAGCAGTACCTGCAACCGTTTCTGCTCGTCAAATCCCTATTTCAATAGTACAAACGCCAGATATTGAAATGCTAATTATACAAATATATATTAATAATATATCCTTTTACATAACAAATTTATGTACTCCACAGGGATTAAATATCTCATTAATCAAATTCTACTTGGAGACCTTAACCTACATCACCCGATGTGGGGCTCGAACCATATTTCGCCTCATAGTACAGATTTTGTAAAATGGTTATCTGAATCCAACTTTATCCATCTTAAAACTACTACTACCCCAACCCACAGAGGTAATGTAAGCTCAGCTACTCTGATTGATCTCACCCTATGCTCTGCAAACTTATTGAGAAACACTAATACTTATGTGTTCGTTCGATAGAAATCACTATCCCATGATCACTGAACTATACCTACTACGTCAGAATAAGCGAATCTCTAACAAAACAGACTGCACTTAACAATGAAACAAGTACAATCATCATTAGAAAACAATATCGGAAACCTCACTTATACAATCTCGGAAATAATTCTAAATAATACCAAAGAAATACATCATACATAAAGAAATACAAAATCCTTTCCTCCTTGGTGGAACAGCATCTACAATAATTTATACAGACTCAAAAAATTTTTCCACAAAAAGACGATAAGCGATATTTCTCCACAGTTAAGGATAAAATACAAACAGTATTCGAGCAAACTGAGATATCGTATTAAATAAGAGAAAGATAAGTACTGGGATGAAATATATAATAAAGTGTCTAATCCTAAGATCTTCTATAACCCTCTTAGAAAACTTACAACGAACTAGAATGCAGAATCAACATTAAATCTACTCCAGTATCATAATAAATATGTAACTCAACGTCAAAAACAAGCTCAACTTTTTGAGAACTATTTTGCATCCAATAACGGCGCTCACAAACCTCTTCCCCTAGATTTTCTCATTAAAGAAAACGATATTCTTAATAAACGTCTCCATATTTCTAAATTAAACAGAGCCATAAAATATGCTAAAAATACTACCCCAGAAGCAGATCAGATTAATACAACTTTACTAAAGAACTTGAACAATAGCCAACGAACAGTTGTCCTAAACTATTTTCAACATTTATTTCAGAATTCTAATGTACCTCAGCCATGGAAACACGCAATTATTCTCCCTATTCCAAAACCGAGCAAAGACAAAACTAAAATTTCATCCTACAGACCAATAGCTTTAACTTCCTTTTTTTTTCTAAGACATTTGAAAGAATCTTGACTGGACGCATATCTTATTTTCTGACAAAAGAACGAAAACTTCACTCACATCATTACGGCTTTGTACCATTTAAAGACAGTAGAACTACCACATACCTCATTAATAAAGCTATCTTAGATACCAAACGAGAAAAAAAATTGTTTTTTGGAGTTAGCTTGGATATAAATGGAGCCTATGGCTCGGTTTATATAGATGGTCTCTTATACAAATGTCTCCAAATCGAAATTACCGGGAAAATAGCTCTATGAATTCACAAATTCTTAACGACTCGATCTGTTCAGACTCGATGGAGCCTATCATAGCAAAAATCTGTTCTAAAAGGAGTCTCCCAGGGCAGCGCCCTTTCACTCGTATTATTTACTATTTATATGCATGATATCTTCGAAACTCTAAAACAGGAGTGGAGTGCTCGGTTTAAGTAGATGATATTTTTATTTATTGTTCTCATCAGCCCCTGGATATAGTCAGTAGAAAATTGCAAAATACGTTAGAAAGAATTACACAATTGAAACTATTACAACTATTGAAAAATATCCCTAAGTCCTGATAAAAGTACAATTGCAGAGTTATCAAATAAAAGAATACAAACATTTCCTATTATTATGTTGGCAGGATTCCCTCTCTCTTGGCAAACTTCCATTAAATATTTAGGAGTTTATTTTTCCAAACAGAATCAAAACCTTACAACAATGAACCACATGAAAAACAAAGCTTTGAAAAAAATCAATGGCCTTAAAGGAATAGCATATAAGCACTTCGGTCCAAGAGCAAAAGACTTAATCAAGTTAACTAATAATAGTATTTGCAGCATCTTTTATTATACATGCCATAGCATTAATAAATGGTCAGATAATCAGCTCAAATCTTTAAACATCATTCAAACCAAAGTACTCAGAATCGCATTGGGTTTACAAAAATAGACTCTATACATTGTACTTTTACAAATAGCTGATCGGGAAATATTGTCGGAGAAAATAAGAAGGTTAGCGAATAAATTTTTTATCTCCCAAATTTCGAACGGTAACTTCCCCCCCCCCTGCATCTCAATAGCCCTGATATAATAAATCTAAATATTCTGGAAGAGGATAAAAGCAATATCTCTAATACTTTTCATACATTGAATATTAATGGGCAACATATAATTTCAATCCCCAGATTGATGTATTTCACAGAGTTTCTATGTAGAAATTACACCAATGAATTTGAATTTCAGGACAAAAACTTGCCTACTTTTATCATCAGAGGATTATTTAACGAAATAGCGAGCAATAACTACCAAGATTATTTCATAATAGCTACGGATGCTTCAAATGTAACAAAAACTCCAACCAAAAAAATCATCTCTGGATTACTCTCCAGAAAATTCCACAACTCAATGCTACCTAAAAAGAACTTTTGGAAGCAACAGTCGCTAATAAAAAAGTGTTCAGAATATTCCTGCAGAAACTCAAGTACTTTGACATCTATTGAATGAAATACAATTTTTAAACGGGATTATAGCTTTTGCTGCTTCATATCCCACAAAAAATCAATCAATCAATCAACCATTGTCTTCAGCAGCGATTATAAAAACAAACTGATAAAAATAGCTCTCACTAGTATTCTTCCTCCCCACCTTCCCAACATCACAAACACTAATTGGCTCAAATATCAATAATTTCTCTATAATACTCCCCGGAAAGTGTAAAATTAAAAATACCAATGACATCTGGATGAAATCATTAATGCACCCATGAACAACATCAAAATCGTAATTAACTCTGCCAGCCACTCGAAAAATATCTCCACCCCGCAACTCAGACTCCTCCCACATATCCGCAATCTAATTGAAGAAAAATATAGAATAAGAAGGTAGCAAAAAATCCATTATCCTCCTTAAAAGACAGAAATCAAAAATTGTTTTATTGCTATTATTTAATTAATTTCACTTTTTGTTAAATTTGCTCCATTTTAATATATAGTAAAAAAAATAAGGCTTTATTTTAAGCCTAAGAAAAAAATATATTTTCAACAATTTTGTTCAATAAGACAAGATTATGAAAAGTGTTCAAACAATAATTTTCAATTCTTATTGCATGAATAAGATTAGTTACATTGAAATAAAATTTTATATTAGTTAGCTGTTGAGTGAAATTTAATTTAAGACAAAATATTATAAATGAATAGAATAAATTCAGGGCCAAATATTACAGTCATCAAAATGATGGTTTTGTAACACAGAAGAAAAAAAAGAGAGAAAGAGAATTTAATCAATTCTTAATTGAATTTAGATATTGTTCAGATGTTTGTGATATTCATTCATGGCTATGTTCGTGATGATATTCAGAATGCACCCATTTGGTTAGTGATTTTGTGAACGATGAACTTATGATCTTCAAAAAAAAAATC
Organism: Nephila pilipes; assembly: GCA_019974015.1. NCBI lineage: Eukaryota > Metazoa > Arthropoda > Arachnida > Araneae > Nephilidae > Nephila > Nephila pilipes. Next base: position 8,585 of record BMAW01072054.1, read on the forward strand.
TTAGAAACTTACCAGCAATTATTTATTCTTGTCACTTAAAAAACGAACTTTACTTGTTTTCATTCGTTCTTATTTCTGGTGACAATCGTACCTTAGGGCTTAGTAAACTTTTCGTTGCCATTGATAAAACATAGTTTAAGTTCGCTTCATCCGGCTCTTATTTTCTACATCTTTTTGTATTGTTGCATTTAATTTTTCGTCCTTTTTGGAACTGAATTGATATGATATGCGTTACTTATCCCGCCACACGGTTATTCTTGGAATGTTTTTGAGTTGTTAAGATAAGAATCTGAAAAAGAAATGTGATAATTTCTTACAATTCTGAATTCAGTGATTCGTAAGATATGTCTGCTTCTCTTGTGACACTTAAATCATTAATCGAACTGAGTAATTCTCTGCCTTTGTTGGATTCCGAGTCATACAAGCATTATGTTTGTTTCTAGAACATTCTCATGACTGATGTTTAGTTTTCAACTGAACAAAGAATGCATAGAGCAATTATTCACTCAATAACTTCTAATAGTATTATCAACAAGAGACATTGGTGATGATTTTGTTTCAAAATGTCAAAAAAGAATGGAGTTACATTTAATGGTATGAATAACCGAAGAAACCTGCATTTACGAATATGTGATTTAGAAATATTTTTCTTGCAGAGATCTACTGTAAATATTTAATTACATTGGAGGTGAGTGATGCGTCTACGTATTAAATTGCTGACTGTAAAATGATTGAATTACAGATATGAGTTTTTACATAAACCTTTTTATACTTTTAGTTTATATACAATATGAACACAGATTCGTTTTAGTATTTTGATTTTCGGACTTAACAACTTGATTCTGCAGTGAATATCGATGAAATTTTGTTTGGTGAAAATGCAGTTTAGCGTAACTACTTGGCGATTTTTTTTGGCGGAAGTCAGCGAAGCGGAAAAGAAGGAATTTTTTGACTCGCATCATCATCACATTTAGGACATGATTATTTGGACGAAATTAAATAACCCATACAAGGAAAGGATGCTTTCGTTCCTTCTGTAAATCAGCAAAAATTGCGCTCGCCCATGTCGAAGTCATTCTTGCAGCCATTGAAAAAACCTGTACTTGTGAGAATAAACGGAGAGTTATTTATTGTTGAGCAGGTTAAAAATGCAGAAACACAAATTCAAACTAGCAGCAGAAATTAAATAAAGGTAAACAACGTATAAAGGAAAACCACGCAAGGACAGCAATAGTGAAAAACAACAGAACTGAAAATTTTCTTGTATGGTTTGATTTAAATCACTCCCAAATGGTGCCAAAACAGGATTTTCTGTCTGGAAGCTGTTAGATTTTGGAGAATGATGGCGTTGTGTTTGGAAAACATAATTAGAATCATAAAAGTGATTCCTTCGAGAAATATTTATGCTGAGAGCTTTTGAAGTCCATTGATATTATTATTCGCTGAAAAAGTATGGAAAACAACATGAAAAAAAAAAGATTTTGAACTTGAATTCATGACCACATCATATTTGCATAAAAAACACTTAAAACGACTTGAAAATATAAAGGTTTTTGAACTGGAAAGCCTTACAACAAGAAACAAAAAGGTGTGTACAGGCAAAACATTTACAGGCGTTTTCACTGAACAAAAATTACATATGCAGTTGAGGTGTAAAGACAATGTAAACTGAATAAAGAACCAAAAAAATAGGGGAGGGGAGAAGAAATTTCACTTGCATAATTTTGAAGGAATGTTTTGCCATG
>BMAW01072057.1:0-30188 GCA_019974015.1 Nephila pilipes
TGTAACAATATATTTTACTAAGTTTTTCAATGAATCTTGTTTTTATTGCATAATTTTAAAAATATTTTCATGCTATAACAATTTTATCAATTATCCAAATGAGCGTTTGAAGAGAATCCATCCAATCTGAGAATGAAATATTTTGCAACAATTAGATCGAATTACTTGAAAGCTACAACATTTAAAAAATAATACTAAATCAATTTCCCATGTATTGTGAAATTTCATAAGAAGATAACACTTAAAATTTCAATGAAAAAAAATTTAATTCATGAGATTTCAATAACGAAAAGATAATTTTTTCTTTACTGATTTCATAAATTTAATTGATTCATACAAATGATATATATTATAACTGCAAACTTCATTATATAGAAAGCTTCAAGATATGATCCTAGGCAATATACAGGGTGATCAGAAATAAACGCTCCAATAAGGAACTGAAATATCTCGAAAAACCACTGTACTTAAATCATCCAAACTTTGAGAATATAAACAAAATACTAACAGCCAAATTTGCTTTGCGCATGCAGTAATTTTTTTTCCTGTCTTTGCAGATTCTGCCAAAATGTCAAGATATACCATTCCTGAGAGTATTTTCATCATAAAAACATTTTACGAAAGCAACAAAAGCCCTTTTAACCGTTGCAAGAGCATTTGCAAAATAGTTTAAAGTGCATTCCGGCCCTTGCCGGAAAACGATTACACGACTAATTGATAAATTCGAGTACCAGGGATGTGTTTGCGATAACATGAGCCACAATGACGGTCGAAAGGCAACTGTTTCCACACCCGAAAATGTGGAAAAGCAAGCGAAATGTTAGCGCAAACTCCACGGCAATCGATCAGAAGAGCAGCGCAAAAAGTCGGCATGAAACTAGAAAGTTTGCAGAAAATTATCGTCAACGAGTTGAAACTCTTTCCATACACAGTACAAGTGCACCATCCATAGAGTTACACGGCGATGGTACAACGACTGGAGTTTGCCAATTATGTAGTGGGCCCTATCGACAACAATACCTTTGATGTGATGGAAGTTTGATTTAGTGATCAAGCTCATTTTCATCTCCATGGCTACGTTAACAAACAAGCTTGGTTTGGTTTTATTAGCGTCGTAGTAGAAGCAACACGAGGGCTATTGGCGACGGACCTCTTAATTTTGAGCCTCGGTCAAGTGACGAGGCGACACCTGAACTAGTATCTCCCTCCACAAATTTCTACTCCACGCCATTGAGAGGACTTTGAACTTCGAAATATTTAACGTGCATCAGCCCGACTACACGGCGGGTCTTTGGTGTTTTCAGCGCTCGGACCCATGACTCGACGAAAACAACCCAGGCCGTGAGTCCGTGTCCATAACCACTAGGCTACCTTGACCACCTAACTAAGTGCAAAACATTGGTACAATTAAGCAAAATCGATTTCAAGAATTATACTTACACTTTAAAGCTATAACATTTACGAGAGTGAGATTCCTAAATTTACCCCTTTGCTTAAAAGTAATTAAGAAAATGTAAATAAAAATGAAAAGTATATTTTTGATGAAAAAAAAATACAAAATTGATTGATTGTCTATTTACGTCGCTCTGAGAAGCAACACAGATGCTATTTTCGTCATGCCTCGTAATATTGACTGAGGCTCAAAACTGCGAGAACAATTCCTGAGCTAGCACCTCCCTCACCAAATTTCCATCACACTAATGGGGAGGACTAGGGACCTTGATCAATTTAATGTGCATCAGCTCTATTACACAGAAGGTTTTTTAATGTTTTTCAGGACTCGAAATCTTACATTTCAACGAAAACAACGTCGGCCGTGAGTCCGTACTATGACCACTAGGCTACCGCTACCACACATAAAAAAAGTTGAATTTAACTGGCCACATAGACTGGCCACAGTAAACGAGTTTGATTGTTGTAAGCGCATAGTTCACGTTGTTTCTGTGCAGTAGTAGGTTCGACCTTTAAATACCTGTAGTATAGCAAATATTGATGCACGCTAAATTTATAGAGGCTCCAAGTTCTCCCTTTGTTGTGGTGTGGAAGCTTCTAGGGAGGACTAGCTTAAGTGTCGGTAGTAGATCTGTGACGTTTGTCCGTCATTATTAGGCTCTTGTGCCATATCTCAATCTAATATATTTATCAAAAGCTACTAAACTTCAGTTGAAGACATGCAAGAAAAATACAGATTTTTTATTTATTACCTCTGCAGAATATCTAAGATCTTTCTTGAATCTTCTTTACAATCTTAATTTAGATTTAAATAAGAAATCTATCTTACCACAGTCCCCTCGTTCTCAATTTCACAACTTTCTTCGACAGTAACTATGGAGCTTAACACTTTAAGAGTGGAACTCTTTACCATCCACAAAACCAACAGAAGAATTTAAATTTGAATAGCAATTCTCTAACCGCAAGTCCTTATCCTGTGCAGCGAGTTAAAACACCTTGCTTAACTAGCCAGATGAGACGTCTTTTCAGCTTGGTTGGTAGGAGCGCATTCTTCGGACCACTGGTCCAGGATTCAAAACAACGCTGCCGCGTCAAGTTCAACAATCACTCTCCCCCTCTCTACAGCGCACGGGGAAGAATAACATCCCCCGCTGTTTCGTCCAGCGCCGAACCTCTATTTCCCTTTGTTTTTCATTAATTGTATATCATTTATATGTCATAATATCTAAACCACTTCGTTTTACTTTTTTCTTCATCTAATTTACATAATAACGTTTCATTTGGTTGGGAAGAAATTGTAACTTTATGAATTCAGATTGCTAAAAGTCCCCGAGGATAGTAAAGTGAAAATCGCGAATAGCCCAACGTCTCAGATCACGGTTCAAAATGAAGAGGTCTATTGCCAATAATATTTGAGTTGCTTCTTAGAGCTATGTCAATAAACAATCAATCAATCTGATAAGGAATAATAAAAATGAAAATGCACAATACAGTATATAAATGTAATTGGTTTTAATAACTTGTTTTGAAACAGACGAAACCATATCCTTAAAAATCAATGATTACGATCTTTTTTAATAAACATTCTAGATCCTTTTTTTTTATGTGCTCACGTATTCTTTTTATTGTGTGTCAATAATTATATTACGTTTATTCGCTCAAATTCTTTGTTTAGTCACTCCTGAGTAGTCAATGGAATTGCCCAAGTTTCCTTTCTAAGGATTGTTTTGACGCAGGTTCGAGGAAGTGTAAGTTATGATCTGTAAAACTGTCACATTAGAGGAGGGGGGGGGGGGAGGGTTAGAAGAAAAAGTGACATCAAAGCAAATTTATAAGAATGCAAAGATCTCAACTTGTCAATATTTCATTGTATCTTGGTCTAGGCATAAAAAATTGACTGTTTTGAAACTGTCCAGGATTAAAAACTTTATAAAACAATTTTTTCTGTCACAACACAGACGTCACTCTATTACTGTTCTCGAATGCATATTTTCAGCTGTCTCTAATAAATTTGTAATTGTAAGATATTTGTACTGTTGCGAAGAAAAGTAAAATAAAATTTCTATCTACATTAAGGTGACCAGATTTTAACATTTGAAAAGCGGAACACCATTTACGGGGGGGGGGGGGGGCGTGATTAAAAATTTGGTACCTAAAAAATACCTACCTTTGGTATCTAAATAAATTACTTACCTAAATCATCTGAATTGCTGATTTGTTGAAATCACTTGTTTAACTAGCACTAGCACGCAGTACGATGTGTATTGCATGAGAGACAGTTACAAAACTAAATATGCGGAGGCGTTACTTCGTGGACGACCAACAAACTCCTTACACCCTGACCCTTTTCCTCTCTAAAATTTCCCACCGTTTCCAATTTTTGTATATGGTGTAATTTCCTTGCAACAATATTCCAAATGATGCTAGATCGCTAACGAAACATGTCGCCATAAGAATAATATCTGTGGAAGTGTACAAAGCGGGACATTCTCTCTTAATTTTACAGTTACAAAATATTTTCATCGCTGCCAATGCCGAAAAATGCCACTGTTCAATTAGTCCAAACAATGGTGGTCGTATTCTAGCTACTGATAAAGGCGAACTTTGATAATCAGTTCCCAACAATTATTTTTATTAAAAAAGTTCAACAAAATAAAATTTATAAAAATAATATAAAGCTCATATCCTGGTGAAATAGCCACATGGAAGCCGAAAACCGTATATTCCCTTCCCGTTCTCTTGCTGTTCCAAAACTTGTCGTGCATTCTTTCTAAAAATCTGGACTTTCTTAAGACCCGAAGGACGCAGGATAAATTGTTAAAAATCGGGACGTATGGCCACCTTAATCTACATGGCTCGAAAAAAAAATTAATTTTGTGAAATTAAAAAACGAGTCTCTTTGGTTTTGGTTATCAATAACAAAAGAAAAACTGGGAAATAGACAGTAAAATATGTTATCTCTGTCCCATAATAATAGTAGCAAGTGAATAATTGAACAGAAAATATTGGTGAAGGCAACTGTAAATTATACTGTACTGCGAAATTATGAAGCCTTCGATCAAAAGCAATGTTTCATGTGTGACGTCTGTCTCATTTGCTTTGACACATCTTTCATTTTTTACGTTAACTTAATTTTTACGAATTACAGGAGTACCTTCTGTAAGGGATAACTCCGAATAGAGACAATTCTGTTGGTCCCTGTCTCTTTGAATGGGGAGGGGACTTTAATTTTCTTTCTTTTTATTAAGGGACAATCTATTTTAGGGACACAGAAAAAACATTTAAAAAATAAGATAGATTTAAAGAAATATTTAAAAACAGAATTGTAGTTTTTTGATAATCTTTTGAGGTTTCAAAGGCAAGTTTGTACTCAGTGACAGATAATTTTGGGACAAGGGAATAATCAAATGAAAAGTTAATCCCTCTCTTAAGAAAACTGCTTTTCAGCAGGGAAATGGAAACAATACATAGGAAAATACAAGTTGTGGTGCAATTAAAATGATATTACTAATTGATAGAATTGAAAATCCAGTTATTATTGCTACAGTTCTCAGTAGGGGAAAGGAAAACAGAAAACAATGCTAACAAGCTATAAAACAGTGCAAGACAGGGAGCAATAGGAAGCAGTTTTTTTTTTTTTTTTTTTATGCAAGCGTGATTTGAAATTCCATTTTCGAATTCCCTTAGTGAAAATACTACTGATGAAAATGAATTGGTTGAACTTGACAAAATCAGTGGCAGTGCTTAAATGCAATTTTTTTTTATTGAAATTGATGAAAACTTGTGTACTGAAGACACCGATGGCGACACATAAAATCTTTTGTTGATTATATGATCTTTAACAAAAATAGCTTGGAAAGCAACGAGGAAGAGAAAGAACAGCCAGACAAAAACAGTGACATAAAAACTACGGAGATATCTTAAAATACACCTCCAAATTAAAAAAAAAATGTTGATAACAAGACAGTGAAGGACTTTTAGTGAAGGATCATCAGTGACTTTAATATCAACGTGGAAAAAAATGGACGTAAATTCGGCGTGTATTGGGCGAACCTACTAGGAGCTTTCGTTGGGGAAAGCTTTCTCATTCATCGTGATATATTTGCAGCTGGCTTATAACAGTTATGATTGTTTTCAATGAATGTGTTGCATAGTTTTGATATCAAGGCAAATTTGACTATCATCATACGTTGGATCTGCTCATTTTTATTAACAAAATGCAAAAATGTAGCACTTCTGTTAAGCGATTTCGACTCTTGATATGCGGGGAGAAAGTCGGTCAAATTTTTTTATTCCATTAAAACGATACGTTAACGGGTTTTTTCATCATCGTACTTTGCTCAACAGTCCAGAATGGACCAAAACCTTTTTCTGAAGATTCCTCGAAGGTAGTTTGCCTTTTGCCATAGTCCTACCTATTCCTCTCTCCAATCTCTTTAAAATCCGATGCAACAGAATCAAGGTACAGTAGTTTTAGTCTTTCTCTTTTCCGACTAGTAAATGGCTTTGCAACAAATATCTTCTTCTTTTCACACGCACCACGTACATATAAAATACCTGTAAATGCCTCTAATTTATCTCGAAATAAACTCCATTATTTTTCTAGAACTCTTTGTGCTTCTATTTTCTTATATTTAATAAAGTTTTCCATAATGTTATAGTCAAATAGTAAATAAAACGCTGCGTGTTCTTTGTCCATCATTTTATTTCGTTTTGCGTGTCCAGTTAGACCAGAAACGTCGTTGAAAATGGTATGAAGAGGTGGTTCTTCTAGTGAGGAATTGATTACTATCTCTTTCGAAACTGTTCCCTCTGTGTCAATTTCAATATTTTGTCGTTCACTACTTTCTTTAATATCGTCTATAGAATCCGTCAACAATCTCATTCTCTTTCGGTTTTTTTTTTCATTTAGAGTTCAAATTATCTTCCTTTTCATGAGTGTTTGACGAGTATTTTTATATTATTTATATGTTTCTCAATAACTACTTCCTTATTGGAATTTGGGACTCCCTTAGAATTAGAAATAAAAATAAATATGGATAGGCTATTTAAGCTTTTAAGTAAAAAAAAAAAATGCCAGTACACACACACACACATATATATATTACAAACAGTTTTACTAATTTCACACCTGCATTGCTAATTTCAACATGTTTTTCAAATTTTTTTCGAATGAAAGCAAAATTCCAGTGTATTGAATTTACTACCAAAATTGGAGAACAAAACGCGTTATTCATTTTTTTAGATCTAGTCACTGCAATGATCTGCACTAAAATGCAGCATGGCGGAAAACAGGCGAATATCTAAGTTATGCAGCAACTCTTGTGTTTTCCGTAACTGAAATTGGGATTCTCTAATCTGATTATAATTGATATGATGCTGCAAAACGGTCTTGATATTAATATGTCAAATGGTTTGAAATTAGACGTTGTAATGAAATCCTTAAGGTACCAAAAGATATCTCGTGGTAGAAATAGGTATACCAGATGAATATTTTTAGATATATAAGAGGAACCGAAGGAAAATCATTGAATCAATTTACATCTATTGTAAGAAAAGTCAAAAAGTTAATTATGGAGAAATAATTTAACTGAGAAATTTTTTTTTAAATAAATTTGAAAGATGTCTTTTGGGCGTCTTGCAATAAATGATGCTAAATTCATCAACAGCTACAATTATTATGGAACTAAGGGAGTATAATTATACAAAGAATCTTTTGCGTTGCTTTAATATCTTTTATTTTGAGCAAGAATAACTTTACTGGGCCTCTGGCATTCAAAGAGAATTCTTTTCTTAACAAAATTTGTTGAATTGTGTTCACGATCAAAATCTTGGGAATAGAAATGAGTGAGTGAGCGAAAGTAGAGGTTTATGGTGCAAGAACCATATCTGGCTATAATACGCCGAGTATTGTATGTCTGTGATCTGGACGTTTGAAAAAATTGGAAAAAAAGATGATTGGGTGACAAGAAAGAGCGTAAAAAAAAGGATCGCTAGGGTATTCCGGGGGTGCGTCACCCACGTTTACCAAAGATAGTTAATTCCATGAGAAAAAAAAAGATCCCTAGGGTATCTCGGGGTTAGGATTTTCGTATTTATCTTTAGAATGCAAGCCCCTGAGGGCCTTGGGAGTAGAATGCTCCCTCGTTTGTTTCAGTCGGTTGAAAATTCTTGAAATTCTTGAAGTGTCGTGTTGAAACTCGAATCACGTCATCTGAGAGTTGAGTAGTGTTCTCTGATTTCTTTTCACAAAGAGAAATGCACTACGTTATAGATTTTTACAAAATCAAAGCTGTTTATGGGACTGCTGTCATTAAATGTACTAATTTGTACAAATGGTATCGTGGGTGTACAGCTAGCAGAAAAAGTTTAAAACCGTTACTTTGGCCTGAAATATCGTGGTTCACGTCATTCGGAGCCCCTTAAAGACTTTCTTTTTAAACTTTTCGCCTTAGGAGAAAAAAAAAAGAGAAAGACCAAAAACTACGATGGCTATTTTCAGTTGAATCAGATTTTTAGATTATTGGAGAGAGAGAGGAACTGGTAGACTAAGGCAAAAGGCAGGTTATCTTTGTCGAATTTTCAAAAGTCCTTGGCCCATCCTCGTCTGTTGAGTCATATATATATATATATATATATATATATATATATATATATATATATAATATGCTCAATTACACTTTCTCTAGGGCAACCTAAACGTCGTTTGTTCATATATTTCACAGATTCTTTTGTACATTCAAGTATTTGAGTATTTTGGCTCAATATGACTGACAAAAAAGTGATAAAGGTGTGGTGGCTCCACGTAACAACGACTACAGATGTGAAAATAACTAAATGGGGGAAAGTTTCTTTTGGCCTAGTTGTTAAGAGCATTGTGAAATAAAATAAAATAAAATTTAAAAACAAACTCCGACGAGTTTTCTCCAGAACGGCCGTCTAAAGGTTCATACCAACAGCGGAATTCAAGATCAAGCGACCTCCTCCATCACGGGGTAGAAAAACATCCCCTTAAAGTGACGAGGAAAAGCTGCTGCCTAAGTGAGGACCCAAGACATGATCGTCAAACGGCAGCATATTTTAGAGCTACTGGTTGTATGCATCCTCGATGCAAACTTACCTTTTAATGTCTAACTGAGATATCCTCTGATAACTCATGGCTAGTCACTAAAGACCGGCAACTGGCTTCAAAGAATGGCTCACCAGCTATGGCACACAAATCAAATAGATCCATCATTCCAGCAAGATGGTGTCAAATTTTAACTGTACAAAAAACGATACTCAGTTTGAAAGTGAGGATGTATATCAATTGGTTCAATACCTGGAAACCCCCTTCTCTAAATTAGATTAAGAAAATCCCCTGATTATTTCGTATCATCACGATAATAGTGAATGGGAAATATGCGGTGGCTCTGTAACAACGTAGACAGGAAGTCAAAATACCTTGATAACTAAGCCAAAAGGGGTTCCTCTTTGAAGATTCAAAAGGGGATCCCCTTTTGGCCTCGCTGTTAATCGTTGTTAAGAGTACTGCAAAACATACAAAATACAACCCGACGCGTAGTCTCCGAACTGACTGATCAAAGGTTCGAATCACTGATGGCATTTAAAGTCAATCGACTCTTTCCGCATGGAGTAGAAATATATATCTCTTAGTGGTAGAGGAAAAACAGTCGCGACCGAAAGATGATTATGAGAAGCTATTAAAAATTACAACTGAAAAAACGAAGAAAGTAATAGCTAAACAAGACATGTATCTACTATCATCAAACAGTTAAGCGAAATATACCATCAACCATAAATTAGATTGTGATAGTTTATTAACGTTTCACTGAGAAGTTAGCACCTCGGTCAAGTGTCGAGGATACTTCAGCTGGCAGCCCCTCACGGAACTTCCACTCTACGCCAATGGAAGGACATTGAGCCACGACGTATTTAACGTGCATCAGCTCTAGGTAACCACGGCGGATCTTTAGTGGCATCAGAGCTCGAACCGACGACTGACGAAAGCCACAGGCCGCTGGTTCGCGATCATGACTACTAGGCTCTAAAGTCCACAACATGAATTAGAATATGGACATAGAGTGAAACACCAAATTCAAAATTGCCTTGTGTTCTAAGGGTAGTAGTCTCTCCTTCTACTTTTAGTGCGCTTCTCCTTTTCTACTATCTAACATCTGTACCAGCAAGCATCCAATGCAATACTAAACAATTATGCACGTATTACTGGGAGCGAGTGAAAGAGTAAGCGAATAAAAAAAAGGGATGAATAAGTTAATGAGTGACTGAATGAGTGGGCGAGTGAGTGAGTGAATAAATGAATGAGTGAGTGAGTGAATAAATGAATGAGTGAGTGAGTGAGTGAATGAATGAATGAGTGAATGAATGAATGAATGAGTGAGTGAGTCAGTAAATGAATAATTATATCAGATTTTCATTCCGTTGTCATGTCATCGTCTGTTTAAGTCTGACATTTAATTGAATAATTTCATAATTATTTTTTTAAAAAAAGTTAGCGCCTTTGGTGGCTAAATCAGATTCTTAGGAAAGCTTTGCATGTTACAAATTAATAACCTTTCCAAGGGCCAGTATTCCTTCCTATTTTATATATTGAGGGATAAACATGCCATGGCATACTTAATTTGCAATAGCGAACTTATACACAGAATGAGAGAATTTAGTTACATGAGAAAGAATGAAACAAAACGAGCTTGAGCACCTAAAATGAACAAAAAAGAAGTGAATGGATATATTAGGAACCATAAGATCCTGATCTTAAATTACAAATGGTGATTTTTGTCATAAAAGCGGCCAGATTAAATTCCGACTAAACGAAGATAAACAAGGGTCTGTCTTTGAGACGTATCTTTTGAAAGTTTAAGGTTAAAGGAGGGTCGTTTAAGTTAATTCTTTTTATTTATCTTTTTTTGTATTTGGAAGCTTCAATTGGGTTTGAATCACGATTTCTGGAAAAACTAAATGTTCCAATTTGAATTTTTTTTTGAAGGAGACTATTTTCATGATCCCATGGTCAATGAGATTATCTGTACGTTCAGCCAATTTTTATTGGTAAAATTCTAAGAGTTAGAAAGATTTTATTTTTTGCATAAATAGTAACGTTCTTTTTAACTCACTTTTATTCACATCCCTAACAACCTAACTAGTACTGATTTTACAACAAGTTCACAATTTAATGAAAAGAGCCAAAAAAGCAACTAAATCCATTTATCAATAATCATTTTAATCAACTTTCTCTCTTTGCATTTACTTTTCCTCAACGCACTTGAATCTTAATTTAGAATTAAATGATAAAGTTCTAGCTTAACAATTCACTTCGTGCCGAGATACTTCTCAAATACTAAAGGTCCAAACGAATTTTACCAACTACTCGAATAGGAATCCTTTTTAACCGAATTTAATCACAGAGATCGCAAATCACTACAATTTCTAACATTCAAGCATCTACCAACTACTCTCTATCAACCATTCATATTCACTTTCAATTCGATTTCGCTTATATATCACTATCCTCAAATAAATTCATTTAACTTCTTACCTTCTTCCAGTTTGGATTATCACGTTTCATTTACTTAGAAACAAATTGGAAATTTAAATATTAAACCAGAAAGTAACTTTTGAGGTCAATTAAGGGAAGATTCGCAAAAAGCTTAACGTTGCAACGCGATTTCCGTAATAATCAAAAATAATTTTGAAAGAATGTTCGGCGGTGGATAGTTTTCGACCCCGCGTAGGGGGAGATAAGTTGACTTTGGGCGCCGAAGGCACTTCGAACCTTTGGCCACTGGGTCCGAAGAAAAGTTGACTGGTCGCTTTTTGCTGTGCCTTTATCAACCGGACCGAAAGAGACGTCCCAGTAAAGCTAGTTATTGAAGTGTCTTAACTTCTGGCGTTGTTGTTGAAGAGAATCACCGCTGATGTAAGTGCAACGAAGAAAATTCATGTGGATATTGAAATTTACATTATAGCTAAATTCAAATTCTAACTGTAACTAACGGTTCACTTAACTCTCGGTTTAGTAACATGGACCCAGGATACCATGAGTTAACAAGGTACAATTGTACAACTAAATCTAAAACATACATAGCTTGCATATTTATATAAATGTACGAGGAGGTTTCGTAAAATTTCATTATAACTGAGAAATAACTGAGATATCTGGATAAAAAATTTTCTGCATATTAATTGATCTTTATTGTTTATAATGTTGTGAATGATAGCAATTCATATTGATTTGTTTGATTTCAGGAAACTTTAGATTTAAGTAACCCATAGCATTACAAAGTTTTAATTATTACCCTCAGTTATCATAAAGCTAAAAAAAATTACCATTAAATATAATCGAAGTAGAAACTTAATTTTTATTTATCATTCTCAAGATTTCTCTCCGTAGTCACCCTTCAGGGTTATACATTTCTCTCGGCGTTTCTTGACCTTTCGAAGGTCATCATTATAGAACTGAGTAGATTGAATTCTATCTTTTCAACACTGAAGGTTACTTCAATCAACGGCTTCCCGAAGCCAAACAATCAACATAAATGGTTGTCATTCAATTGATGTGTACATAAAAATCAGCTGATATGGAGAAAATTTTTTATTCTGATATCTCTCAGTTATTTCTTTGTAATTCTTTTTTTATGATTTATTTTTTTTTATAATTCCCATTCTTATATCAAATTTACGATCACGTCTATGGAATATCTTATAGAAATTTTTTGTAAAGCTTCTAGTGTTTGGTAGGACTGAATCTAAAACCGAATCGCTACGTCCAAAACATCTCTATTTTAAGATAAAGATTGTGACACAAGTCCTCCCTCCGCCGGGTCCAAACAAGAAGACGAAAGTCTGCTGCAGTCGTCCTGACCAAGGATTCCCTCCCAGAACTCAAGGCCCGGAGGAATCAACCCATGATTAAATGCTGCTTAACGATCTAATTGGGTGGCGAATCCTTTCCATGGGAACGGACTCCTTTTCCCAGGGTGCGTTTAATTGAAGCTCTAATTAAGTGTTGCATTCGCGAAACCGACGCGCCTAATGGACGGGTTGGCCCGTCACTGAACGCTTCCACCTTTGTTTTGTTACATTTCCGACGCATGCGTAGTGAATTCTCTTATTAGTTGCCACCGAGATCTGATTAAAATATTGTTTCGGTTGAGTTGAGAGTGGACATTATGTTCCGTATAACTGTATTTGCTGAAAAGAGTCCTTAAATTATTTTTTTTTATTACACACACACTTGCGCTGTTATTTTAAGTGTAATTTCAGGTATTTAAACACTGATATGTTTATTTTAAGAATATAAAAACAGTTGCCATTTCAAACGATTAAAATAACATTTATATATGTTACTCAGACGCAAAAATACTTCATATTTTGCATTTTTTTTATTTGCTTTTTAAAAACACATTTCTGATTCCATACATGCCTTATTTATGAGAATTGATAAACAAAAAGTTTAAAACTTAAATTTCACAAAATTGTAAGCACACACACTTTCCTAAATACCTACTTTATCTATTGCGTTGATATTTTGCCCATTATGAGTTAGGTTATTTACAACAGAATGAAACTATTTTTTTTAATAAACAACCACATATTTATATTTGCATAAAAATTATGGGGAATATTTGGGCATTATATTTGAATACAAACGATGGAAAATTTTCAACACATATCAAATTTAATTTTTAAAGTGTTATTAAATTTTATTTATGAAATTATAATTATGTTCAGTGTATGTTATGTGTCATAATTATGTTCAGTAGGTCATATTTACAAGTTCTCTGAAAATTTTCAAAACCATGAATGCAATTGATTTTACGCAATATGTAACACATCAATCGATAACTCCCGAGACTAACCCAGAGATGGCGTTCGTAGTAAACCAGTAACCAGATCTTTCTAGAGTACTAACCTTTGCTTGAAACGTGTCAAAATTTTAAGTCGATCGGACCAGAAACAGCTGAGTTATCGAGGTTGGAGTAAAGTCGTTTTGTAGTTTGTTTAAAAAATGGAAAAAACCGAGTTTCGTGTTCTGATAAAACATTGTTTTTTAATGGGTAAAAACACCGTGCAAGCGAAACAATGGATTGAAAAATGTTACCCGGACTCTTGTCCATCAAAAGCAACGATTTGTCGGTGGTTTGCCGAGTTTAAACGTGGTCGTACCGACACAAATGACGTGGAACGCTCGGGTAGACCTGTGGAAGCCGTTACACCGGAAAATGTGAGTGAAGTGACAAAAATTATAATGAAAGATCGTAAAGTGAAGCTCCGTGAGATTGCTGAGATGACACAGATATCATATGGAAGTGTATTTACTATCCTTCATGAAAAATTGAGCATGAAAAAGGTTTTTTCCAAGTGGGTGCCGCGATTGCTTTCGATGGAGCAACGAGTCGATGATTCAGAAAGCTTTTTATCGCTATTTACTCGCAACAAAAAAGATTTCTTGCATCGTTACGTGACCATGGACGAAACATGGATACATCACTACACTCGAGAGTCGAAGCGGCAGTCATCTGAGTGGCGCACAGCTGGCGAAAGCCGTCCGAAGCGTCCGAAAACGCAGCAGTCAGCTGGCAACGTCATGGCGTCAGTTTTTTGGGATACGCATGGCGTGATTTTCATTGACTACCTCGAAAAAGGTAAATCGATCAACAGTGATTATTATATTGACTTGCTGGTGCGTTTGAAGGAGGAAATCGCAAAAAAAAAAAACGACCGCACAGACTCGGGACTTATTGATCCATGTGTTATCTAAAGCTAAATACGTGATTTATACATGTAAATACAGCTATTGATTTTTATTTGCTCATACATAATTGCTTAGGTTTATAAATGTTATTTCTTTTCATAAATATATGCATAACTGTACAGATATCTCAATGTTAAAATAAGATTTTCATTACTTTTAATTTTAAAAAGTGAGAATTTTTTAAACCTGAATAAAATGATATCATTTTTCCTGGTCGAAGGCGTTTGAGTAATCTTAATAAAATGTAATATGAAAGAAGAAAGAGAATGTGCGCAGATTTTTTTAGTACGAAATATTTCGTTGTTAAGTTGTGGTGGTTTTCCCTCATTATTCTGCTTTTGTGCCATTTTTCAATCTATTATGTTAATAACTATTAAACTACGATTGAAGATACACAAGAATAAAATAGATTTTTTTTTATTTATTACCATTGAAGAATATCTAAGGTCACTCGCTATAGAAACCCAACCTTCCTTATAATCATTATTTATGATTTAAAAAAGAAATCAATCTTACCTGTCCACTTGTTCGTAATTTCACAACTCTCTTCGACAGTAGCTATGTAGATTAATGCTGTTAGTGGAACTTTCTTCAATCTTATAAAACTAGCAAAGAATTTAAATCTTAATAGGTTCTCTGGAGGTAAGTTCTTATCCTCTATCTTTCTTCATTTTTCATTACTAGCATATCATTGTATCTAAACCACTTCACTTCACATCTATCCTCATCTAATTTACCTAATCAGTTTCATTTCAGTTTGGAAGAAATTGTAATTTTATGCAATACGAATCGATAGAAATTCCTGAGATTAAGGATGAGAAAATCGTGAATAGCTTAACGTCACAAAGTCTTAAAGGGAAGGGGGAAAAAGAATGGCGTGGGGGAAACAAGCAACCAAAAAAAATCTTATAGGAAAAAGTCATCCTTACAAGGGATGGGGAGAAAATCAAAAGAAAAATTAAAGGAAAGAAATGCAAACATGGAATTTTGAAGAACGTCTTTTATTTTATGCCATGCTATATTTACTTCGATAGAAAATTTGTTTTACTTTAACGAACGAAAAAGTTCTGAGATTCAAATCGAGTGTTAGTAAAGAAGAAATTATAGGGCTTCCTCGTGCAGCATTGGAAAAAGACGGAACATTCATAAAACATACAAACACCAACTTTTAAAGATGTTGAGGGGGGAAAAAAGGAATATATTTTTTCGTAATTTGAAGTTCATTAATAAGTGTCTTTAATTATAAAAATACATATAAGTAAAAAGAAAAACATTTTTAAATCAAGCTTTTATTTAAAGATGTTTTAAAAGATATAAAATTATTTCTTATGTGTAAAATACATACATAATTTATAAAAGCTTTAGACGATCCTACTTTTTTCATTGATCTTACACATAAGTAACTTTAGAACTTAATGTATCGGTAATGACCTAGGTATCTTTGTTAAGCACCTCAATCTCTAAACTATATACTATTTTACATTAAAAAAATAGCTATAGTACATCTTTATAAACAAAGCCTTGATTTAAAAAAAATTTTAAACTCATATATATAGAAATTTTTTGTCTAGAAATGTAAGACTAAAAACACATACTTGAGCTATATGTGTATGCAAAACTAAAAATCAATTGGACTTTGTTAAGAGCAAAGGACCCTCTCCCCCCCCCTCAAGTCTGTCACTGCTTGAGAATAGCATAATACTGAGTTGTCATCGGAATTGTACGTGTAAGCAAATCACACAATTAATTTCAGTTCTATCAGATGATAGGCAGTTCTTTAAAATTCGAGCATATATTTTGAATTAGTAAGATATTGTATACATGAACTTAACAATGCAAATAAAAATTTATAATAAAACACTAGATCATTATTTGAAATTAATAAAAAGATTTGATTTTTTTTTAAATACTTGTTCTTCGGTATTTGGTTCGATAGAAGCATAGGAATTCTTATAGTGAATTTTTTAAATGCTCTTTTTAATTGTTTAGGTTCTAGTTTTATTTTTCGTGTATTTTAGTCTTAAAAATAGCTGCTCACAAATATAAGTGTTTTCGAACTGTGATGGCATAAATATGTCATGATAGTAAACCGAGAATATTATCCTCAGTGGTAAGATGGTGTCTTACAGAAGTAGAAGAGAACTTGATCAATTTTTCTTTAAATTGTAGCTCTATGTAATCTTTTTTTTTTTTTTTTTTTAAAATTGTCAGTAACATGTGTTGTGATTGAAAATGGAGTATTTTAAAAGATTTAGGATTTTCCCAAAACCTTTGAAACCTATTTTCAAATTTATGTTTAAATAGAAAAGCTTTATATTTCTTAGTAGTTGCAGGAGTGTACTAGACAATACATCAAACTGCATGAGTTTCTCTGGTTTAATTTGAGATTGCTGAAAATTTCACATCACTTTAAAAGTTGTAAATATCATTTGGTTTCATGTTGAATATATGCATGTTTATTCCTTTTAATGAGCAAATTTAAAAAAATTGGGAGCTAGTCTTTTTTGTTGTTGTCAAGTTCTGGCTCAAAATCAACTCGATTTTGATTCCGCCACTGAATAGATTTCATTTAGCAAATCTTCAAATCTCTTAAAGTCGTTCATTTACCGGTCAAGCTTCCATCTTGATTCAACCATCATACTTTCGAAAAGATACCCTAAAAGTCTACATCCATAAAAGTAAGGAATTCCTAGAATCTAATTTCTGGAATTTCCTAAATTAAAGCTTCTGATTTTTAATTTAGGATCTGAACCATCAAATCTCAAAAAATATTCTTTTCAGAAAGAGCCAGTAATGAAAATAAAACTGGTTCAGTGTTATTCTACAGAATGATCTCAAAACAACTACAATAATAAATGTAAAGTGGTATAAATAATTCACATTCCTCCTCTCAACCAAATATTATAACTAATGACTCTTCTTACCTCTATAATATTAAAACTGGATCTGACTCGGAAAAATAACACTTATAAATTAAGTCCAATAAAATATCAGCTTTCAGATGAGCGCTTAACAATTCCAATATCGTGAGCACAACAAAGTACTAGCGTTCAGTCTCTTAATCTGATTCCAGCAACCTGTCTAGCCAATAATTTCCCTTTCCTTCTACTTCTAATGCTCAAATGATAATTTACTTAAGTCGCGGTTTATTCACAAAGTGAAAGTCTCAAATCAAATAACGTCATAAAGTAGCTCAAAAGGTTAATCGAAAGGGAAACACGCGGGAACCCTTTACAAAATAAATACATAAATTTTGCCCATTGCGTATATGCAGAAAAAAGTAAATGCAAGGACTGAAGAATGATTTTATGAATCACTCAATGCTAATTTATTGAATGATTGTTTATTAGCGTCGCACGTAGAAGCAACATGAGGGCACTTGACGGCGAACCTCGTGAGTTTGAACATCCATCAAGTGATGAGGATGACATCTGAGTAGATACCTCTCTCTTCAACTTTTTATCTCAGACTTAGAGCTCCGACAGATTTAATGTGCTTCAGCCCCGCTACATGACAGGTCTTTAGTGGCGTCGGGGCTCGAACCCTCGACTGGACGAAAACAACGCCGATCGCGAGTCTGCGTCCATCACCATGAGCCATTAGGCTACCACAGCCACAATATATCCGGAACATCAAACTACATAAAAATATATAAGTATGTAAATCTATATAAACAAAAGGCACTTATCGTAAATGTATGCCCTATAGGCTCAAAAACTATTAGCGGACTCAGAAAAACAAAATAAAACTTTGAGTATCAAAAAATTCACGAAATGTATCTCTCTCGGACATAATTTTAAGTTACATATTCAGCAATTTGGAAATATCAAGTTATAAAATAGGATACTTTTGAATTTTTGTTCTTTAAAATTTTCCCAGTGCTCTTATAAGTAATAAGAAGCCGATAAAAAATCAAACAAAGAGAGAAATAAATAAAAAGTTATCTTTTAAAGAAAATTTTAAAAAAATGTTAGGTTACAAATAATGTTGTATTTTAATTGTAACCTCACTCAGCACCATGGGGCTAGTCTTCTTTAGATCCGTGCGGGAATCTTGATCCCGGGATACTCTAATGATCTGTTTCTTTCCATGAGGTTGACTGTCTTTGGTAAACACGGGTGACGTGTCCCCGGGACATCCTAGACATCCTTCACCTTTTTTGATCCATCTCCTTCTAACATTTTTTCCCATTTTCTTCCTTCTTGCTTTTACTTGACAGTTACATGGTTTGGCGAAGCATAGCCAGATTTGACTCTTGCGCCATAAGCCCCAATTTTCATTCACTCACTCAACACTGGTGGGGAGGGGGGGAATAACAATTAATATATAGTATTTATGCCCTTCTCAGTCATTTAGAAGTTCTTCTATATTAGGGATGTCCAACTCATTTTCAAATAAGCAAAACTCACGCAACCTGCACTATATGTAGTTATTTTAGTAAAACTTTAAATATAAGTGCTGTTAAATGAGATTATTTTCCTTTAATATTCATATCCTTTTATTTCTAAGTCTATCTAACTGTTTCGCTGAATATTTAACGCATAATTTATACTATTCTTAGCAGAAATACTTCAATTTTTCTACCTATCTGGAAATTTATCCTTTTCCCATTGATCTTTTTTTTCTTTCATTGTTTATTATGAAAGTGACCAGAATAAAGGCAAAAGTAATAAAATTTTATGACAAGTATTCAAAAGCACTAGAGTAATCAGATTTGGGACTTTGAAAACAGGAAAACAAAAGTTGCCCTGAAGACGGAAAATTAATACTACAACCGTAATCTACTTCCGCCAAACAATTGATCATTGAAAATAACAAAGCAAGAGTAAAGTACTTTTTTGCACGATTCGCAATATAATAATTGAATGAGAAAGAGAGGGGATATTTAAGAAAAAGAAAAAAAAATGCTTTCATTAGTAAAAAATCTATCATCTGGTGGTTACTTAAGTAATAACGTTTTATTTGGAAGTCTAAGTCTACAAGATATCATAATAAATAAAATTAATTTGTTACTCTTACTTTTGTTTGAAATACTCCAAATTTTTATTTTAAAAGCACATTAATATCAAAACATAGTAAAATACAATGTTTAATGAAAAAAGAAAAATTGAAAGATTGAAATTTTAAATTTGACAGGAAAAGTAAATTTTTTTTAAAAAGGAAAAAAGTTAAGGTGGAGGGTCTTCCCCACTAAACAAGACAGGATTAAAATAGACGAATTAAAAAAAAAATGCAACGATGAGGATGAAACATTGCATAGACAATAAATATCGTTCATTCATTTAGAATATATAATTTGTTAGTCAAAAAACACTAAATTCCAGATGAAGACACGCAAGAACAAGCTAAAATACTTTATTAATAATAACTGATAGATAAAGTCATACTCTCTAGAATTTCACTTATCTCATCAATTCTAAATTAATATCAACTATAAATTCATAGCTTACAATTTCACTCGTTTGATTCAATCACATCCTACATACAGCTCATTCTTATCTTAATACTTCAACCAAAATTAGTTTCAATCCGCAAAACTAATCCAAGTGCTTCAGTCCAAATTATAAGTCTCTATCAACAAGTCGTTATTTCCCTTTGTTTACTTCAATTCACATTCATCAAAATAACATTTATTCATTTCACTTCTACCTTCATTATATTTACCTAATCACGTTTCATTTTGCTTGGCAAGAAATTATAATTTTATGCAATTCAAATTTTTATAAAGTCCCCAAGATTAGTGAAGAGAAAAACGCTAATTGTCCAACGCTTCACATATGTATTTACCTCTTATCAAGGAACACCTCTATTTAAAAGATAAAATGTCTTTTAAATAGAGGTTTCCCGTTAGGTACACCTTATCGGGAGGTTCTATATATATGAAATGAAAATAGTAAATCAAATATAGATAAAAAAAAAAAAGTGGTCTAAAAATGAATTATTTAAAATTTGTAAGAAACATGAAATAAAAATGTAAATAATAATTAAAAGCTACCAAAAAGGAGCTTTACATAAAAAATTTATAGAATAGAAACTAAATTTTTTTAAAAAAGAAAACTCTCTAATTATTTTTATATGCCTAATATCATATATACTAATGAATAAGTAAAAATATTTTGCAAGATTTATGAAATTTTAAACAAAATAGAATACTATACCTACAGATGATGATGTGAAAAGTAAAATAAAGTAGCAAAAGAGATTGAAAAAAAGTAGTGAACAAATAGAAGGATATAAATCAATAAAGAAAGGAATTACAACATTATGGATTCTCCAAGTGGCTAGTAAGAGGGGATTATCACGAAACTTGGCCTGAAGGTGCGTGCTAGGTAGATGTGTAAATGATAACAAATCTAGTGTGATTGCGCATTGCCACTAGAGGGCGTTAAACATTTTTCCTCCTTGGATTGTAAAACACGTAAGCAGAGCTTGTTTGCGTGCATTTAATATGTTGCAGAGTGACGCTTTTTAACTAGAGATACCGTTACGTGACCATCAGAGACAATATGAACAGCTGTCTGAGTTTGAGAGGGGAAGAATGGCAGGAATGAGGGAAACCGAGTGATCAGCTCCGCCAGTAGCATGCCACCTAGGCCGTTCTGACTTACTGTGAGGAGGTGTGGGCGCAAGTGAACAAGAAAGAGGTATGTTACACGGCCACCAGGTTTAGGATGCCCTTGACAGAAAAAGAAATATTACGCAACAAAACAATTAAGATAGAGATCTATGTACCTGAAAGAGTACTATATTATTAAATAATATTAAAAATAATAAAGTTCAACTCATGATATGTATATATATGTAACTGAAAGCAACATTAAAAAAAAACTTAATTTAACCAAATTAAATGTGATTTAGATAAAACACACGATCTGAAAGTACAAAGGCAACATTCCCTTAATTTCGATGAGCTTCTTTTTTGCGTTTGTTATTATTAGTTCTGAAAGCATGTGCAACACACACACACAAGTTTGCGTAAATCTAGAAATCAAGGAAAACTTTTCAATACGAAATGATATTATCCCGAGCTCCAAGTGATTTCTTTTTCCTCTATTATTGAATAATTCTCCACAGAAAATATCAAAGTATTTTTCTTGTCTATCCTTCCTTTTAAACAGTTGGCCCCCGTTGACACTTGGTTCAGTAACACGCTAGTTTATACGCAATTTTACTAAGGTACCCCTGATACGTATATCGCTCCCAGACATTGAGACGTCATAATTCTTATTTTCCTTTTTATGAAATTCAAATTAATATTTTGTTTGGATGACACGTCTCGACTTTTTGTTAAAAGCAGACATAAATATCTATTTTTTTTTCTTAGCTATTTTTTTTATATATATTTTTTACAAATGAAATTTTTAGTTTGGATTTTTATATTTTTCAAGATTCCTCGGTTAGTTAGATTGGATGAGTTCAATAATTTTGTATTTGTCAAATAGTAAGTTATAATTATTTTTTTTCTTCTTGCATACATAGGTGATTTCCGAAATACTTAAATATATATATATGGGAAACGGTAAACAAAAGGCTTATACGATCATGGAAAAACTCTCTGCTATCGAAAGAATTCGAAAAGAGGCAAAGAAGCGAAATTGGCCAGAGGACTTAATTTACCTGAGTCTACATTTCTTGGATGATTAAAAAATGAGGATAAGTTTCAGTTTGTTGATAACGTTAATAATGATAAAGAAATGGCCGGAAAAAGGGTCAGGTAAAAGATTAAGAAAAAAAAAAAAACAAGATTGCAGTGAAACGAAATTATCAATTGAGAATTGGTTGATAAAACAATAAACTCAGTTTTAGTTAAATATTTTAAGATTTTTTTTTAATAAATATGTTTTGAAATCTTTTTGGTGAAAGGTGGTTAACTTACACATGGTAAATAGCATCGGTAGCCTAGTGGTTATGGTCGCGGACTCGCAGCCGGCATCTCTTTCGCCGAATCCTTTTGTTCGAGTTCTGATTCCACAAAAAACCATCATTTAGCGGGGCTGTAGCACGTTAAATCTGGTCGAGATCAATTTGGCATGCCCTCATGGGGTTTAACTTCTTCAATTGAGAGGGATATCACTCACTTGTCTGTAATAACAATGAGTGACGCGTTCCCCGGAATACTCTACCGATCATTTTTTATTTTTTTTATTTTCGACCCTTCTTCTTGTCAACCAATTTTTGTCTTCGTCCAGCTTTTCAAACATTTAGACCAGAATTGCACCTTGTTTGGCGCATCATAGCCATGTACAGCTCTTTCGCCCTTAAACTTCACCATTACTCATACACTTACCTCCCGTTGTTTGGAGTGGTAGTTTATAGGGGGATGTGCCAGCTCAGATGTCATCCTCGTCACTTGACCAAAGCTTTATTTACGAAGTCCATTGTCAAGAACACACGTCTTGCTTCAAATTGCGATGTTAATAATCAGTCACATCACTTAATTACGTTACATAATGTAAAAACAGCATACGTGAGCATGAATTTTTTTTCTCGAATGAACCAGTTACTCTGTAATTTTAACGGAAATGTTCGTTATTCAGAAACTTCATATCATTACTGAAACTTATACTATAGTTCAATTTATATTAATATCGTAACTCGCAGTTCACTTATCTTTCGGTTTAGTAACTATGGCCCCCGACTACTTATATCGGACTGTATTTATATTAGTTGATTGCTATAAGTCATGGAATCTACTTCGGAATAAACGATATATTTTTGTGTGTGTTTCACAGACATTTTTTTATAACTTATTACAACTCACATTTATTTCTGAGATAAAGAAAATAAAAGAAATCGAAGCGATGAAAGTAGGACGCAATTGGTATTAAGACAACGAAGTCGCCTTAAGATAATTATTAAAACGTTTTCTTCAGGAAACTTTGTTTGCTTTTCTCTTTGGCAACATGAAAAATCGAAGAACCCGTATGAATATATTCGTTGGAATGGTTAGAATCTGTACTTTTTCACAGCATCAGCAAATACAACAGAGGGTTAAAAAATAAGACAGGTGACCTCGCTGGCACTAAGATCGTAATCGAGTGTTTGGCCGTCTGTTTCCCCAAAGACAAACAGTTTGTTGACTTCCAGGCAGGATTCGCGCAATGGAGTTGTCACCGAGACGTCAAATGGCAGAATCCAGTGCGCGACGCAAACACTTCTCCAAATGGAACGATCAACTTGTATCGATTCCAGACATGTTCCGTACATCGCGGCGAAACCCGATCTACTGGTGTGTGTGTACAAGGGCCGGCTTTGATGTGTCAGAGCGAGGACTTGTGAGACTCGCCACAAGAAGGACCCCCGTTTGTGTTTGTTTTGCGGACGGTCATGGCGTGTATCACGGCTGACAGTGGAACGGCGTGTTTGTTTGCGTTCTCGGTCCTCTCAATGGCGGCCCTTTCTTCGGTCCTTTTTTGCTGCTTCACGATTCGGTTACTCGCGCAGAGGGAGAAATATTATTTCAGCTGAGACGGCTACCGACTCTGTGCATAGTCAGTTTGAGGGAGGGATTGGTTAACGCGCTTTGACAGCAGATTCGAATTTCTGATCCGTGAAATGCCTCATTTGGAAAGCGCGTGCCCCATCGTACAACGGAGGGCTTGTTGATGGTGTTGCCAGGCGTTGTGTGCGCGCTGAAAGTGTTTGATTGCCGTATCCGGTGTTCACTTTGCAAAGATGTCTTAATTAAGATTTGTGTTTCTGCGACTTCTCTATGATTGGACAAGACAGATTCATATACTGAAAACTGATGAAAATTTGTAAAATCCAATCCATCAAATATTTGTTTTCCCTTTTTCTGACTTTATATATTTGTTTCCTCTAATGCTATTTATCATTCTATTTTAATATTTCCACATATTAGTTGAAGGACATGTAACATCCACAGTTATTTTTCTTCTTTCCCTTTCAATTATAATTAAAAGTGTCACAAATAATAGTCTTTGAAATAGAAAGTCATGCAGAGAGGATAATCAAGTTATTTCATTCAAATCTAAGATTAATGAGAATTAGTTCCCTAACTTAATTTGTCTATGTCAACAGTCCCTATACACGTCTCATCTAACATTTAATATTATAAACTAATATTAGTCTTACCAATCCAATTGGGTTAGAATCATTTGAAGACTTGTAGACGAAGGTTCGAATCCTTGACCCATTGTAGATCCTTTCTCAATTCACCTTACTCAACGCAAGTCTGTCACAGATATCTTACTTCATAACTTCAGCTCACTTTTTTTTTATCACTAACCAACTTAACAAAACTACCAACTCTCAAATGAAGCGCTTCACTGTTTATATATGCATTTCTTCAATTCTACTCATTACACTTTAGTAACTTTTTCTAATTTGCATAAGTTACGTTTTATCTATTGAGAGGTATATTATCCATAGCATCGTATTAAAGT
The DNA here is from genome assembly GCA_019974015.1 of Nephila pilipes. Lineage (NCBI taxonomy): Eukaryota > Metazoa > Arthropoda > Arachnida > Araneae > Nephilidae > Nephila > Nephila pilipes. Next base: position 24,634 of record BMAW01072057.1, read on the forward strand.
TTCAAAGTATTAGTTAAAAAGGAAAACGAGATAGAACTCACGCTTCACATATTCGCCTTATTGAGACGCCATCATAACAAGTCAGATAAAATTAAGAATGAAACATTGCGCATCATGTAAAATGTGAGACTACGAATAAAATTGGCAGGAGGAGGGAGGATATTCGAGCACTGTTCAAAAAGTACCCGTATTATGATTGGAAATTAGATAATTCAATATCATTATCCATTGGGAAATATTATCAATTGATTGTTTTTCCCTTTTTTTTCCGTTTAATAAGTCCATAATTATGACGCTTTTCACAGTCTCAGTCTGGAAGGAAAAAATCCAAAATTTGGAGAGATTGTTGCTCTCAAGAGGGTGGAGGGGAAGAAAACCAGTATTTGTGGATGATGCCAACTTATATATTTATAGAAATGACCACACCGACTGATAATAGCTTTAGAACAAAATTACTGGGGGATCTGATCTGTTATGGTCTTGTACAGGCCTTTTCGACCCAAGAGACTGTACGTGCCACATTGGAAACACATTTTATTAAGGCAAGGTGCATTATATATATATATATATATATATATATATATATATATATATATATATGTATGTATGTATGTATATATATGTGTGTGTGTGTGTGAATGCGTGTGTGCGTGCAAGTGATGAATACGAGGCCGATTCAAATTCTCACGTTAAAAACTACTACAACTTTCACCTTTCGAGTCGTGGGAAGCAACAAATCCTCCCGAGCCTCATTAGAGAAATCAAGAACATTCTGCTATTAATTAAGGGAAATTACATTTTACTGAATGAAATATATTTACACGAAATGCAATTTAATAACTCTCCTGCAGTTACAACATAACGATAGCCCTAAATTATTAGCGATCAAAAGACACCGAGCAGTCAATCTGTCTGGAACAATACGCCTCTGCATAAAATATATCAGGCTTGCTGCAGCTAGACTGGCTTCTATTTCGCATATTCCGCGTGTAGCATTCCCTCCCTACGTCTTGTGATGCATACTTGCGCTCTTCAGTAATTTTCTGGTTAGTTACACATTGCATATCGCTCAATCGCACCAGATGGTCCATGCGCTTTTTAAAATGAGTTTTTTAATTGTTTCTGAACAAGATTAAAGAAAAATTGCTATAAAAGTTGACTCAGGAAGTTAGATATTCCCATTGTAATAGGGTATAATACGAACGACTTACGGTGGAATGTTCTTTGGTACTTTTATGTACAATAAAAGTTTAAGCCTTTATTCAGATGACCTAGATTCGCGGGCCACGGGTTGGCCAGGCCTGGTCTTGTATGTTGCAGTAATCGGGTGGAGTTCTTTTTCATGGGCGATAAGGTCTAGTCATATAGTTCTCGGCAACATTCGATTAGAAAATACTTCGAATAAATTGCTTAGATTTATCCATATATGAATCCAATCAAACAAGTTTTGAATTTTCTAAGGAGGATGGTTACTGATCTTTTATCACTTTCCAGCAGTTGGAAAGCCTTCTTCTACAGAAATGAGAAAGGATACTTCAGTCTAGCGTTCTCAAATTTTGTTACACTTATCCCAAGAGGTACGAGAGAGGCATTTGGGAGTATGCTTAAAAAACGGCTAAGTCGGCCACACAGATTAAAAAAAATGAACAAAATAACTTTAAAATAGTAAAAAGAATTTTAAGCTATAATTAACGATGTTTATTAAGATTGTCAGTATTAATACTGTCGATTCCTGAGAAGGAGATATTGCTGAAGCTCACTTCATACTTGTATATCACCCTGAAGAACTTTTTCAATAGCGGAATGGTGGATGAGGAAATTTTTTTGGACTTTTCGTGGTGACGAATTCAGTGAACTTTTTAAAAGCGCCATCATGTATTTGTTACTATTTGCTAACATGTGGCTTGTTGAATGAACGTTTATTTATTTTGCTTACACTCAATAATAATAAATATAAATGCGAATCAAACACTTTTCCGGATTTGAAATTGCATTTATTCAGTCAAATTTTTCCAACACTTTGTAATTCAATGGACATGAGTCAGACGTCATAATGATAACTTTATCTTATTTATGTATTTCATTAATGCATTGAAATATTTGAATCACCTTCATCATTCATCTCATACCCAATTATTATTCATACAGTGAAAACAAATTCTTAAACTAAATTCTGAAACCATCTAATAGGTTTTTTGTTGGATAACTCTTCCATACGGGTATCAAAGAATACGAGACAGTAGATAGTGCAGCTAAATCTGCATCCGCTACAATAACGCCAACCATTTCATATTGTGATATCATTAAACACATTAAATTAGCGATTCATGACTCCTGGAGAGATCAATAAATTCTGGAAATAGACAATAAACTGTATCATATAAAACTCATCATTTCTTATCGGAACTCATTTTCATGTAGAAGACAAGGCGTTAATACGTCTACGCGTCGAATATACGAGATTGACACATAGATAGCTATTTTCTAGGAGAAACTCCCCTCATGTGTAATCATTGTGTTTGTCCTTTGATAGTGAAACATATGTTGACTGAATGCTCTGCCTTTAACTCTACTCTTTAAGAAAAATTTGAATCTTGTACACTATCTTTAATAGGCTTGGTTTGGAAAAATAACCAACCAAGTATTTTTTATTTTCTATATGACATTAGCTTTACAATATACATATAATTTAATTAATCTACATTTTACTCTCTACCTAAAGGCTAAATTTTAAATTGTTTTAAGCTGTTCAAGGGCGTTAAATCTTCACCTTGAATTTGCATAGTAAGTCTCTCGTGGATTCAGTGCCATAAATTCATACAACCAAAATAACCTATATTAATTTGTATATACAAAGTTTGTCCCAAAACTAATGAGAATAGTTTTTTTGCACGTTTCTGGCACATTTCTAAAGGAAACAGCTAATGGCTGCAGTTGTATTGAAATTTCAGTTACACATTTCAGTGGTCAGCAGGTAGTTCGGTTTTTGTGAATCTTCGCAGTCGCCATATAGAGAGTCACTGTGTGAATACATTATCACACTCGTGATGCAAAAAATGATTGAACTATGTGATGATTAAATGATGAAAATGATTTAAAACATTATTTATCCACCATACAGTCCAGACCCACACCTTCTGAAATTTCTTTTTGCCCTATAAACTTAAGATGGAGTTAAAACGATATCATTTCGGCACAGTCAAAAATGCTCAAGAAACCGTGACCACAAAGCTTCTAACCATCTCGTAAAATGAGTTAACATAGTGTTAAAAACAATGCAGCCATACTGGATTCTTTGTATTAATGCTCGAGATTCGAAAAATATTAGGTATGTATGTCGAATTATATAAATTAAAAAAAAAAAAAAAAAAAAAACTCTCCTTGCCTTTGAGGCATACCTTGTATATGTACGAAGTGAGAATTTTTTTAAATTTCTCAACAAATAACGTGAATAAAATTTAACTACATTCTGTCCCATGCGTCTGGGCACGGAACAAGGCCGCCCCATATCTTACATGGATTCTCTTATCTCTTCATATGTCACACCATTCATGAGTTCTACTAGTATATCGGTCAATAAATTATTCTCCATCCATGATCTGCACTCAAAATCATAATAATCCCTAATTGTTTTCAACACAGTGTATTACGAAACTTTTAAAACTCTTCATCTCTGACATCTTTATTTCTCATGCTCCGAAATCCAGTCGAATGTTTCCCATCCCATACAGTCTCCGTAGGCTTCATTACTGTGTCTGAATTACTTTATTTCCCACTTAATTAACTTTAATTTAAGTAATTTAATTCTTAACTACTCAATGACAATTTATTCTTAACGACTTCTTAATTACTAAGTCTATCCTGTTGTTTTATCTTTTTTTTAAAAGATGTGTATGCGCTTTTTTATGAAGCCATTAATTATTAAGTTAGCTTCTTAAAGTTAACAGAATCAAAAAAGTATGTTTATGTTTTGTCAGTAATATGACAATATGAAATGAAAAATGTAAAGTATATGGATTCATGAAAGATGAAATAATAAGCAAGGATTAGAAATTAGCAAATTTGAAATTAACATCACGCTAGATCTTAAAGTCCAAATCCTTTTTTTGGTTTACCCCCCCTCCCCCATTGGAAGGAAATTATTCACATTCTCTCACGAAAGGGGGAGAAATTACTCATAGCCCCTTTTAGGGGATGGAATTGAACTTGTGGCTTTGCTAATTTCGTTTAAACACGTGCAAACGTTTTCTTTACTTCTGTAAAGTTCTCGAAAAAGGAGAGTTAATCAAAATGAATATTAATTAGCGTAAAATAAGCACACTTCTGAGTCCTAGGCTCCATAGAAGCAATAATCAAGAAAAAGAAAATATCTTCTTCGATTTCCTAATGGATTTGTACCTTCCCAAACAAAACATTTTACTGTACAAAAGTTCAAAAACATTGCCTATGTTAACAACAAAAAGAACAAAAATAGATGATTCTACACAAAAATTAGTTGTGAAATTAAATATTAAAATAATAGCAAGTGATGAATAATTAAAGTAGACAACAATATTCTGATTGGATATTAAAGTAAAATCTAACGATAAAATATTAAATTAAATATATCTTAGCAGTGTAGATATATCTTAAAAACACTAAATGTAATTATTTTAATCATTATGTATTAATACACACTATCGCAATCTCTCGAACCTTATCCCATATGTCCTTTATTCTATACCTGCACATTTTTGTTGGCGCCATTTTCTCAAAGCAGCTTGTTACCACGTGTTGAAAACGAAATAAAAACCGCATACCCCGACTCCCGCATTTTAAATCGATAATGTATAGTTGTGAGTTTTCATATTTTTAAATAACTATTTAAAAATACTTCTAAAAGTTAGAAGATGATAGCAATCACATTAAAATATTCCTTCCAATATCCAGAGCTGACATCTGTAGTAGTAATAACAGCACTAATCCTACAGGACATGAAACTAAACTGAGATTGATGACAAATACTGGTACATTATTCCATGCGATTTCCACTCTATTCCAGAATTAATCAAACGAATTAGTTGGTGAGTAGTAGTGTGCCAATCTTTCAGCAACTCAGAACCAAATTTTTTCAATGAGTGACATATATAGAGAACGTGCTTTCCTGGACAGTAATCGAACACCTATGTGTTTAGGAATGCTAAAAGGATGAGTAACATCCAAATGGGCAATGTTTTGTTAGAATTTAGTGTCACGGAGTCTTCGAAAATAGGGTATGGTTACGGACCACAGCTAGTCACAAATATAACAGGGACTTTTCAATGTAGTTACAGGCAATGCGGATAAGAGGTGACCAGTACGTGTACGCAATGAATAAACTTTTACCATCACTCCAAATGCTAAGTCAAAACGATAATGACAAAAACAAGAGGGAAACGTTCGTTCTCTTCGTTGTCTCCAATTAAGAATATCTCAATCATGATGTTGTACGCTGAGCAAAGATTCATCAAAAAAACGTCATGATGACATTCATGTGCTCATGATCGTTGTTTAACGCTACATTGTAAGAACGCATG
>BMAW01072062.1:0-23722 GCA_019974015.1 Nephila pilipes
GATATTAATATTGTAATAATATAAAGATGCGATAAAATTTTGTAAATTTTAGTAGGATAAAAAGCTTTGGTATACTATCTTTTCTTCTCTCTGATCAAGAGGTTCCTTCAAAAAATTGTAAGCTCAAAGGGGTCCCCAAAGTGTAAATATTTGAATATCCCTGTTTTAAAGAATTTCCTTTTCTTTAAATTTTTGATTTTGTAAGTTCTTAGATACATTCCCCCCCCCCCCAAATTTTCTTAATTGTATTGGTTTCTTAATGTTTTTTGAGTTTTTCTAGAATTTAGAGTTTGTATTCCTGTAACATTTAAACATGTTTTTTTTAGAATTTAATGTTTTCAATCTGGTAACGCTTGAAAATTTTATTCCAAGTGCGATGAATGATTGTGTTTTGCTAAATAGAATATTTTTGACTCATTTTTTATGCTTTTTAATGTATTTTTATGACTTGAAATGATAGCATAAATAAGTAAATAAAGTGAGTAGCTTTTTTTTCTAATTTTGAATCTTTGTGTTTTGTAATTTGTGTAAATTTTTAAATTTATTTGCACTTATTTGCATTAGTGTTAGTACAATTAATACACTCAGAGTGTTATATCTGGAACATCTTAAATTTTCTCTTGAATTATTCTGTTTTTGAATTTTGCTATTGGTTTCTTCAGGATTTTGATTCTGAATTTTATTTTTTAATTTTTGTGATTTGTTTTCTTAAAGATTTTTTTGGTACTTGTCTTTTTCATTTTTTCTTTGAGCTTAAATTTTCAGAAATTGTTCAATTCATATTTTTTAGTGTTATAAACGTATTGATACATTTGTTGATGGGGATAGTTAGGCCTATAATTCTAAAATAACTCAGTTTAACAGTCTAAAGCCTCTTGTAACATTAAATATATTATTCTCCTTTTTTGTATTTTTCAAAGATTTTGAGGTTTTTGAAATTTTATCATATATTGTTTTTCTACTCTTCTGATACACACACACACATATATATATTATTTTCCTGATTCTTGAGAAATTCTACAAAACTTATTTTTAAGCGATATAGTATAAATTTAACCACAATTTTTTTTCTAGAGAAAAATTCTTCGATTGCCGAATTTTACCAAACTGAATTTAAAATCTTTTCGTTTTCGAAGTCAATAAATGAACTGAAGTAAAAGATATAAAAAATCTCTACGAAAATTTTCTTTTTTCAACTGTCCTATCTTATGTTCTTGAAAATATGTTCAGAGAGTAACTTAAAAGTTCAAGACTTTTGAAGGACGAAAAATTCCTTTCCGTGTTTCTTGAAGCATGAAACTGCATATCGTCATAGTATAAAGAATTTTTCATTCAAAAAGGACCAATTGGAGGGATCTTCAAATGTCAAAAGATCGAAAAAATGGGTCTGGGATTATCAAACTTACTCTCTTTTATAAAAAAATCCAGAGAAATCTAAATCAAGCATTTGACAGAATGCTTCGAAATCCTACCAGAAATATTCTTCCTTATCCGAATACTTTACCTCCATCTTCAATGACGTCATGCATCTTCGATTACAATAAGTGGTACCTCTATCGCCAATTCAACCTTTTTTCTTCTGATTCTAGATTTTCATGGAGTTGAGAGTGAACAGGGTTAACGTCTTTTCTCGTTTTTTTTTCAAGTACGCAATGCGTTTCGAGTCCTTATTTTCAGTGACATTTTCTAGTTATAGTTTTCCATAGACGTTTATGCTATCCAATTTGAAAGAGATTTCTTTGATTCTTCAGTTAAATTCTTTGAGATAATTCTTTTTTTAGTCCTTTTTTATTGGAACTCTTTTTTTTTGAAAGTTGAAAGAAATAACATTTTTTTTGCTCTTATTTAATAAAATTAACCATTTATAGGAAATTCGAAAACATATGAAATGTTCTTTATGAATTTATTTTCCTTTAAAATTTTAATCTAGGAACAATTCGAATAAATAGTATTTTAATGTTAAAAGTTAGTCTGCAATACCCCACTTTCACCTCTCTCGTTTAATTGTGTCATAACTATGTAAAAAACGTTCAAGCAAGCAAGAGTCAGTCAAAAATAATAGAATAGTCACAAAGTCTTAATATATGTATTTACGCCATTTTAGCAATGAACGCTTAACACATGCACGTAGTTTTGAGTGGAAGTAATGCGCTAAACGCCAGCGACCAACAATTGTTTTGTGCAAAGCCTCCTGTTTTGATTGCAGTGCCTCTCACTTTTGTAAGCAAATCCGTATAGCCGTAGCCTTCGTTTACAGAACAGTTATTTTTTTTTCACTGGAAAAATAAAAAGTGAGTCAAGAATTGTTGTAAAATTTCAAATGAAACTTGAAAACCTGTTACTGAAACATAATTGATTAAATGAATGTGTAGCAATGAATGTTTATCCCGTATACATGTTTTAAAGTTGTTTAAATGTTTTCAAGATGGCTGAGTAGACATTGAAAATGATTCATGGTCGGATTGCAACCCACGTCAAACACAGATGACAATAACGAAATTTTTTTTAATTGGGTTCGATCTGAGTGACGGTTAAATATTCGCCCGATTGCTGAAACTGTAGGAATTGGCAAAGAATCCGCACGGCAAATTTTTCCACCAAGATGATGCGCTGGCGCATTCCGCATTGTCTGACAAGAGGTTTCTAGCCAAGTACAGCATCTTAGTGTCAGACCATCCGCCGTATTCGCTGGATCTTGACACATAGAACGTTATCTATTTTCTAAGGTGACATCTATATTAAAAGGAACAAGATTTGAGTCTGTTGAAGCTGAAAAAGATAAATCGGCACGCGTTCTGTAGTAGCTGACAGAAGACTTCCAACACTGTTTCAAACAATAGAAAATTCGCATTGAGTGTTGTTGGGATAGAGGAGAAGTGTACATTGAAGGTGATAGTAAATAAATATGTATGGCATCAAAATAAAATATTTTACAGCGTCAGTCTCGATATTAAATAACCACACCTCATATATTACTCATTTTTTTTCTTATCTGACGCTGCAATTTGGAAATGAGTACGTTCTAAGCTTTAAGATGGATCCTATTGCATATATGTGCGCAGGCCAATGGGCTTCAAACTTCGTTGACTCACGAAAACCTTAGAATTATGAGGGAAAATATACCTTATAACAACTGCATTTGCTACACTTGGAGACTAATATTAAGGAAGGTGTTACGTCAATCACAGTGACAAAGAATATGTAAGGAACTTATTTTACGTTTAATGTAGAATCCATGACAGAACTGCCAAATTCAGATGTTGAATCTGTTATAGAACTGCTGCGTGACACATCACTCAAAGACATATACGAGAAACTATCTCAGATATATTTTTGGCTGTTATATCGTCAAAAGTTTCCAGTTTTAACATGAAAAAACTGTAACATTTCCAAAGCCTTTTGTCTCGATTTATAAATATGAAGCCATATTTTAAACATTATTTCTCTTATCAATCTAGGAACAGTTTTGAAATGGGACCGTACTATGAGTTAATTTACAGTTTTTGATAAAAGTAAAATTTTTAGTTATTAAGAAACAGCTTCATATCTCTGATTAAAAATTTGATACCATTAAAGTTTTCTTTTCACATTTGTTTTATAATAAGTGTTTGCAAAACTTTATTTTAGTACAAGAGAATTATGTATATAATGACATAAACAATGCTCTATTTCGCCTACAAATCTCAAAATAGGCAATTAAGTATTAGTGGATTGCGATAAAGAATCTTAAAAATAACTGTGTCATAGGAAAAAAATAGTTTGGGAATCACTATATTTGACTAACAATTATCTAATATTTTCCTTTATATTTTATTCGGGCATTCATATACGTTTTACTTGGTTTTAGATAAAGGTAAACATACTGAAGTTAATATGGTTCTATAATATAGTTCTTGAAAGACGTCAATCCCTATTTTTGTAATATAAACCAACTTTTAGAATGTTTTCTTAATTCATTCTGAACGCATTTCAAAGTTAAAACTATATTCATTGTATCCGTAAAATATACTGAGCGTAATTTATAAACGAATCTTATGTGGATCAATTAACACAAGCGTATATGATTCAAATTCTCAATTTTATTTAGAAAAACAAATGTAATAACAGCGTTGAGACTTTTTCGAAATTCCATTTTCTTAATTTCAATATTTTTATTTAAGTTTGGATAATTCGATTAAAGATTAATACTTCCATGACCATAACCTTTTTATTTGCTACCATATATTCACAAATCTTGTTGCACTTGAATTCTACGTGTGCCATCTATGGAATGAACTATTCATTTTTTGGCATAGCTGGATTCCCTTTCCACGCATTTGCGCCAATGCGTTACTAATCGTGCCAACCCATCGAAGAAAAATTAATTGCTTGATCTCGACACTGACTTTCATGTCGTCAGTGAGAAATTGATATTTCTTAAGGTGACTTTCCTGTTTCGGAAGAGATGAAAGTCACAAGGTGGGTGAATAAACTATGACCTTCGTTACTTTGATTTCCCTGTTTTCGTTGCTTATTCCTATTTAGGGATCTCTGTCTTTTACAGTTCTCAGCATAAAGATAACACCTTAACACAAACAAAACACATTGAATAGAAGACAAATTAGGCTTTCAGATAAGATAAGAATTTTGAAAATCGAGTATCAAATAAAAGGATTATGGAGGTATTATTTTTTTTCACGCAATACTTGTACTTAAAAAACTTATGTGTTGTAATTCATCTATTAAATTTTATTACAGAAATTAATAAACTTTTGAGTCCCGTACACTTTTGCAATACTTACATATGCAAGTGACATTTATGGTAAAAATAGTTTATAAATGGGCAAATACAATAGAATTAAAAAATGAAAAATAGAATATATAAAGGTAAAACTTCATTTAAATAAACTATAGAAAAGTAAGATAAATCATGAGACATTTATAAAGGAAATGGATTAATGGAATTAGATTGTTCTATATAAAATTGTGGAAATGTATTAGAGAAATCCAGAAGGAGTCATTTTTATTCACATAAATCAAAAGATGATACCATTTATTTACAGTAATATACTAGAGGGCAAACTTTGAAACAATTAGTAGTGACTGAAATTACTCTATCGTTATACTACATGTGTATTATCGTCACACTGAAAGGCAATATGAGAACTATTGCCGATAAACTCCATAATTTTGTATCTCAGTTAAATGACCTTGGACGACAAGAGAAGTGCACGACACACGAGTTGACTAACCTCTTTTTTAAGCATCTACATCATCTCAACATGAGGCCAATGAGTCTAGACATATTTAAAGTGCATCAAATCCGCTGCATGATGGGTATTTATCAGAACGATAACTCAAGCACACGACTATATTGAAAAAACACCAGTTATGAGCTTACGAACATAATCACTCAGGTACCACGACCGCAGTATTTAGAACAAGAATTGAAATGTGATTTGTTTAGCTTACTTGAGCCAATACGTAGCGATTTCGTTAAGATTTAATTATTACTACGAAATAACCGAGATATTCGAATAGAATATAATCTGCATCGGAATTGGTTTTCTTGTAAGTAACGTTGTAAATTAACACAACTATTGTTGAATTGTCTGATTTCCGGAAGCCGTAGATTGATGTAACTTTCAGTATGGTGAGAAGTTATAAGAGTTCAATCTGATCAGTTCGGTGGTGAAGGGCTTCTGAAAGGTCAAGATACTCTAGTAGAAATATACAAATCTGGATGGTATCTAAGCAAGATATCTTAAGAACATGAAAATAAGGTTTCTATTTCTTTTATTTTCAAAAAATAATTTAACTATATGATAATCCCGGATACGAAAAAGAACTTTAATTTATTACAGGCTATTTTAATATATGGATTTTGAAGCAAAACTATTAAACATTAGCTGTAATGTTCAATATTACATACATAAGGATCATTTAACATGAAGATTAAATTTTATCCAAAAATACCTTAGTAATACTCAAACTTTCACAAAAACTTCTTGTACATTAAATCCACTTTGATTCATAAGGTTCTACGAATGAATAATTAATTGTTTGTTCATATATGTCGCGCTTATAGGTCAACAGGATCGCCCATATAGACGATAGCCGATGACTCGACGAAACATCAATGGTTATAAACTCGCTACCATGATCTCGACTACCCCGACCACTACGAGAAATATGTAAGTGACAGCTAGCTCACTATTTGGATAAATGAGGGGTACATAAATTAAATTTTATTTGTTTTTAGCTGTTCTGAACAATACATAATAGAAAACTAAGATAACATTTTTGATATTAATCAATACATAATGAATTAAATAAAATAAAAATGTCTGCTTGATAAAGCAAGGAATTAAAACAAACTACGCGCAGATACTAGAACAAACACGTTTTTTTTTTAATTAAAGGATTATTTTGTATTCGATTATTAATGTTCAAACAATATAACAAATAACCATTTTTTGATAGGTTTCATTCTTTGCGTAATACATGCACGCATATTTCCCAATCGTCTTCGAGGCGGGCGAGAAAAAAAGCACGTGTTTGTGATGGCGATAGATTCCGCAGACAGGAAAATCACTCAAGATCAGTGAAGATGGATTTCCTGAGTCTTGGATGCGGGAGTAAAAAAAACACAAAAAGTTCTTTGGAGAAATTTTTCTGTCTTCTAATATCGTCTGCATGACGAGATTGCGGAAGTGAAGAGATATGATTGAGATTTGGTGGATGGAAGAGAAACGAAACTGAAATGTTTTTCTTTGCTTTATTATTTTGTTTAAACAAGCCAGTACTGCAGAGTCATTTAGAGAAAAGAAAATGGGGCTTTAGTGAACTGTTTCAATTTCTAAACAGCTTTATCTTTCGAAACATTTCTACTTGAACTATCCATGGAATGACATTTAAGTAAATGTAGATATAAAATTAGCATACGCACGATTGCTGCAAGCATTGTATGCAAAATAATCAGAAAGTCGACTAATATATTTACACAATATATGTCTGATCTGAAAAGAGTGATAATCTTCTTTTGGCCTTATACGCAGCTGATTTTGTAATAATATATTTTCAAACCCTGCCTCCACAATCTAGTTGAGAACAACTCACAACCTAACTGTAATTTCTTTGCAAGCCTTCTGAAACTGACTAAAGGATGTGGAACAACTTCGCATATGCAAAATTTAAGAAAACATTTTCCATAGAAAGTTTTGCAGACCATGAAAATATATTAAACCAATACTAAATAGATCACTATCATTGCAATTAAACGATTATTTAACGAATTATTACTGGCCAACGAATCTTAACGCTTGGTAATACAAGACGAAAAATATTGCAAAACAATATAATTAATTGAAATTTCTATAAATATAGTCTACATTATTTTATATTTTCTAGTAATATTTTCATATGATTTAAAGAAATTTAAAATTATAATGAAAATAAATTATATCTTTTCAAAATTAAGAAAACTATTATTTTGTTGCCATATAGGATTAGGTCATGTATATATCTATAGGATCTTAAAGAGAAGGAGTTGATTAAAATTTACAAAGTGGATGTTACCCAGCAAAAGTTCATTCTTAAGTTATACTTATGAGGAATTTAGAGACATTTTTAATACAATTACTAAAAATGAAGCCTTAAGAAAAACTTACCATGAAAATGTATAAAAGATTTTCTGTTGAATAATTTGCATAAAATATGATGTATAAGTCTTAAAGAAATCTTTGAGCATGAAAATTCTACTCTGATATCTTAAATAGTTTTGAGAAACCTGCGCGCAAGTTAAAAGTTTTTGTTCTAGAGAAAATGTATACGTTGAAAATAACAATAAAATATCCAACCAAGTTTAGTTTTTCGATAACTCTGGTAGTTTTCGAAGTATTCATAATTTTTGTGCTCAAACTTCAGAACAGATGAGTTGTTATATATATTTTAAAAACTAAAATTTTGAGGTTTATGGGGTCATGAGACCCTTAACTTTTCGCCTCAAATGAATTTGCCAATATTGAGACTACTCAAATGATTGAAAAGTGTAGTATTCAAGTGTAAGTAACATTTTGATTTTAAACTAATGATTACTTAAATGCCTATTTTAATCAGAAATAATTATCAAGAAAAACATTTGAAGTAGAATTATTACAAACAATTTAAAGCGAGAGATGAATTTTTAATTACGACATTTACATTATCTTCATCTTCTTATCTGTTTTAAAACATCTCTATTTGTTAAAGGACCACCAATTACTTGTATTAGCTTAAAATAACATCCTTATCAGTCAATTCATTCTTAAGTTTAAAATATTCAATTTCAGCTACCTATTTTTCAAATGAGAAATACAGTCAAGAATTCTTGCAACATATCTAGAGTTTAATTTCATTTATTAGAATTGTGCCCACTAATTTAGAGATATAGGATCAATCAGGAAGAAAAAGGAGAGTTTTGCATATATATATATATATTACATAATAATCTTTAAAATATTTGTGCTCACTTAATTAAAAACCAGTTGAGGCTGTCTGATTTTAATTATTGTATTTATCTATGGTAGTTTTGAGACGGAGAGCATTTCACAAGACTGGAGATACAATCCGCTGCTCTGATAAACAGTACAGTAGAAGAGCATAAGAGAGAGCTTTTCATTGCAGTCCAGTTATTTAGCGGGGACGGCAATAGACTTAATAGAAAGCGTGGGTACAAATTATTGATTCTAGGATTTCAAGATATTGCCTAGTTGAATTATTTTGACAGATTTACTTAGATCATGGGAAAGTTGATTGAACAAATTTATGAGCGCGATCCAATAAATAAAAGAATTAGTTTAGAATTTGACTGTTAAATCATATATCTATACACCATAGTAAAACACATTTTTGGCAAATTAGTTTTTATTCCAATATATTTCTTTTATGATACACTGATTACAAAGACCCTCCAACTTTTCGATACCATTTTGTAGTACGATTTGTCCTTTTGTTTCCAAAATAGGTCAGTTTCTAGATCACCCTTCATTCGACGAAAAGTTCTTCCCAGCGACATTCTTTCGAGATCTGAGGCAATGAGAAATAGTGATTTGAGAATACGGTGGATGAGGAAGCAATTCAAAACCATTTCATGGATTTTGCCATCGTTTCACTCGCCTGTGACACGGTGTACTTTGTCTTGGTGAAGCAGCACTTTCTTTTCTTCGCGGCTTCGTTTTCGGCGATTTCTGTCCTTCAAACTGTCCACAACGCCATGCAAGGCTGCTGTTGATAAGTCCTCCTTTTCAAGGTAGTCAATGAAATTATTCCATGCGAATTCCAAAGTCATAGACGCCATAACCTGTTAGCTGACTGTTGCGTTTTCTCACGCTTCTGAGCGGGTTCATCGTGTGCAGTCCATTGAATGACCGATTTGCCTCGGAGGAAACGATGGAACCATGTTTGTCCATTGTCACATATCGATGCAGATCTCAAGGCTTTATTACGCTTGATCATCTTCAAACACTGCTCCGAATCATCACCGTCGTTGTTTTGTCAAAAGTGAGTTCTCGCGGCACCCACTTTTACAGAGTTTTTGTACCCACTATTTAATTCATTGAAAATATTTGCAACAGTTTAAATTATCATACAGTGAAGTAAATCATAACACAAAAATTCCTATTTGTTTCATGTTATACAAATAATAAATTCACTTAGTTTTCCGTTAAATGATATCTCATGCAGTAAATGCATAATTCAAACAGTTTTCTTAATGTTTCATAAATGTGATAATTACACATTAGAAATATTTTATTTAAGTTTACATGAATGATGGTTTCACTGAATAACGAAATGAATTCAAGACAACCTAATAAATAATGTAATCGCTTCGATTTTGATAAACCCAAACAATTCAATTTTTGATCAATAGAAAATTTTCCTTGAGCAAGTTAGAAATTTGTTACAGTTCTAAAGAAGACTTACATTTTTCGCTAAACTAACTAATCTGTTTAACAGTACTTGAAACGAATGCAAATGGAGTGAAATATGTTTCTGAAAACGGTTCATTTTTCTCCTAGATGGCGTAAGAGATGCCATTCTTTTATTCGAGGGTGAATTAGTACGACACAACTTTCGTTTCTTTATTGGCCAAAGATGAAGTTAGAACATTATTTTGGCAAATTTATATTGTTTACTTTTGAATTCAGATTTAATAATCTTTTCTACAATACACTTTGAATCAAGAAAATTTAAAATAGATTATTGAGAAACTTTTGTATACATTTTTAAATAATACCTCAGAGGAGGAAATGCAGAATGATTCTGCTGGATAATACATGAAGAAAAGTAATTTAAAGTCAGAACTTATTATTTTACAATAAAATCGAATAAGGAGTTTTAGGAAAATATTGATTTCATTTGAATGATTAACAAAATCAGTAAACAAGAACATAATTCTCAATATCATCCATTGCAATATTTCTGATTTCACATAATTGAAAACAATTTTAACTATTACCTCTATGCACTCTACCAAATTTCAGAGGGAGAAATCACGCATTGTAATCTTTTTACGGTATTCTTCTAAAATTTATTTTGCAAAATATTTAAAATTTTGAACTCATTTATAAGAATTTAAAACAGAGTTATATCTTAGACATGATTTTATAAAAATCAAATTCATTGAGAAGAGGTATGTAGAGACATATAATATATTATATAATAGAGAGGAGATAGACATATAGGTATACATATAGTGTATATAATATAATATATTCTCTTAAAATATTAAACATGAATAATTGGGAAAATAGTTTTGACATACAATTTTCTTCTTTTTCTTTGATTAGAACCATTAGAACAGCGTTAAGTATACGCAATTTATTTTTACTAATTCATAAATAATTTACATAAAATGTCAAGCGGACGAAGTATGTGAATTAAATTTCCGTTGAACTAAAGGCTAAGGATATTATTCACAAAATTACAACAAACATAGTTTTAAAAGAAGCAAAAGGCGAATTAAAAATTTATCTTATAAAATAGACCAGAAAAAAATTCTTTTGAAGATTAGCAGGAACGTAATTTTTTATTGCTATAATAAAAAATATAAGCAAAGCAAACAAGAAAACAAATGAACAAATATTCCGGTCAGAAATAAAAAAAGCTCTTAATTAAGTGAATTAATTTAATTACCTAATTCAAAAAAAAGGCCAAAGAGTGAGTCGCTATATAAATCCATTTCATTTTCAGAATGAAATAGAATTACATAATTAAAGCGTAAGCAAGAATAAAATCATTTGCGAAATGAAATCAGTTTATTTATTTCATATTACCAATTATTGTTAATTATTAATATGTGCAAATACTGTTTGAAAAGCACAAACGCATGTGAATTTGAATACGTCATCCGAAAATAACTACTAATATGATGTAATAAGTTATTTTTTGTATTTGCACTTTTTTAAGAAGAATTTAAATGTAAGCAAAAAATAAGGGTAAATAAAATTTTAACACCTTTTTAAAATATTTATATATAATTGGAGAAACGAAAAAATAATTACTAAGTTTTTAAATATTGAATGAATGCAAATGTTATGAAATTATTTCATATAACTTTTTATTATAATAAAAATCTCTTGATTTACATATATTTCTTATAATTATGTAACATATGCCACGTTTAGCATAAATTAATGTCATCAATGTCAAGTTTCTAATTCATGATTCGTTAAAAAATTTCTCATCGAAATACTTTTTGAGAGTAAATATCCTGAAATACGACAGAGGTAGTCCTGATATAAAATATTTTGATATTAAAATTTGCTATTTGTGAGTTATAAAATATACGTATTTAAAAAAGAAGAAAAATTACGAACGTTAAATTAATATTAAAGTGAATATATATTATGTGCTTTAAATTCAATGAAAACATTGAATTGATTACACTTTAATTAGATGACAAAAACAATCCATACTGTACATGTGTTATTACGAAAAATTAAACAATTTTGATGTGACAATCACCATTTTAAGAAACTCGCTTCAGTACAATATTCATCATGATTGCATTATTTCCCAGTAAAACTAATTTAATTCATCAGAAGCCAGTCTGCCAACGAATAAAATCATCCATAATGATTAAATAACTATTGAATTACATGATTTTAATTTATTGATTCTAAAAATTGAGGCTTTTTTTCTCAAGAATACAAAAATTATTTTCCATATAAAGAACATTATGCACTTCAGATTATACACTAGAGCCAATTTACATTTAAGATAGATTTGAAAAGTCTATCCATTTGTTAGTCTCCTGTTTTTTTTCCCCTGAACGCTTTAAGATAGTTAAAAGAATGTTCTTGGCCTAGAATAATTGTGTGTTTTTATTTAAATTTTGATTTTTTTGCTTGCTTTTGATTTTATTTAATTCTGTAAGACTCATGTTATATATAGAGAATATGAGAAATTTTGTCTCTTTTAAAATAAAAAAATATTGAAAACAAATAGTTTCTATGTAATATTCTAAAATGAATGCACAAATTATCATTAAAATGATATATTAATTTTGATTTCATTGTTCCTTTTTAAGAATAAAACAAAACGTTTTCATATTCCCAATAATTTTTCAATTCAGTTAAATTTCCAATAAAAGCATTCATAAGCGATTGTACAAATATTGAGTATGACTTCATAATACCTTTAATTTTTTGTGTTGAAATGTGAACCGAGTTTACCAACAACAAATAGATTAAATTTCACATAAAATTAATTAGCTTTGATAAAAATATTCATAATGATTGCACAAATCCCCAGTAAAACAATAAAATGATCTTGAAATCTAATTTCCAAGAAGTTAACCAAGTTTGTTTACAACAAGGAGAAACATTTCCTGTATTAAAAACTATCCAGTCTTGATAAAAACATTCATGAAATGGTTTCTCAAATCTTCAGAAAAAAGAAACATGATGATGTTAATTTCTCGTTTCTATAAAGTGAACCAAGTTTCCCAGGTACAAAAAAACCCTCAATATTTTGAAAAACTTAACTTCAGTAAAAATATTCCTAATGATTACATAAATCAGCATTTAAGTCATACAATGATATTTGTCCTTAAGACTTAAAAAGGGTCACTTGTTTCCAAAAATAAGAGAAAATTACTTTACGAAATTCAGTTTCTATATAATATTCAAATGAATGCATAAATCCTCTGCAAAGTTGTAGAATGATTTTAATTTTTTCGATTTTGAAAAGGGAACTAAGTTTGCCTACAACAAACAAAACGGTTCTAACTGAATCCTGGGTTCATTTCACTGAAGCTTTCTTCTCTGCCTAACGGATCTTCCACGAAATGAGAGATAGAAATAAAGAGACGATTGTGCTCCTATATGGAAAAAGTGCGCTTGAATGTCTCTTCTAGGTCCACTCAATGTCTCATATGAGGAGGCTTATTCGGGACATTTGTCCTCGAGGGAGGAGAGGAAGCAGAGACTGACAAAGTGGCGGAAAATCCGTTTCTAGGCTGCAGAAAAGGATCCTCCCTAAACGATTTCCCCTCGTTCCTTTTTTCACGGACGTTTCTGTCTCTTTATTCCTTCTTTTTTCTCTTTCAAAGAAAAGAGACCGATATTGTTGGCAAAAAGTTGGGGAGTCAGCACTGTTTCTTTTCTTCCTATTAGATAAGGTACTTTGTGGAGATCCCTCTTCCAGAAACTTTTTTATCCGCCCCAGGAAAAAAATTGCTCTTTCCATCTGGCCTCGGGTTGGAAGTTGATTCGTTGCCCTTTCTATGCACAGATGGATTCTTTTCAGTAATAGGAACCCCTGTATTGTTGGTATTTCTTTCTAATGATTCATCCGCGCATGTGGTTCCATTCAACCTACCCTATTGTACGCTGAATTTTTTCGTGTGTAAAATCATATCTTTCATAATAAGCTCAAAAGCAACCGTAGCTAATAACAGTTTCATGTTTCAAAATGCCCTTTAAAATATTTTGAATTAAATATAATATATATTTTGCTGTATATAAATTAACTCGACACTTATTTTAATAAAATGTATTTGTATTTCAAATATGACTATATTTCATACGCTAATAGTTGGCAAGATATTATATTCACGTAAACATGTTTATCCAATTAGCAGTTGAAGAAATTTAAAAAAAAATAGTTCCCAAGTGGTCTATTTTTTCATCACCGAAAATGTAAGAAAATTGCATTCATGGACAAAATATTTTAAAAGATTATTTATTGACCAAAAGTTACGTATATATATCTATATATAACATTATAAAATTTTTCAATACCAGTTCAAAGAAATATAATTTTACTATAGTTCATTAAAGGAGTAATAAAAGTATTAACTAAATTTGATTTGATTATTAAGATCTCGAACAGATTTAATGCGCATCAGTCTCGCTACTTAGGGGGAGGTGCCAGCTCGAACCCATGACTAGTCGCAAATAATGCCGTCCATGACCATGACTACTAATCATTGCATGGGAAGTAATGTGATATAACAAGTAATGGGATATACTTTTAGATGCCAATCCTTCAGGCTAGTATGGATAGTTAAATTATATTGCATTTCTTGAGATATCTATCAATGAATGAGAATGGACAGAGTGCCAAAGAAAGGACACTTTAATGGAACAATTTGGGAATTTTTGACATATACTTTGCAAACTTTTGAAGATTTTCAATATTAACATTCAAATTTATTTCACCATCATAGAAAATCAATAAAAATTTGAAGAGCTTGTGGATTCGCTTAGCAAGCATCCATGTCACTGAGATAAGACTTTTCACCATAATTGTCACTATTATAAGAATCATCCAGTTTCGGTTCACAGTTAAATTTAGGAACGTAAACTTTATAAATTAAAATTTCACAGATCACTTTTTTAATTTTTCATTATATGTTGTATGATAAGTGTATAATGAATTCCTGCAAATCGTATCTAAACAAAACTTCCAAAGATTGTTGTTCACTACTATAAGTGACTTAAGTTCGGTTAAACAAGAACGACGGACCATTTAAACAAAAATAAAGTTTATTAAATCCAAACCATATTGGATCTCGCACCTATATGCGAATCAACCACCGTACCGTTTTACATCCAAAAGCATTCTCTCAAAAACAAAAAGAATTCTCCCCTATTACAAGGAAGAGCGCCATCTAGTGGCTTTACAATAAACCTCTCTGGAATAATACAAAATAGACAGGAGACTGAACATCCTGCCCGCCGCTGAAATAACAATTTCAGGAAAAGAAGCACAACAATTTCACACAAAATTATAAACGCAATACATACAAGCACATAACAACAATACACCTTCTTCACAAATATTATTAGTATAAATGATAAAGAATATATAATAAAAAGCAAATACAAATTTTTTAGCAAAATATTTACAAGTTGAAATAAAACTAATATTATCCTTCAATTCCTTATATTAATCACTTTTTTCTATTGGTAAAACAGCAATTTTTGAAATAGATCTCTTAAAGATACCCTTTTGTGTTTGAACATTTACCACTCTGATATTATTGTCCTTTCCAACAAAAATGTCTACAATTCTGCCCATAATCCATTTACAAGTGGGAAGGTTATCCTCCTTAACAATTACCATATCACCAATTTTAATGTTGTTTTTTGTAATCATCCACTTATTTCGTTGTTGTAAAGTATTTAAATAATTATTTTGCCACTGTTTCCAAATAGTTTGTACTATTTTTGTACTCCTTTGCGAAAATTTAAGTCTATTTTCCTGAACATTCGCAAGACTAGGTTCGACAATGGCACTTAACATTCGACCTGTAAGAAAATGGCCAGGAGTTAATACTTCCAGGTCCTCCATGTGATCGGATAAAGGTGTAAGTGGGCGAGAATTTAAAATTCCCTCAATCTGACAAGTTACAGTAAGAAACTCTTCATAAGTTAATTTCGAATTCCCTACAACCCTTTTGAAATGATGTTTAAAAGACTTGACTCCTGCCTCCCATAAACCTCCAAAGTTTGGTGCTCTGGGAGGCAAAAATCTCCATTCAATCTCTTCTGATGCTAAAAAGTTAAACAACTCATTATCGGATTTTCTCACAAGGTTGAACAATTTTTTAAGTTCTACATTTGCACCTACAAAATTTGTAGCGTTGTCACTAAACAGTCGTTGCGACTTACCCCTTCTAGCAAAAAATCTCTTTAAAGTTGCAATAAATGCCTCGCATGTCAAATCACACACTATATCTAAGTGAACTGCCTTTGTTACCATACAAACAAAAATACAAACATAAATTTTATGGAATGTACCTTTTCTTTGTCCTCTATATTTAATGAAAAACGGTCCACAAAAATCAACACCAGAACAGTTGAACGTAAAATTTGAATTAACTCTCTCTTTAGGCAAATTGCCCATAATTTGTTCTGCTGTCACAGGTTTAGCTTTAAAACAAATAATACATCTGTGGACAATTTTTCTACAAATTGCTCTGCCATTTAAAGGCCAATATTCATTTCTAATACTATAAAGTAAATTTTGAGGTCCCAGATGAAGATACTTCTTGTGAAAATGTTCTATGATCATCTTAGTCAGTTTATGGTTTGCAGGTAAGATCATTGGGTGCATCTGATTTACATTTAAATTACTATGTTGGAGACGACCTCCTACTCTTAATATATTATCTTTGTCTAAGAATGGATTCAAGTTCCTAAGTTTGCCTACTACTGGATTGCCCTTGCGCAGATTATTGAAGTCTTCCCTGAATTCTCTTACCTGTACAGCATGGATTATGATTCTTTTACCTTATTGTAGCTCTTGTTGAGATAAAGATCCACTTCTTTTGTTCCGGGGGCTCTGAGCGTTGTGAAAAAATCTGAAAATAAAACTTATAACACGAATTAATTTAGAAAAGTTATTAGTAACACTCAGGAGAAGATCAAGAAATGTGTCAGTGGTAGTAAGAGTCAATGTTGTTTCAAGGTGAGTTCCTTTGAATTCTTGCAGATAGTCCTCATCAGAAGAAGGATCAGGTCCAATGAAAGATTCAGCAATATTTTGATGAAGGAAGTCTGGCCCATGCCACCACAATGAATTGCCTTCAATTAGATCTGGATTGACTCCTCTCGAAATCAGATCTGCAGGATTTGAAGCAGTGTTAATCCACTTCCAGCAGAAGTTTTTAGTGAGCTCTTGAATGCGGGTGATTCTGCTTGAAACGAAGACTTTCAACAAATGTGGTAAAGAGTCAATCCAAGTCAACACTATAGTGGAGTCAGAATATAAATACACGTCATTAATTTTAAAATGAATAGATTCAAAAACCTTGGCCATAAGCCTTGAGAGTAGTTCAGCTGCACAAAGTTCAAGTCTAGGAATGGTTAACACTTTAATTGGTGCAACTCTTGATTTGCTACTAAGTAATGTCACTTTCACTTCGTTTGAGCTAGTAACACAACGAAGATATATTACTGCTCCATAAGCATTCTTACTTGCATCGGAAAAACCATGTAGAGACAAATCCTTTACATTCGAGTCAGTAAAGATATAGCGAGGAATTTTCAAATTCTTAAGTTCTGGTAAGACATCTCTAAATCTTTCCCAAAATTTTCTCTCTTTCAGAGGAAGTTCTTGATCCCAATCCATTTTCAAAAGCCATAACTTTTGGAGAAAAATCTTTGCTTGTACAATTACTGATCCTAATAGACCCAAGGGATCAAAAATGCTAGCAATTTCTGCTAATACAGTGCGCTTGGTTATTTTGTTGGAACTAAGTGAAATAGTGAAACTAAAGTTATCTTCCCTGGGATTCCATCTTAAACCAAGAGTCTTAACACTTTCAGAGTTATTTTCTTCTAAATCATATTCCTTATCAAGAAAGGAAACTTGTTTCATCAGAGCTCTTTCATTAGAGCACCATTTATGCAGTTCCATGCCACCAGACTTTAGCATGGCAATCAATTGGCGTTGTAATTCCATAGCAGAAGCAATATTATCCGTTCCCGTCAGAATATCATCGACATAAAAGTCCTTTAATGCAGCCGCAGAAGCCAAAGGGAATGTATTTTTTCCATCAATAGAGAGCTGTTTCAAGACTCTCGTTGCCAGATATGGAGCAGATTTCGTTCCATACGTAACTGTTAACAGCTTATATATCTTAGGATTTTCTTTAAGACCTTTGTTCCATAAAATACACTGCAAGTTGCATTGACTAGGGTCGATCCGTATCTGCCGGTACATTTTTTGAACATCAGCTGTGAAAGCAATTCTATGTTGACGAAATCTTAGGAGTATGGAAAAAAGATCCTCTTGCACTACACCTCCCTTTCGAAGGCAATCATTTAAAGATACTCAATTAGAGGATGGCGAAGATGCATTAAAAACTACTCGAAGCTTTGTAGTTTTGCTATCTGCTTTATAAACCTCATGATGAAGCATAACATATTTTGCATGATATGAAGAAACGTCCTTTAGTTCCTCCATATGTCCTAGTTTTTCATACTCTTCCATAAAATTAGAGTAGAGGGTATACATTTCAGGATTAGAATGCAAACGCTTCCTTAAACTATTTAATTTTTGGTTTGCAATCCCCAAGGATTCCCCTAATTCTGAATTTTCTTTTATAGGAAGTCTCACAATGAATTTTCCACTTTAATCTCTTTGGTATGTATTTAAAAAATGCTCTTCACATTCTATTTCTTCTTTACATTTTGAGCTGGGTTCATCTAAAACTGATTCCAGTTCCCAAAACTTTCTGAGTGTTTTTTCTATAGAATTTTCTTGAGTGAGCAACCCACAATGTTGTGTTTCTGGGGAGCCCTCTATGGCACCAGTGCATATATATCCAAAAACTGTTTCCCTAAATGTTAAGGAGTGAGCAGGGATGGCAATTTTACCTTCCATCAGTAACTCAAAAAAGAGCTCTGCTCCTATCAATAGATCAATCGTTCCAGGCTCAAAAAAGAATGGATCAGCTAATTTAATGTTTGCTGGAATTTCTAAATTTGAAATATCTAGCTTTGCCACTGGTAACAAGTCTGTGATCTTGGGTACTATTAAAAAATCTAATCCAGCAGAAAAAGATCTGTCTTCGTTTGCTATTAAAGTATTTATTTTATTTTTAATATTAACCGCACAACCAGAAAGACCTGAAATCGGAATATTAACTTTATGTTTTTTCAAGCCCAGCAAGTCTGCAAAATTTGATGTTATACAACAACACATGCTACCACTGTCAAGGATCGCGCGTCCCTTTTGAAAGTGACCACTCCTGTCTGAAATGTAAACGACAGTAGTTGCTAATATTATTTTTCTTTTTTCCGAAGCAAAACATGACGTCACTCCTTGGGAGCTATTACCCTCCTCGGAAGGCGTTTCGGAACTTTCCGTTTGTTCCTCCCCTTCGGGAGAGGGATCTTGCGACCTTTGACCCCGCAGTGCTAACTTAGTCCTATGAAGTAACGAATGATGTTTCGATTTACAAGTGATACAAGTAAATTTTAAAGCAGGAATATGCCACTTTATGCAGACCAAAACAATTCAAACATAGATTATTGTTTCTAATAAATGCATATCTTTTTTCTGGAGTAAGATTAAGAAATGATTCACATTTGTATAGTGCATGAACATTCTTGCATAATAAAGGCAGAATTTAAACTTGGAGATTTGACAAATAGTGTTTTAGTATTGTTACCTTCTTCAAAATATTTTGATCTAACGGAAAGATTACGACTAATATTATTTAAAACTAAATATCTTTTTTCTAAAAATTCTATTAAATCGTCAAAAACTGGAACTTCAGTGGTTATAAGTGATAATTCATATTGTTTACGCTTTTCTAATGCTAACTTTTGTAAAATGATATTTAATAGTAATATATTCGATAACTTGTCTTTTTCATAATTTAATATTTTTAAGGCTCTTAAGTTTTTTTGTAATACAGTCAAGAAATCTTCTTAAATCTTTTGCCGATTCTTGAGTAAGTTTATCATAATTAATTATATTCTTAACATGATTATCGATTATTAGTCTTTTATTTTCATAACGTTCGTCAAGAGCTTTGAAAAGCGATTGGAAAGTATCATCAGACGTTTCAATATCTTTCGCTTCACCCTTTAAAGCTGCTCGCAAATAATACAATTTTTGATTTTCTGATAAAATTTTATTATCTTCTATTAAACTTTGAAAATGGCTTTTAAACAAATTCCATTCGTCAATTTTTCCAGAAAACACAGGAAGTGGAATTTCTGGTAATTTAATTGCTACATTTGCTGAGGCTTCAATATTTTCAGTATTATTTATTACATTTATGAATAGTGTCATTTGAATTTTTAATTTTAGGTTATGAAGTAAGGTTGTAAATCTTACCTCCAAATCTTGTATATCCGAGTCCATCTCAGCCAATGAAATTTCAATTTCAAGGATTTCTTCATCCGTTGCAGATTCAAAGTATTCAGTCTTGAGGTCATCGAACTTTTTCTGAAGTTTCTCAAGCACCGTTAAATGAGCAGCAATATCCGATGGATCATTTGTTTCCTTCCAGTTACTTAATTTTGTAATCTGGGCTTTGATATTGCCCTTCTTTCGATTAAGTGTAGTTATATTTGAAGACATAGTAAAATATCCACACTAGTAATCACTCTAAAACAGTCAACTAAGCACAAAAGCGAAGACACCACTAAACAAAGAACTGTCGAGCTAACTTTCAACATGGAACACTATAATCCAAAATTCATTAGGCGCTGGCTCCGACTCTGCGGACCAGATGTTCACTACTATAAGTGACTTAAGTTCGGTTAAACAAGAACGACGGACCATTTAAACAAAAATAAAGTTTATTAAATCCAAACTATATTGGATCTCGCACCTATATGCGAATCAACCACCGTACCGTTTTACATCCAAAAGCATTCTCTCAAAAACAAAAAGAATTCTCCCCTATTACAAGGAAGAGCGCCATCTAGTGGCTTTACAATAAACCTCTCTGGAATAATACAAAATAGACAGGAGACTGAACAATTGTTATACACAATACGCAAACGAAAGCGCACTTTTCAAAACGAATCAAAACACACACATACAAATTCGAGAAAGTTTGTTCTAGAAATCAGTAATACTTTTATGATTCTAAAAGTAAACTGGAATAAATTATGCTTGATAACTAGAAACGTGAGTGTTGAAAATTCAGATCTATACTAATCACTAAAGGGCACAAAATGCGTTAGCCTTATAAGGTACGCGAAGTATTGCTAAGTGATTAATATGATGAATGAAGTACAAGGTCATCAATTTAAAAGAGTACCCGTTGGTTTTTCTTATCACCTTTAATTCTGATGGATGTGGCAACTTTTCTAACTCTGAAGTACAATTGTTTAAACGTGCGAGGTAATTTCCAACACTGTTGGACTGTTACAACTTTATTTGTGAGGTAAAACTGAAAAATGGAGACGCACAATGGTACTTAATCTTGCGATAATTTTATTTTTTATAAACTTAATTTAACTCAAATTCTTTACATTATCATTCCTTACAGCAAATGTTGAAAATATTCACCACCATTTTGAATGCAAACAGGAACACGGCGAACCTCCTTTTTTGTCACACTTCGCACATGTTGGTATTATTGACAAGATTTCTTGAGTTATGATTTGTTTTAATTCAACAATGTTTGCAGGACTTCTCTGGAAAACCCTATGTTTGAGATAACCCCACAAAAAATATCTAACAGTGTGACGTTGGGTGGTCAGAGGTCTATTGAAATTAAACGATCATCAAAGAATTCCTTAAGCACATTCATTGTTAGATTTGACGTGTGGGGTGGCTCCATCTTGCTGAAACCAACTGTAACTGTCCTGTATCTGAAATGAAACAATAAAAGTTTGAATTATGTCCAGTTACATTTCGAAAATTATTAAAATCAAAGAATTTGTTCATGCTGACGATTTTTAATGTTGCCATTCATAATCTTACGAAATGAGCTCTCAAAAATAAAAATAGTAATAGAAATGTTGAAAACAATCGACGATTAATTCAAATTATTTGCGCAGAGTCGGATTAAAAATTACTAAAGATGTGCACGCGCATTTATGTTTAAAAAACGAATTTTCGCATTTAAAAAGTGAAACAAATGATACCCGCACATTAAATATAGATATATTAAATAAGTAATGATGTTGAACGTTTTGCTGCATATATTATAGATGTGGATAATACAAGAAACAAACGGGTACTCTTTTAAATTGATTACCCTGTATATATTCGCTTTAAAAATAGAGCACATTATTTGGAAATTATTGCTGTAAATTATGTAGTTACGTTGATTCTCACTTAAATTGTACTGGAAAATCAGTTCTTTTCATACCTTTATTTCAATTCGCCAATTTCTGTGCACATATTATATCATATAAAATAAAACCAGTTTAATACGTAATTCTGTCTAATAAATATTGTATTATTTATCAGTTATTCGTAATTTTTTCAAATAATCTTTACTTCTGTTGACGCCAAATTTAGCTTCGCATCTGGTGTGAATTGGCACATTGGCATCTTTCGTATAAAATAGCAACAAAAAAAAAATTCCATTAAAGTTGCTTGGTTTCATTTTAATACTTGAACAGAATATTATCCTGTAGCGATGTGTTGTATATTTACTGATTATACTTTTTTGATTATTAAGGGAATAATCATTTCCATGTTTAATTTAAAATGTTTTCACTAAACAGAATATTGTTAATATAACGAAACTATATTTAAATTAATACATTACCTTTATTGTTACTCTCTTTATTTAGATGCTATCTCTTACAATATTTATCAACAATTTTTTCTATTAAAATTTGAAAATCAATATTTAAAGATTTTGAAAGTGTTCCCTGAGTAGCAATTGAATTCATTGGTTTAAAACGACACAGTAAGTTTAACTGAGATTAAAAACCACTGTTGGTAAACTATAGAATGCTATAAGTGGTATTGAAGCCATTTTTGTGTGGAATTACATTTACGATGTTGAACAATTACATGTACTTACAACGTCATCTTTAAAAATTTATTACTTATTTTAATATTTTATTGTTTGATTTTTTAATATTTCAATGATAATTCCATTTATTCATGGAATCGCTTGCATTGATTCCTTTTGGTGTTTAAGTTAGCATTGTTTTTTTTTCCTTTATGCTACATGATTTTGAAATAATACATTAAATTTTTAAAAACTGTTAAATTATTGTTTTTTTTTCAAAAATGTAGTCTACATAAAGGAATCATGTTGTGTATTTAGAGCAATAAATTTGTTTATTTCTGAAAATATACTTTAATGTACTTAATTTATGAAGATCAGTTCATTTTGAGCAGTCAACGTGTTACAATACAGTAAGGTTTAATTTTTTTCTTAATGAAGCCAATTAATAATATCCACGTTAGATGTAAGAATATAGTAACTCAGGATCACTAGGTGGCATATCACTCTCGCAAGCAATTTTGGATAACTATTGGATTTGATAATCATTCCCTGATAGTGACATGCAAGGAGATTCTTCCCCTACACATGTTTCGAACACTCAATTCCAATTTGAAGACTCAGTTCTTTGATCTTTTTGAACACTATAAAAACCACCTTTTGATACTTTAGTTATTTGCTCATGAGTAGCGGAAATAATAGTTTATGTAGATTTCCGTACTGTAAAAGTTGAATGCGCTGCAGATATTTTCTTTATGAGGTTACAACATCTGTGACTAGTTATGAATAGCAATGCAAACATCAATAAAAATT
>BMAW01072064.1:0-18995 GCA_019974015.1 Nephila pilipes
TTCTTCATAAAACAACAATTTTTGCTCATTTCAATATGAAACTTTGCCAGTTTGTGTAATAAAGTGCATAGTTTAAAATATTGGGTCACAAGTTTTGCTATTAAATTAATATATTTTCCTATACAATATGCGAACAAAAATTTGAAAAATAAATTAGCTTACCTTACATTACCCACAAGATAACATTTGAAAGATGTACAGTAGAACCATAATTCTTGCACCAAATTAAAGCTAAATAATGACCTTATTCTGTTAACCTCAAATTTTAAATTTATCTTACATTAAAAAAAATGAAAAATTAAAAAAGTTATCAAGTTTGTATTTAGTAACTTTTTTTTCATGTATCATGTTATAAAATAAAATCTAATCATCCTATTAACAAAATTGAGGTTCACAGAATAAAGATTTACAAGTACAACACTCATGTAAAATTTTAAAGCTCTGCATGCAATTTTTTTTTTTTTTTAATCCTGTGGGAAAGTGTGAAAATAGCAAACTGAGAAAAAGAGGTTTGTTTACATTGCATTACATAGAACAAGCCACTTTAGACATTTACATTTTTTGTTGCACTGGGCGTAATAATTGTCGGATTTTGACGCGATTTGTTTTAAAATGCTCCTAACATTTAGTACTATTTTTTAAAAACAAATTTAAAAAAATCGAATTTTTGAAGATGGGAATACAGAAAAGAATCTTAAAAATAAATTGCTTCTATACAGTCCCGTTCTCAGACTAATCATATGGTATGCAAGTCCTATTTGGGCGTATGCGGCAAACTCAAACATTAGACGCTTAGAAAATACCCAAAGCTCAACAATCAGAATGATAATCAAAGCCAACTGGTACACCAGAAATACAGAAATACTTAAAGCTATTAAAATTTCCGCCTTTAGATAAAACATCCGAAATATAAGCAAAAAATTCTACGCCTCTCTAAACCAGACCAAAAATATTAACACGATCAACTTAGGAAATTATACACTAAGAGAAAAATTCTAAAAGACCCAGAAAAGTATATATTCCTTGAAGCCTTCAATCCTCCTTAATATTTCACCTTCAATATATGTTAAATCACTTATTTGAACTCAATATAAAATTTCACTTTAACCTAAAATTTCTCTAGTTTTACCAGTCGTACACGCCCAATAAAACCAAAATATATCCACCCCAATTTCAAACCAACACAGAGCAGCCAATAGAACTACTCCAATACTCCCCGCAAGAAGAGAACCAATGAGAATTCTTCAATTGAAATGCAGCACCCTGTAGCGTAGGCTGTAGATAACCCCTCCACGGACTAGTTTTGAACCCCGTTCGTTTCCCAGCTTCCCATTCATTGAAAATATATAGCTTAAAAGCAATAAAGAACAAAATCAGGTGCGGCAAAGTTGAATCCTCTTTTGAGGTATTGTCGATTCATGTCATGGATATTTTGGGAATTTATGGCCTAGCTGTGTGACGGCGACACCGACTTGCACGGGGGAAAGACGGACATTGTCCAATTCGAGCGAATAGTGTTGCAGGGGACAAAACGGAGTTTCTCTTTGATTGGGTTGTTCTTGGAAAAAAGGAAAATAACTCAAAAGGAAGGCGGGGGAGAGACCTACCCGAGGTCTTAAAAAGGGTGAAAGAGAAGAGAAGAAAATTCCTGCGAAGGAGCGAGAAAGCGATACAGCTATACGTGGGAGGCGATTGCCTTCGATTGCGAATGGAGAACTTAATCGAATACTGAGATATTGGAGTTTTTTTCAACTATAAGTGTTTAGACGTGCTGTGTAGATATATGCGATTTGCCTCGGTGCTATGTAATTAGATGTGTAGCATTGTGTAAAAAGAATCTAGGCGGAAAAGAGTAAACATAAGTTTATCTTTGTTAAATAAAGAATTATCGCCTCTTAAGCTGTGTGATCCCTTGTTTACCACTTCATTCTACGCATTCAGGGATCACGACGTTACAACCTTTACTACCAGCCTCCATCTCTTCCTACACTCAAGCTTTCCTCCACTCAGCGACAACTAGTTTTGAACACACTAACTGAAAGCTTCAACCATCATCTTCTCGCCAAGGCTTGATGTAATCTGCTGACCTTAGATTAGGGCGCTCCGCGGTCTTTGTGCTAGACAAAATTTCTAACGGAGCCAGAAAATTATTCTGCGTGCTTTTGTTATCTTTAATCATGTCCTTACAGAAGAAAGATAGAGCTTTACTGGTAAAATTGTTTTATCAGAACGGCATCAATAGCTTGGCTGCACTTCGTGAATATCGTCGTTTAAAGCGATTTTTGGCGAGAACGTAAATTGATGACAGGTAGCCTTGGAAAATTCTATGGTCTCAGAGGGAGCCATGAATAATCAAAATTATCGCATATGGGGCCCTTTATCTCCTAATGTCCTAATCACTGCATTCTGATTACGTGACTGCATTGTGTGGATTTGCTGCTGATTTTATCCTCGAATCGTTTCTCTTTAAAACCCTCACTCCTCGTGGTCCCAAAACGTGCTCTGTCACGAGGGCACAGTGCAATGAACTCCTTCGACGGCAGGTCATTCCTGCTTTGCTATAATGTTTGCAGACCACTGTCTTCATGCAAAAGGGAGCAACTCCCCAAACTGGGCGCACAAAGAATTGCTTCGAGCTAAATTTGGCGAGAATCGTGTAATATCCAGAACTTTTACGGATGTACGGCCTCCTCGCTCACCCGACTTAAATCCCGTGATTTCTGGTTGTGGGGATTCCTAAAAGGCTAGGTTTATAGAGGTTGAATCAGGTGTTTATCTGAGTTGAAAGCTAGCATTATATATATATATATATATATATATATATATATATATATATGCGCCATGTTGGTGGAATCCCTCGAGAGTTTCTCTGAATTGCTATTGAACACGAAATAATGCGCTTTCAACAACATGTTATGATGTCAATGGAGCACACGTTGAGCACATTCTGTAAATGAATAAATTTTAATGATTCTAACAGATTTTTTACCCTTATTTGAGCACTACAATTAGCCTAGTGGTCGAAATTTAAACTTTTTTTTTTTTTTTTTTTGCAGAAATCGTTTCCCCATGGTCCATATAACATATATACAAAGTTTGATCAAAATTCAACAAATAGAAAGGTTTCTAGAGGTGTGTGAATAGGATCACTTTAATTATAGCCACCCTGTATGTATGTATGTATATTTAAAAATTTTGGTAATTTTTTAATTACTTAAATTTTATGAGTCAATGCGAAGTTCTAATTTACTTATTTATTTCATTTTCGCTTAGAGAGAGACCGTTTCACATCCATAGGGCCTGGAGATATACAATCTGACATTCAGAACAAGAGCGCTGATGAGCCAGAAGAGAAGGAATTTTCCTTTACTTTGAGTTTTATAGTAGGAATTTTCCCTTTCAGGCGAAATAGATCACTTGGTATAAGTATCGGGATTCTGAGGTATTTTAATGGCCTCCAACAATCTACAAGGGATTATCTCTGCAGGCCTTCAAAAGCTTGAACTGCATGTTGACTTTTTATGATCGGGTGGTTTTATAAATTAAAGACTAATTTGGATTTGTATCAGGAAATGAGATGAATCCTTTACTTTTAAATGAGAGAAAAAATATAGGAAATTAATTTGTTATTAAGAGAAACTATTATAAATTAAAGTTAAATCATTGCATATTTATATATACAAACACACACACACACACACACACATATATATATATATTGCTTAATTCTTATTAATAGAATGTTTTCCGATAAATATTTCTCCATAAAAAGTTAAAACAAACATCCATATTAAATGTCTATAATTTTTTTAAATTACAATTTGAGAAATATAAATTCGAGCTCACTGAAAAAGAAATTTACTCTTTCCTTTCAAAATTTTATCTAATACGGCCTCCTTCCGTCGCGTCAGAGTCGAACCAGCAACCTTTGAATGTCAGCAACTTCTCTACAGTCCACCCCTCTACCAACTGAGCTATCGACTGACATTTACACTGGTCTCACTAAGCTATGTAAGCTGAGCGGCGATGTAAGCTTATATATTAGAATATATATATACACATTTTTATTATTTACCAATAAAGGTAAAAAGAATCTCTATAATAAGAATGATTAACTATTTCAAATCCCCTTTTTGAAAAAAGCATTTATAAATAATGATTAAGGAGCAGATATTTCTTCAAACTTTAGTTTCACCGAAGTTGAAAATTGAATGAATAACTTGTGTGAAAGAATTCATCAGAGAATATTAATCCAATAAATAAATTAATTAATTTCTCACTTTTTCTTATGTAACTGCATTTCCTCTTAATTTTAATTGTTTTTACCTTTAGTTACAATTACTGTTCTAATAGTCGTACATTACCTTAAACACATTTTTTTTTTACATAGATAGATCGGTTATATGATCGCCGGATTGTTTTGAACGGGTTTATTGTTGGATATTATGTGTGCGAAGTACAATTTCTAAATTTTATTTTAATACTTTATAGAGAATGATAACTTATTCCGAGCGATTATCAATTGCGTGTTAAATGTTTTGTTTATTCTGTTTCCTAATTTAATACAAAATATAAATTTTTAAATATATGTATAATTTTTTTCTATTCAAAATTGAAACAGAGTAATTCAATATTTGTCAATAACAAGTAATATAAAAAAAAAAAATTAAGTCTATTCCTACTAAGGTCAACAAAGAAAATTTTATTTTTGTTACTTTTCATTAAGTTCTTTGGCGGTATTTTGCCAAATGTGGCTACCCTGTTCCGCGTCGCGGACTTAACATTCAGCCAAAAAAAAAAAAAAAAATCGCCAAGTTTGGCAGTTTTTGGAATCGCGCCAAGTGATTGGGCTAAACTGCATTTTTACAAATTAAATTTAATCAATTGAATTAATATTTAAAAAATCTGTATTAACATCAAGTGTCATCCACTACAAGTTTAAAAAAATGTATTTGAACTCGAGTGGATGTATAAAAAGTATTTTATTAACGATTGAAAATTTGAACCAGATATATATAGGGGAGAGTGTGAGCTAATAGTAGGAATTTAAAAATTAAAAATATTGTAAAACTGCGAATGCTTACATAATTCACGATTATTCACTAACTTTTGAGCCAAGAAAGTATCATTTTGAAGTAAACGAAATTGATTGATTTGGGCAATATTTCTCGGGGAAAAAATGAATATTTAGGAGCAAAGAAGTTATCATTGAATTTTTGTATATAAAAAATACCATTTTCTTTTTGAAAACGGCTACGTTCCACAATTCAGCTGTGAACAAAATGTTTAGCTATCAACAGAAATATTCATCGCGTTCATTGGTTGATAATGTATATTATCAAGGGGATTTTAACCATTCGCCTTAGAGGGGTGGAATCTTGGAATCTTTCTGGAAGAGGGGAATGGGCGTGTCCACTGGGTAGGGAAATACAGGTATTAGCAGAAGTACATTGGTTCTGAAACTTTTTAGTCTGACGACCTCACTTCGAAGCTTAAAAATTTCGATAGACCCCCTTTCTCCTTCACATAAAATAAAAATCATATTGTTTAATATCTAATTTAATTAATAATCCCGCAAACACAACTTTACATTCTAATTTATTAAATTCTTATTAAAAACTGATTTTGTTAAATTAAAATGAAATACTCATTTTTATTATCCTTGAATAAAAAATAATTTTGTCTTGAAATATAAATAATCTGGCTTCTCTTTTATAATTATTGAAATAAATATCAATCTTAATAAATAAATAAAAGAAAAAACCAGTACAGTTGTATACTATATTGTTCTTGTGATGTACGCACTTGTGACGTTTCATAAACAACTGAGTATGCTTCTTACTTGTCGCTGAGACTTTTTCGTCAGTGTTGCGCACGATGTTGCGTATCCCGCGTGTTCGGTCATATTTTGATTCCGATATATGTTGTAATTAATATGCAAATCTGGATAACAATGCACACAGCGGTATTTTTTCAACGTGTAAATATGATCTTCAGCTCAACTGCACCAGTATCACGATTTCATAATTGATCTCCGCAGAAAATGTAACATATTGAACGCGATGAGAATACATTTCGATAAATGTTTCGTGAAATCCATGCACCTAAATCAAATTTTCGTGACCCACAGTTTTGGAAACGCTGGTCTATAGAAGCGGTTCTTTTTAAAGTGGTGAAAGTACATTTTTTTTTATTATAAAATATTTAAGATTTTGCGTGTTTTAAAGCAATTTAAATCAGTGACGTACCCAGAAAATAATTTTGGGGGATGCATATCGTCACTGCCGTAACAGAAGCAATTTATTAGTTTAGAATAACCACTTGGTAAAAAGTAAATAATTGTCTTTATCAGTCTTATTTCTCTTATTTAAAACAGTTCAAGTACGGATATAATTTTAGCAAGATAAAAAATTTAAAAAGTAATGATACTTTAAGAAAAATAATTAAAATAGCACGAGAATAAAATTTGCATTTTTTTTGTGTGTGTGAGGGGTGCATTTCTTAAGGATGCACCTTCTCCCTCTTCATTTATAAATACTGAACCAAAGGCACCCTTTTAGTGACAACAAAGACTTTTCTATTCTTTTCTCAGGAATTGGTTTCGATAGAATAATATTTTCTCTTCATGACGAAAAAAATTTGAGTATTAGGGGGAAAATGACCTTTTTTGAATAAGTGTAAAACGCGTCTACTATAGTATAACAAAAGAATTATCCTAAAATGTTTCGATTTTGAAGAAAAAATCTTGGGGAATGCATATGTCTCACACCCTGGGTACGCCGCTGAGTTAAATACATTGGCAAACATTAATTCTATTGATTAATTTATGAAGAAATCGTGCCCCAATGAATAAGTGATTTTAAATATAAAAGAAGGATATCTTTAATCATTTAATTATCATTATTCCAAAAGTAGACTTGTATCACTTAAAAAAACATCCCGCACATCGAATAAAATACTTTTATGCAGACTCGGGCGTGCCAGCTGTATTACTGTTGGAAATAAATTATTTGAATATCTCCAGGAGGCGCCTTGTCTCGTGTGAGTGAGAGCGCACGGGTTCATGGGTATTATTTCAGAGTACATTTGGTTTTTGACCGTGTAAGGCAGGCTATCTCTTGTTTTGCTGCAATTTCTCCTGACCGCTAAAGCGTGCTAAAATATGGGTAGTTTGGAAGCCCTAGTATAATTTGTAAAAAGTGTAATTATTTGTTTATGTGTGATTGGCGCGTAGAGACAGTAAAGAAAGAATTACTCTCCCAGTTTTGCTCGGTGGATTATTGTTCTGGGATACTTGCTCTTCCGGTTGCCACACGGGAGTTGCAGATCTTGTGGCTTTTAGCTACCGAATGACACACCGGTGTGACACCCTCTTAGAACGATTAAAAAAAAACTAAGGATTTCTATTTATTTAATTTGTTTGCATCATTTTTTTTCATTAGTTTTGCTTTATTATTTTATTTATTGTGTTTTTATTTGTTAATTTTTAATATATTTTAACTTATTATTATATATTTATTTTCTATCGCATTTTTTATTACTATATTTTTAGTGTTATATTATTATTACTTTTTTAATTTATATAATGCCACATATTTTTCATTTTATTACGTGCATAATGATTCATTATTATGCAAAATAAATTTTATCCAGACATCTTGATTATTTCTTAGTAGTAATTAAAATTTTACGACACCCCTCCTCTGGTTGTATTAAATAGTGTCTGTGCTGATTAATGACTCTTTAATTAATTTCTAGTGATGCCTCAAGAAGGAAGCAGAAATACAGCTCGAGCGTCACCATATATCTGATTCTCAAGCTCATGAATATTCAATCTTTTACACTTTGGGGAACCCTTAGAGCTTACCGTTTTCTTGATGGAACTTCTTGATGAAACAGCGGAAAAAATAGGATATCTAAGTTTTATCCTACTCAAATTAACAAAATAATAATTGCATCTTTATTTTATCACAATACGAACACGTTAATAAGATAATGAAGAAAAGAGTAGTTAATGGCGATTTTTGGTTTTCTAAAATATATTCTATGAATAGTAAACAAAAGCAACAATATACAAATTAATAAACAGACATTTTATAATGACTTGTCTGTTATTATTTTTTAGTGCAAAGTATTTTTACGTCTGGAATAATAGCTCAAATCTGCAACCTAATGGCCTCTTCAGCATCCAATCTGTTTATGTATTTTGTTTTTGTCGCAGCGTACAAAGAGAAAAAAATTTCGGATACATAGGTTGAAACAAATGAAGTTTCACAGCTCATTTGGCAATTTCAGGATATTCTTTTCGAATGTCAATCCAAAAGGACATAATATCAATTGGACAAAATTTTAGTTTCAACTGAGTGTCGGTCGACATATCAATTAGATATATATCGAATGAGCCAAAGAACGGAGACAAATACGTGACCTAATGTGTCTCGATTAAAGTATTTGAAGCACGTGACTTTTACGAAACTTAACATTTTCTTTTATCCATAAAATATTTATTTATATATTTATTTTTTTACAAGCAAACTGCCTTTAAGAATTAAATCTTTATAAAAATTAAAATTTTACTAAAATTTTGGCGCTTTGATCGAGCAAATAGTGATGACTTGCGGAACACCTGTCAAAGTTCCAGGGTACCCTAGGGCTTCTCGGAACCCAGATTGAAGACCTCTGTTGTAACACTTGAAGCAGCTTCAAGGAGCCACCGTGTTCGTTGGACCACAGACTGAGAATAGTCTTACAACACGATATATATTCCCTCCAGGAAACCCAGCTCATTTCTGAAAAGATTTTGTTTCCCCACCTGCCATCGGGTTTAACCCGTAGTGCACTATGTGCGGAGCGGGGGGTTGGTCTCTCGAATTATGCCATCGGGTTTGGAGTAAAAGCTTCCTTTTGCTTTTCTAACTTTGTCAATTGGGGAGATGCTATCCAAATGATTCCCTTTTGAAAAGACTCCCCACAGAAAAAAAAATCCATACTACGAACTTCTCGCTTCCAAACACAATAAACAAACATTGAAAATGCCTCCTTTCAATCTTTCCTTTCTGTTTTCTTTGATGGCAGACAAAGAGTTCTTGATGCCAAGGCTGGACAACTCCCAGGACACGCCTCTTATTTGAATGATAATCGTAAAAATTTCTTACATAAATATTTGATTAACATTTAGTTTTGTAAATAAATAATTATTCTCTCGGTAATCCGGCAGATAACGGACCATAACACCGCCGGATTATGAGGGAAACCCTAATACTAACGCAATCCAACACCAAAAGATGTGTACAAGGAGTGGTTACTAAACAACGAGACTGGCGCTGCTGCAGAAGAAGTTCGCCCGACAGCTGTTTAGCGTAAAGCCTTATCTTTCGAATGCAGTGCCTCTTGTTTCTGAAAACAAATCCGTATAGCCGTAAACTTTGTTTTGTTTCGCCAGAATAATCATAAGTGAGCCACGAGTTGTTGTGAAATTTCATATGAAATTTTAAAAAAATTGCTATTGAAACTTATAATTTTTTGGAAGGAGTGCATGACAATGAATGTTTATCGCGCACGTGTTTATTGAGCGATTTAAGTGTTTTCAAGATAGCCTAGAAGACATAGAAGAGGATTCACCCCGGTCCTCTAATGTCTAAAACGGATGACAATATCGAAAAAAATCGGTAATCTGGTTCGATCGGACCTATTCCTGTGAGTGTAGGAATCGACAAAGAATCCATAAGGCAAATTAGTTTTAAATACAGAGATTAACAGATGAAGTGCATCGATTCTCACGCACAATCAAAAAAAAAAAAAAAAAAAAGATTTGCTTCAGAATACACAATTTTATTTCATAATACTCGCACAAATAAATACTTAGAAATATAATTAAACCAAAAATATTTAGCATTGAAAAGAAAAGATATTTAGCATTGATTAGAAAAGATATCAAAATATGTACAAAAGAAAATGAATATAAATCAATCGCACAAAGAAATTTAAAAAGTTCTGTGCAAAGTTTTGCAAAGAACAGATTTGGCCATCCAAGATGCGCTTTTTTTTTTTTTTATAATTATTATTAAATTACTCAATTACTAATATAAGAATTAAAGCAAACGATAAGGTATCGGGAAAATGGACAATAGTAAACTTTTCTGGTATTAAAATTAAAGCACAAATGATAAATTATTAAATTGAATATATTTAATATGAATGTAGTTAAAATTGAAGCAAACGATAAAAAATTAAAAAGTGATCTGGCACGCCAAAAGTGATCCACCTAATACATTAGCCTCTTGGATGGCTAAAAAAAAAACATGGCTGCTTCACAGCTGTCTTAAAATTCTGAATAATGGTATTTATCCTCAGTCATATCTTGAACCCAGTTTACATACGATTTAAGGTAACACATAAATCCTTATGTAAGTAAAATACTTATTTTTTATATTCGTTTTTCACTTCAATCCCATAAAAACTTGGGGAAATTTATTATGACGTATTTTTGAAAATTAAGTTCATTTCTGGTGAAAGCAGACATCAAAGATACACAAAAACAAGATAAATTTTTGAAAAGTAGTCAGGTATGAGATTTTGCGTTAACTAAAACAATAGCCCTTTTAGTGGCTAATAATGTATGTTATATAAGTGTATTTATAATACTACTAGCTGACACCCGCCCGCTTCGCTGGACAGACGATAGTATAATATTTTGGAACCTATATGTAAGATATCAAGAAAATTTTCAATTTTTAAAACTTTAATGATAATTTAAATTTAAAATTTTTAGAAATTGATTGTCTGTAATAATGGTTATCCTCGATTTTCAAATATATGAGGAAAATAAAAAAATTTAGTAAAAAGTCACCCCATATATATATAATATGGACAAAATTCATTCCACCGTATACATGTTACACCTAGTATTGCCAAAGATGCAACCTTTGGTCAGAAGATTCATCATGTGCTTAGTTTTCAAATGAAATACCATCGCAATGGCATGGTGTCTATCATAAGATTTTTGTCCTTGTCTCAAGACATTTTGATTTCTGACCATTTAGGATTGCAAGTGACTGCAATCCTTAAAAAAAAGTCGTGCAAGTCGAGACGTTCAAAACGTCTTACGTATGTCATAGCGTCTTGAGTTTGCTCATGCATGTAGTGAAGTCCTCCAGTAAACGAAGATTGTCCTGCGAGTGTGCTATTCCGTAAAAAGACGCCGTTTTAGTATTTTTCAAAATCCCGCTAAGTTTTGGAGCTAAACTACATTCCAAATTCAGAAATTCAATTTATTCCAAACTCATTTATTTATATCGCTAAATACGTATGTTTTCTATTTTCGGCATGCAAAAAATTTCACATAAAGAGCCTCTTCGCCAAAATCGTGCCAATCTTCCATCAGGGCTCCAATATAATATTATTTGGTATTTTTCCATTCCGCACGCGCAAATCTCACCAAGTAAGCATAATTGGTGACAATACACAGTATACACATAAAAAAATATATTCCGTTTGGTTTCGGTCATATCATGTTTGACGGTAAAATCGTCAAAAATAACATAAGAGTAGATTAATGGATGAAAATTGCATTTTGTATAAGAATTCCGTAAAATCCGTTCTTAGTGAGCGTCTACATCTCAAAATGAGTAACTATGCAAAATTTCAAGTCAATCGGTTGTATAGTCTTTGAGATCTCGTGATGAGTCAGTCAGTGGTACTTCGCTTATACATATATAGATATAAATCTTTCTTAAATTTAGCTACCATCCTACTTTTCTTAATGCTTTTTTTTTCAAGTAATATATTTCTAAAATGATATTGTAAAAAAAATGATTGCTTAATTTTTAATTCTTCGAGCAAAAAAAATAATAAAACTGAATAAATGCTCCCCAGAGTGGGTTAAAAGTATCTGATTGTCAGCCGGGAGTGGTTTACCCGTATTCCTAAGCTGCGGGCGGGGGGGGGGGGGGCACAAAGAGATGATTCCTTTGACATTGACTCAAGTTCACATTTGGCGGACGACAAAGTTGACCCCTCAATCCTCACCCCGAGGTTAAGGTTAAGGTCATCCAGGCTCAGAAGACCACCCTTCATCTGCC
Organism: Nephila pilipes; assembly: GCA_019974015.1. Lineage (NCBI taxonomy): Eukaryota > Metazoa > Arthropoda > Arachnida > Araneae > Nephilidae > Nephila > Nephila pilipes. Next base: position 12,081 of record BMAW01072064.1, read on the forward strand.
TCTAAGAAACTGGCAACACTCCACTACGAGTTTCAGCACGTAATGTTAATCCTATGGAGTTTCATATGACCGCTCTCCTATCTAGATTATTTAATTTTTTTGAATAACGTGCTTTTAAAAGAGAATAAAAAGTTCTCGTAAGTTATTTTCTCCCTAATATACTCATTATTTGTTTTTAAATTTTTTTGCAGATCTGAAAACTCACATCCGGGCAACTAAACTGATCATAAAAATGCTTTCAGCTATCGGATAAAAAAGTAACTCAGCAGAAACCTTTCCTTTTTATACACCTTTAACCTTTTTTTTTTCAAGGTCAGCGTCCGTTTCAAAATTTATTTTCTTATTTTGAATGAAATATTTGACAAGCTTATATTTAATTTCACATAGATGTGAACATATTTGCTTAGGTAAAATCTCACAACTCTATTTTTATCCATTTCCTCTTGTCCAGTTGCCTTGAATACAGTTATCTGATCCATGGCTTCATGGCTGCATACAGGATTAGCAGACTCAGCCACTCTCTGTATCTGTGTTACCCGGAACCATGGCCCCTTTACCTCCCAAAGTAAAAGCATCAAGCATTTCTGAGCATAAGGTGACAAAATGTAAGACTGTATTGCTTCGAGTTTGTAGAATTCTCAGAGGAACATCATTACATTACTAACTTCCACATACTGAATCTGAATTTTAACTGCGAATTACAGAGTATAAATATGTATCATTTGTACCTAATAGGGAAATCATATTTTGTTCGAGTCACTAAGTCTAAATAATTCGATAGACCGCGAATTGGAAAGGAAGATTGCGAACTAACAAGGTTCGAGTTATTCAGTTTTCATCGTATTTAAAAATATAGTAGAGTTCGAATTATCCTAGAAGAGGGGGGTGGGGAGTAAAAAATCTGCAACCAAAATCTTCCCTGGTAGCATAAAAAGGTTTTTCGGTATTCTTAACCCTCACGAATTCTTATCAGCAAACTGGGAAGGAAAAAAAAATTGTGACGCATATATCTACACAGCACGTCTAAACACTTATAGTTGAAAAAAACTCCAATATCTCAGTATTCGATTAAGTTCTCCATTCGCAATCGAAGGCAATCGCCTCCCACGTATAGCTGTATCGCTTTCTCGCTCCTTCGCAGGAATCCCTTTTCTCTTCTCTTTCACCCTTTTTAAGACCTCGGGTAGGTCTCTCCCCCGCCTTCCTTTTGAGTTATTTTCCTTTTTTTCCAAGAACAACCCAATCAAAGCGAAACTCCGTTTTGTCCCCTGCAACACTATTCGCTCGAATTGGACAATGTCCGTCTTTCCCCCGTGCAAGTCGGTGTCGGCCGTCACACAGCTAGGCCATAAATTCCCAAAATATCCATGACATGGATCGACAATACCTCAAAAGAGGATTCAACTTTGCCGCACCTGATTTTGTTCTTTATTGCTTTTAAGCTGTATATTTTCAATGAATGGGAAGCTGGGAAACGAACGGGGCTCAAAACTAGTCTGTGGAGGGGTTATTTATAGCCTACGCTACAGCCCAGACAGGGGAGGCGTAAGTCAGGATAGGTCTAAGCATCTTGTTGGTTCTATTTAATGTAGAGTCTCTCGCTAGAAGGGGAAAAATTTTACTGACTGCTGCTTTATATAGCTGCTTAATTAGTATTACGTGTTGTTTGAAAGTGAGTTTCTTATCTAACGTAACACCGAGGTATTTTGTGGACCCGGACCAGGGGATTTTGTTATTATTTAAATATATGCCAGGTTCACTGTTTCTATTATTTTTATTAAAGAAGACGACTTCTGTCTTGGAAACATTCAGGGCTATTTTCTAAGTTGAGTACCATACTTCTAAGTCTTTGAGGTGGTTGTTTAGTGAATTGGCCTATATTTTTCGGGAAGTAGTGACGTGCTAGTATCTGCGTACACACAGAGAGTTGTGTCTGGGTGTTTTGGGATGTCGTTCACGAAGTAGTTGAAGAGGGTCCGCGATAAAATTCCTCCTTGCGGGACTCCTGCTGCGATATTTCTTGGTGAAGAGTAGGTTCCATTGAGGATGACAGAGAAATTTCGATTTTCTAAATAAGATTTGATAATTTTGATTAGGTGGGGGGGGTATTAATTTTTACTAATTTATAAAGTAGACCAGTATGCCAGACCCGGTCGAATGCTTTCTGCATATCAAGGAAAACTGCACCTGTGAGTTGTCATTTGTAGAATCCAGTTTTAACTAGTTCCAACGCTCTGAGTAGTTGGTGTGTTGTTGTGTTGAGCTCTGGAACGAAGCCATGCTGTTCATGGATCAGGATGTCATTTTCCTATTGAATTTTCTCAGTCTATTTCTACTAAGCTGTCTAGAAAGTTCCCCCCCCCCCCTTTCTTTCCAGAAGACCCTTTTTACGACTTTCCCTGACCTTTCTTGCAACTCTGCTTCTATTGTCCGTATTTGGTTGGGGATATGTTTCGCCAACGTTATCAGTTATGTGCGAATTCGTTATCATTGGAGACCTTTAGGAAAAACCGGTTTCGATTTTTTTAAAAAAAAAATACTAAATTCGAAGACTTTGCGTTGTCTATGAACGACAGACTTTTTTTCTGTTGTTTTTTTTCTTCGATTTTTTTGAATGCCTCGAAAATTTCTCACAAATAGAGATTGGGAATTTGATGAAATATTTAGATGAAGAAAATTTTGATGATAGTGATTCAGAGTTTGTAGATGAATTAGAAAATAGCATTTTCGAAGATAATAATGAATTTGATTTAGATGTATCAGCTAATTGTGATGAGGAAGTAGAAAGCGCTTATTTTCATACAAAGAGGTAGATGGCTCGAAAACGATAAATGTATTGTCATTTTTAGGTAAAGTTAGATTAAAAGTTGATGCCCAGCAATTGCAAAATTGAAAAGGATTTTTTTAAACTGATGTTCAAGGATGAAATTTTATCAGTTCTGCTTAAAGAAACTAATAGGCATGCATTTGATGAACTTAATCTTCATGGAGAAACATCTGACAAAAGAAAACAGGCACCTTCATGGAAGCAAACTGTTAAAAATGAAATTTTAAAAATAAATTGAGTCGTGCGTTCGAGTCCTGTTCAATTGAAAACCGGTTGCTAAATTTGTCGAGGTTCTAAGTCTTCATGTGGTGTGGAAGTTTGGTGAGTGGGTGCTGTCCTCATTGCTTGAACAAAGTTCAAATTTATGAAGTCCATCACCAGTGTATTACTATTGCTTCAGAATGCGATGTTATAAAAAAATTAAATCAAATTCATCACAAATTATTTGGAGTATATTGATTTTTTTTATGGATAAAAAGGGTGAAAATTTGAAAAGAAAATTGTTTAGTAATAATGGTCTACATATTGTTCTTAAAGTTTCCCCTTCTTTTACGTATTTCGTCGCACAATTTTGAAAACATGAGGTAATATTTTTTATTACATGGTTTCAATGTTGCAGTTAAATATGTAAGTTGCAGTAATGAGACCCCAAATGAATTCTGCACACTAACCCATGCGACTATACACCTATATATATATATATATATATGATTCAACTATTCTCAGGGCCGCGGTAGCCTAGTGGTCATGGTTTCGGATTCGTGATCGGCGGCTTTCGCTCATTTCGGTCCTTGGCTGCCAAAGACCCGCCGAGTAGCCGGGGCTGATGCACGTTAAATCTGTCGGGGTCCAAAGTCCTCCCGTTATCGTGGTGTGGATGTTAGGAGAGGGGGTGCCAGCTCAGGTGTCGTCCTCGTCTCTTGACCATGGTTCAAAATTACGCGGTCCGTCGCCAATAGCCGTCGTGTTGCTTCTAATGAAACGTTAATAGAAAACTAAACTCAATTATTCTCAGAGAGTGTAGTCACGACATTACAGAACCTATTAATTTAATATTGTTTTAACGTACTTGCTTCTGGAAAATATTTTAGTGATGTGATATAGCTGTCGCTTTCTTCTGTTATTCATTTTGTTTGAAAATGCTAATTTACGCAGTACACGATTCTATAAGTTATAATAATATTTTTTTTTTAATATTTGAAACTAATAGATTATTTGTTATTTTTTAAGGAACATGAAAATATTTCACAAAAATAAAAAAAAAATTAAAAATTATTTTAACAGACAAATATTTTTATATAATGCCTTATTAATATTTTCATAATATTTTTCTCATACTTAAAGGATATTAGCCTATATGGCTCCACATCCTTTTTCAATCTATCTCATACTCAAGCAATGGATACAATAAATTCTTGTTTCAGAATAAGTCATTTTTGGCAATTTTCGTGGACTAAAAATTTACGAATGGAGCAAATAAAAGATATGTATCTAATAATTTTTACTCTTACATGATTTCTAGTTAACGTGCTAAAAATATAAATTCTACTTTCTTAGTACTTCTGAAATGCTGTACATCAAACTCTAGAAAACATATTTTTAACTTTAAAATTCACTTAAAAAGAGACATTTGTGAGAGTTTTAAAAAATTCATGGTACTCATAAAATCAAAATATGCATTTGAAAGTTTGTAAGTCACTCTATTAAAAATGGGAACCAGAATTCCGAAAAAATTATTGTGATACGACATGGCGCCAAATATTGGGATCTTTCTTTCTAGTGAATGGTTCCGGACTAAAAATCAGCAACCCTTACTATCTCCCATTTGTAAGTAGAAAAATTTTACAATACCTCATGTTCGCATTCGGTCTTCTCGATGTTCCCAGAGAGGGGAAAGAAAATTTTTCCTCAATCCTAAAAGCGCCGAGGGGAAGGGGTATTTTGACTTAGACGAATTCTAATGATTGAAGTGCATCAGCCCCGCTACAACTCGGATCTTCAGTGGTCCCTAACTCGACAGAAACTATGCCGGCCGAGAGTTCGGGACCATGACCTCTGGGCTACCGCGACCTCAATTTAGTGGACTTACATTAAGTGAAATGGATTTATTAACAAGTAATAAAAAAGAAATTATCTTCAATTAAAAGTTTTTTAACTAAAAACAGGAAATTATGCTTGCGGCCCATACTTGACATTGATTGGTTGGTTTTATGGAATGTAGAGCAAAAAAGAAGGTACATGTTATCCTGCGTACCTGAAAACCACGTTGCGATTTTTAATGAATAAGTCGTCTTGTAATTTATATAAGGTAATAAAATCTTATTTTACTCTAAAGTGATTTTAACTAGTACTCGAAAATGGAAATCAGAATTCATTAAAGTGTTAAAACCATTATGTAACAAAATTTTAATGTACTGAAAGGCGATACAGTAAAAGTGAATTTCGGCCTGTGTTTTGGCGCGAAATTCACCAAGAAAAATTCTCCCTGGACGAGTTTGTGCCATTTTACAGCAAGAGAGATACACTCCCATTGGTCAATATCTCATCTTTGACCAATGAAGCGCAAACTTGGCTCTGATACGCCAATAGAATCTAAGTGGAGTATTTAACTGCTTCTTCGTTCTTACCCTTTCCTGCCAGTGAAAAGAAGAAAAAATTTAGAGGGAGGGGAAAGCACTTTGGTTCAGCTGTCACTCATGTTTGGAAATAGAATACCACTTTCTGGACCGAGAGGGGATTGGGGGGCGAGCTTGACCAATGAAATTGTAGAAATTTCTTTGAAGGACGGTGTAAAAAAGAAAACTTCCCGACCCCTCTGTCGAAAACCAAAACACTCTTCAGTTATTCCTCTGTGATTCCAACTCTGAATAAGCGGCATTTATTGCATAATAGTTAGAATTACGAATATAAATTAAATTTTGAATATTTCTTATTCTTCAAAAGGAATTTAATTTTTTTTTTTTTAAAATAAATGTCTCGAATTTTTTTTTTAAGTTACTGAAATATATGGATTGTTTAATACTGTTCGTTCGAAGGAGTATATATATACACACATATACGGGGCAGGAATTTCCTTGAGATTAAAACTTTCTTTGAGGAAATATATTTGTTTTTTTTTTTTTTTTTAAATATTGCACTAGAAGCAACACGAGGGCTATAGGCAACGAACCTCGGTCAAGTGACGAGGACGACACCTGATCTCGACCAGATTCAACGTGTATCAGCGCCGCCACCTGGCGGGTCTTTAGTGACATTAAGGCTCGAACCCACGACTCGAGGGAAACCACCGAGCACGAGTCCGCGACCCTGACCACTAGGCTACCGCGGCCACTCAAGAAAATTCGGAAATCTAATAAATCAGTGTTTTTTTAAGCTTTTTAAATTAGTGGTCATTCTGCGCTTAAAAATTTGGAGCTACTCCTAGCCCATCCTTTTCCAACAATAAGTGTGCATGAAAAAATTATGCTCTTTAATTTTTCTCTAATTTAAATTTAAAATGAAAAATAATAATAATAAATTCTAGATTACTTAATTTTTAATAAAAATTTATTTTTGGCAAATTCAAATGAAACACTCCTACTTTTTATTGAAAAGAAGCATACTTATGTGTCAAGTTTACTTTTTGTAATAAAATTGATTCAATCTATTTTTTAAGCCCCTTCGCCTGAATGACGTAAGATGTCGCGTAATGCTATCATATTTTGATTCCGTTTACATCCGCTAGAGTATAATGCGCTTAGATGGCATTTTTTCAATTTGAAAATATGATTTACGGCTCAACTTAATCAGTATTCTGGTCTTATAGATTCTCTGCACGGAAAATGTGTATAAAGATAATGTGTATTTTTTTTTTTTTTTTTGAAATTCATATTTCTTAAAATCAATGCATGTGTAAATTAAATTTTCGTGACCCCCAACATTTAACCACCACGCTGCAAGGAGTGCTGGTGTAAATGATGAAAAAAGAAGGTAACTTTTTTTTTTGCGATTGATCTGCAACATGCATCAGTTGTTTATTTTCAAATTATTAATTACAATTTTAAAAAGATACTGTGGCCGCGGTAGTCTAGTCGCGAAATCGCGGTCCG
>BMAW01072084.1:0-10427 GCA_019974015.1 Nephila pilipes
TTTTTTAATGGCACATATAATTTGTATTACAGCAAGCTTACTTTAAACATTTAATCAAATTGCAAAATATTAAATCTGATTAGTTTTCGTTGTAAATAAAAATGGTTTTAATCTTTTTTCTTTTTTTTTTTTTTTTTTTTTTTTAAAGTTCAATTATCCTAAGAGATCCAAGGACTCCGGTTAAGAATTCTTTATCTAGAACAATTCACGATGACCCTTAACCAACGTTTCATAAAATACAAGATATCCCTGCACAAGAGTATAATCAAAGCAAGTTGACGGCGTATGATCCAAAACTATAAGGTACAAGCTGAAATGCTCTATGTTTTGTGATTAAATCATAAATCTAAGAAGTTAAATTTCTTATTAACTTTTATTCAATCACAGAAATCAAGTAAATGGGAAATAAGTTATAGAAATTTACTGCAAATTCATTCCAGTTTCTTAATAGTAGTTTTATTTACTATTCAAGACCCAATAAAAACTGAGTGTGAGCCTTAGATTTTTGACTGTTTGATTTTAGAATTTGTAGTTTGCATATAGGCAGCAGAGCAAGAACTTGTTATTCGATTCGTTTGAAATTTAGCATCTTCATACCAGCTTCTTTGCTTGTTAATTTAACAATGTTTATTTCATTTTTCTCGTCTGAGTTTTATGTGTAATTTTTTCCTACACAAGTTTAGTTAAATAAGGGAATAAATATTTTTAAGAGTTTAACGTTTATTTGAAAACTCATGAATAAACAGTTTAGTTTTATTTGTTGTATTTATGTATATTATTGTATTGTTGTAATAGTTGTTTAGTTTCATTTATTATACCATGTTTGATGAATTCCTACACACATTTGGTACATTTTGTGTACCCAAATGTACAAAATGTACCCAAATGTACATTTGGTACATTTGGGTACATTTTGTGTTATCAACAACATTTTTGATTCTATTCATTTATATTAATTTTTAATTTTATGGATTTCATTAATTTTACTTTTTTGTCTTTTTCTTAAATATTTTTTTATGAATTTGCTTTTGCTTTTGATCTCTGTTCAAATATATCTTTGGTTTTATAGTTGTTTTCTTAACGATATATTTTGTTAGTGATCATAGTTTGGTCAATAATTCGAGAAAACCCAGCCTAACAGTCTAAGGACTGTTACAATATTGAATATATTATTCTTCATTTTATTACTTTTCATCAAATTTTTGTTTTGTTACAATTTTTTTAGTAATTATATCTTTTTTGATATTCGGATAGTCGTCTATTTATTTTTCATTTTATTTACTTTCTTTTATAGTTTTTTAATAGCATATAATGTTTTTCTTTTATAGTTAAAAATGAAAACTTATTTTTATTCATTTTTCGATGTTTATAACGTTTTATCTGTTTATTTTTATGAAATGGCACATAAATGTTTTTTTTCTGAGTGATTCAGGAATGATTTCTTACTTATCGTTTAACCCTTTCGCTACCGGAAGAGAAAAAAGAAATGCTTCTCTGGGCCTGCGGCTTCTTACCGCCGAGTGTTACGCTGTGTCCAGACGATTTTAGATATTAAGCCTAATTCGTGAAAAAAATTCCTCTAAAATCGGCTATTTATTAAATATTTTGGTATTTACATAATTATTTAAAATGCATTAAACTTAATATATACGAAAGAAAAAAAGATTTAATCGAAAATTTAATGTTTTATACATAAAATTACATTAAAAATCATACTTTTAAAAAAATACAAAATATATTTACATATGTTACATAAATTTTATGGTGTAATGATGTACCATTATATGGAATATGTAGATGTAAAAGATAAATCTTATTTTGCTGTATGGTATATTTATAAAAAAAAAAAAATCAATGCATAGTACAACGTCACATGTCTTACACACATATTTTGACGTTTCACGCAAGATTTTGAGCAAAGGGCACATCTTAGTCCACCCCCCCTTTTTTTTTTTTACTTTAATGTCTATGTACAGATTTGGATTATTTTCGCTAATATTACTGTCAGATTCATTTATTATTTTGCAAATCTCAGTTTCAGATAAACACTTTCATTTCGTCATGACTGTCGCTACAAATAAAAACTGACCGAATGAAACGAACAGCTGAGAACATCTGCTACCAAAAGTCCTAACCCCCATAAACGGCCATAAATTCTCCTTCGAACTTCTAAGAAGCAAGCAAGAAAGCAAAATGTAAAACGAAAGCAAGTGCACCCTTTAAATCATGTCATTACATTTAAAGATCCACGCCGCAGCACGTACTTTTAACAATTACCCCCCCCCCTGGTAGCCAAAAGTGAAATCCAAGCCCATATCACCAAGGTCAACACTCCAAATAACCTATCTATATAGATTTCGCGGTATTTCGCCACATAGTAACATTAAAAAAAATCAAATAAAACGTTCTCATCGAGCGTATCGCTATTGATACGCTGGGCCGTAGATGACACTCACGGAGCGTATCGCCCGTGATACGCTGGGCACAGGAGAGCCAACACGAGCGTATCACCTGTGATACGTTGGAAGCAAACGGGTTAAACTTTTAATTATTGAAATTACTTCCTATTTTAATTTTGGTTTAAGTATTGGTGTTTAATTCCACATAAATGTCAAATTATATATGTATATATACATATAACAAATAAACATTTATTTTTATTTATCTTATTCATTCTTATGCTTATTAATAAAACTAATAAGATAATTTGCACTTATGTAACTTGTGAAAAACTTTTTACATTTATTATTTTTATCTATTCAATTTAACGAAAATAAGTTTGGATTCCGATTTTTACCATAATTTTTAGACGGCAATGTACAATATGAAATTCAATTAAGTGATTCATTCAAGCACAACTTCTTCTACTTTAGAATTTTGTAAGGGTTTTTCCTCTCCAACTGATAACATTGAATTTTTTTTTAAATAGCATTTTCTTAATTACAGAAATCGATCAACTTCGTCTTCGATCGATCAACGTCAGTCAAATCACTCCTTCAACCGTTGTTTATATTTTCAAAGATTCTGTGGAACAAAAGTAAAAAAAGAGAAAGAAACCGATAGAATCTCATATTAGTTGAAAATCTCTTTTCACAGGCTATCACAATGCTCTATATCACCACATTTTAAAAATAAAATTCCAGAGTAGATAAACGGCTCAATTCAGAAATCGTGCTGACAATCTGTGGTCGAACAAATAAATAAATAAATAAAAAAGAATTAGAAATCTCGAATCAAGATATTTGATTGAAGTTGGGTTAAAAAGGATTTTCTCAGTGGGGGAATGAAAAAAAAAGAATTTGATAACCTTCTTAGCACCCGTTAAAAAGAGTTGAAGGTCAAGACAGGTTGAACATTTTTTCGCCTGCCAACTTCGAGACGTCTTTAAAGAAGTTTGTGAAACAACCAGCAAAGCTGACTGACAATAGGGAACGCTACTGAACGTCTAGACTTTACACTGGAAGAATAATCTAGTGTCAGAAAATAAAATATTTTCCATAACAGGTAGTTATGTATTCTAGTCAGGTCTTCAAGTTTGAATCGAACTGCTGATTGCTTCATGGTAAAGCTCTTTTTTATTTCGTTTTCATATGACTCTGCAAGGCCGATGGGGGCTTCTTCGAGGTGCTGCATGTATTTCTTATTTTTTGATGAAGGTTTTGTCTTTTTTGAAACGAGTTTTTATTATTAATCTTAACCGACTTGCAAGGAATACTGTACCTCAATTAATTAGCTTTTGTTCATCTGATCTAAAATTCATTGAAATTCTAATGGGGCAAACAATTCTCTATTATGATAACATTATTCTTGCAGGCAAATATGAAAAAAAAAAAAAAAAAAATACTCATGTAGGGCTTTTGGATTACTGTGTTTTTCAATTAGATAGTTAACTTTGAAAGCTTTATTGCTAAGGTTGATAAAATATTTTTCCCCCTCACTTGAGATAGTTCATATTAAAGGTCGTCCTGAATACTAAATGTTTTCAGCGAATTGAGTTTTATAAAACCTAATCGTCGAGCTGCCATCCAAAAAAAGTGATAGAATTTCTTAAATGTCTAATTTAAACTGACTCGAAACTAAAAATAATTACAGTTTTTTTTTTTATTTCAACTTCAATTATTTACATAGTTTTAATGTACATACAGCTTATTAAAAAAATTTCATAAGTAACAAAAATCAATAATTTTAGACTATCAGTGATAATATGAAAATATGTAGGTTTCATATTTGTACTTAGACATGAACTAAATGTTTCAAAGATTTAAACTTTTTAATCTTAAAATTTTAATTACAATCACTAATGTCAATATGCATAAATACTCAAATGGTATAGTGCACTCAAATATACACACTACGTACAAGAAGGTATTAAATTAATATTCATAAATAAATGCATTTAAACACATTTTAAAAATTACACTGTTTTAATCTGAAATAGTGCAAAGAATAATTGTTTTCTTTCCACAGAAAGGTGCAGGTCGACACCTAAATTTAGTGTCATTCTAACTTTCTATTTCAATTTCATTTGATTTTGCTGAAACAGTAAAGTAATAATGAAAACAGTTTTTAATTTTCATTCGATTTTCTTTAAAATCATTATATCTTCTTTTTTAAAAAAATTTAATGTAGTAGGGGATGGGAACTTTTTTTTTTTCTTTTTTTCATGTATAAATATTTTCATTTAAATTTAATAACTTCAGCAATTTCGCTTCGTTTAGTGAAATCACTACACTGAAAGGAATAAGTAATAGTTTTTAAAGTAGATTAGAGTTACATTATATATTCCTAAGAAATATGAAAGGTAGGAGGGGATAACTTCAAAACCTTTTTAGAGTTTTAGTCATTTTTTTTTTTTTCATTTTAATAACATGCACTTATTAGAAAAATATCTGTTGGTATTTTTTGTCTCCGATCTTTCAATGAATGAAGCTAAAAATGTGGATTCTATTAGACTTTTTTTTCTCATAAAACTTCTAAATAATCATCATCATAATGCACACACACACATATATACATATATATATATATATATATATAATGATGTCAGCAAACATGTGACTTACCACGCCACTAAGGACCCTTTAAAAAGCTTTCTCAAAGCGCATAATTTTGATTCTAACCATAGTGTCCGGTTTAATTTGAAGTTCAGAATACGTTTCAGAGGAAAACGGTAACCATTTGAATAGATGGATGTTTTTGAGAAGAGTCACATCGTAGAACTACATGAAAATGATTTCGTCAATCAGATCGTCATTCCGTAGGACTGCGCAGATCTTACAGTTTCACGTTGTTAGCAAAATTGTGTACTAGGAAGTTCACTAACGACAAGTAAACTCAGAATGTTACACGGAGTACAAGTAAGGAAGATCGAAGAATTGTCTGGCAAGTCCACCAACTGCTAGCAATGATGCCATCATTGCATCACCCTGTAAGTACTAATGCCATTTGAAGAAGGTTGCATGCATCTGAATTACATGTACAAAGACCATTACGGAAATTGTCCCTGAAACACACCAAAGTCGCCAGAGACTGCAATGGTTACTCGAAAGCATGGAAAGATGCGGAATAGTAGCGGGTCATCTTAAGTGATGAGTCTCACTTTTTGCCTTGGTGAGGATAATAACCGCTCCCTTGTGAAGAAGCAACGCATTCAGCGCCTCAATAAAAATGAGTTCATTCGACTAACGGTAATTTTTTAGAAATCAGTCGCAAGACTTGAAAAAAAAATATTTCTCACTGTACAAGTGAATTCTTTTAAACAGAGTTTTATTCCACGTATTGATGTAAAAGATTCTTAAAGAATTACAGAATCGCATTTACCAGACAGTTGCCTCAAGGGCACAATGGTTAACGAGTTTTAGCTGTTTCATAGGATTCCTACAGCCCCGATGGACGATTTGTAGTTACTTGTCACATATCAAGACAAAAGGGTGTAATGATATGGGGTTGCGATTTCGAATGACGTCTGGTCACCATTGGTTTTCATCAGATCCACTTTGACGGCCCAAAAATACGTTTGTGAGGTCTTTCGACTAGTGGCAATTGCTTTTGTGAAGATTAATTCCATTCCTTTATTTCTTTGTTCATGCTGCTGCCATTTTAAGATTTTGCCTTGCAGTTATCAATACTTTGCCGTGTCAGAACTGTCGCCTGTAGCAAATGTATGGGATGCTATAGGCCAGTCTCTTATGATTTTACCTTTTCCACACAATTTGTAAGATTTACCTGTCAAAGATCAATCTGCAAGAGATGAGTTGCATCAAGACGCCGTTGAGAGTGTATACGACTCTATGCTACGACGTGTGACGGAGTGCATTAGAAATAATGGCGGCCTAACTTACTGTTGGTGAACATTAACTTGCTTTCGTAGATAATTCCATTACTATCTCTTCTTTTTGGGTATAATTTTTTTGACGATGAATGTATATTGAGTTTCTCAATCTGTGGTACGCGTACCCCCAGGGTTGTAAAAAGTTGTAATAATAATTTGCATTTTCAATCGGCTTTATATTTCATCATGAAAAATAAAAATAATTAAATTGAATTCGAAATAATACATGTAGTATAATAATATAGTAGATATATATTTTATATCCAAGATTAGTACATCTCGTGAGGTATAGGATCAGTTGTCGAACATCTGACAATAATAAGTATATTTCAATAGTTCTTACATAAAGACATTGCCAGACTATTCTACATTGTTCATTGACATAAAGTTTTATTTCTGCGAAGAACCTGGATATATTTCCAGTGTTAGTAATAAAATTGATTCTAATTTGTACATTTCTTTGTTTCAGTGTTACCAACCGTTCTATAGATATTATATTTGTACGATAATTAAAGCTTTCTGTTCTATAAAATTTCGGAATTGATTGAATAAGTACGCTGAAATACAATTTATATTGTTAATGTATAGACTCAGAATATTTTCAAATTATAATAGACTGTAATTTTGTAGAATGTTCCATAATTAATTTAGCTGTCATAATAAAACGGGCTTCAATAAGGTTGGAAACGCTGCTTTATTTAGGCGTTGCTGCTCTCTATTTTTACCATCATTATTGAACCAAAAAATAAAATACCTAAATTTCTTGCATGCAAATTAAAACTTCATAGATTCTTATACAAAGGTAAATAAAAAAAGGTTCTTTTCTTATGTATGGAACACTCGTTTCGGGAAAACTGATGGTTCGTAAACATTGTTGGCCTTTAAAAAGTGATATACATACACACACGTGTGTGTGTGTATATATATATATGTGGTGTGTGTGTGTGTGTGCACAATTTAAATAATAAACGTTGCTTTTTGTTTTGTGTAAAATTTAGTTTTCATTTTAATTCAGAAGGCTATAGTTTCGCATTTCACATCAAATATATATTTTAACTATTTGCAGTGAAAGGAGAAATAAGTGGTGATCTAAAATACATTTATTTTGTTCCATTGTAAGACTTTTAAGATTAAATATCCTAGTAACCCAACAGACAATAAAAAAAAAAAAAATTCCTTTCAAGGTCGCTATCTTTTAATTCAAAAAAAGACTTCAAAGATGTATAACCCCCAAATTCTCCAAACTTGCCGTCTCAGCTCAAGCTGTTTAAAACCATCGTTCTTGCTTCATAAACTTTAACTGAATCCCGTAGGTCTTAAGAAACAACGCCCAACGAAGGCAAAATGATGAAAAAAGAGAATGAAAAAGTAAAAAGAATACATATGAAGGTTGAAAGCTTAGGAACAAATCCTGCAAGAGGGTGAAAAATACCACCGCGAAGACAAATTATCAGGCCACAGAGACTTATTCCATCAGATTTACGAATGCCTGTCCTGTCAAGGAACTGTCAGGTTAGGGATCACTTGCTGGAATTCTTCGTTCTGGAGGGGGTGGTACTCCCTTTCTTTCTTAGTAAGCAACTTTTCAATATCATATGTGCAAATATTCAGGTTACAGTCTCTTGGTGTGAAAGCAGGATACGAGCTGGAAACCCTGTTATTGCATTACAAAAGCAAATTTGATGGTATTTTACGAAGGTTCAAATTAAATTAACACGTTTCTTTGTTAAGTAACAATGCTGAGATTTCAAGGTGGTTCTCGTGTCAATATATGCGTATTAAATAGGACATATTTCATTTTTCGGGTGTCTGAAGTAACGAAACAGATAGTAGGGAAAGTCAAATGATATGTTTCACTGAAGGATTGACGCATAATGTATGGATACAATGAATAGTCGAAAGGCGGAGATAATAAGTTCACAATGATCTTGTCAAAATGAAAGTTTATTTAAAAAACCATTACCTTGTTTAAACAAATTTGTTCTGGCAGCAGTGTTCTGAATAGCATTTTCCATATGCATAATTTTTTGAGGTGTAAGAAAAAAACCAAAATATTAAAGCGATGTTTTTTTAATTTTTCACAGTATGCATATTTAAGGTTGCCATCGAGTAATGCTAAAGAACAGGATCTTAACTCGGAACCTTTTTCGAAATAGTAAAATACACCAACATTAAGATTACTTTCTGACTTCACGATCTTATATATTATCACTATCTTATATGCAAAGAAAATATTTCATTATACAATCAATTTCTATTTGAATCCATTTTTTTTCCTCCGGGTATAAAATATGTTCCATATTTTATCTCTAGTAAAGAAAAACTGATATTTAACTTTACATATAGAATTGAAAAACGGCGTAAAAAAAGATGAACTATTCCGAAAATTTAAACATGCTATTTGATGAACGAATGTATAAGTTTTAACCATACTAACTTATTCGAACTCTGGGACTTTTTCTGTCTGAAAATGCGTTCCGAGTCTTAGGTCCTGCTTCGTGACATTAGCCGACACTTGACCGAAGCTCAAAATTATGAGGTTCGTCACCAATATCCCTTAGGTTGTTTCTCAGTGCGACGTTAATAACCAATCAATCAATCGATTATGACATTACAATATAGTTTTAAAAGAAACGAACATGTGTGATAAAATATCGAAACAGTAACAATAAATCTCCTGAAAAAAAGTTTCCACACAAAAAAATTATGAATTCATTTATTATAATTAAACAAAAGTTTTAATTCAAAAAAGTTTTAAAAAGTTTTACACATATTAATATTAAATTCTCTCTAAACTTTACAACGAAAAAAATCGCAATATATTGAAAAGTTTATATATTTGTATAATTATATTTAAGAATTTTGAAATAATAATACGTCCTCTTAGTTAAAATTATGTTTTCTTTAAAGTTATAAGGGATATGTTTTATCATTATTCAAACATCTTCAATACATCTATTAAAATTCCTTAATAAAAGGGTTTTTTTATATTTTTGACAAAATATACAATTCATTAAAATAATAAAATGCGTTTTTGTCATTTATGTTCCGTATTATACGTTATTTCTTTTATTTGCAAATCTTTGTAGGGTAAATTACGAGAAAATTACTGGTGGACAAAACAAAAAACTAACATAAATTACAAAGGTTTGTGAATTGAGAGCTAATGCATAATCAAATTAGACAATGAATGTTTAATAATGTTGTATTTTGAAAAAAAAAGTTTTACCGTGTTTTTCTTTTCATAATTTCTGTTTGTAAAGATTTTCGAAACTGATCAGCTATTCCTAAGCTTATCCAAAAAGACGTGGCATGGCTGAATTTGGCTCTTGTGCCATGGACCAACAATCACACGATGTATTGAACTTTTTAATATGAAAACTTTAGTTAAGCACTTTGGAAATATATTTTGCATTTTTAGTTTGTGTGTGTTTGGTCTTGTGTTCTGGAATATATTATTGGAGTTAGCTGTTTTAAACCGTAAAATAAAGTGGTGCTATATAAAAGTGTTTGTGAGTTTTTTTTTTTTTTTTTTTGAGTGATTTTAGTAATCAGCACGGACATTTAGTGATCCGTTGCAGAGGGATTGGAATTAAAGAATAATGTCCAATTCGAGATTCAGTGTAGTGAACTAAGAAACTTTAGTACGATTTTTTAAGTAAATATTGAGTGAATATTGACTGTAAAAAAGCACTGAGCGATATAGGACAGACATTTGAAATAAAGCGGCTCAGGTAAAATTAGCTTTATCTTCTTTCTGGAACTGTTATTCGCTTTTGATAAGTAAAAATGTGCAAAATGTGTACTGGTATTTGCAATCTGCTCTCTTGTCCCATGTCATCTCAAACATTTTCATAGATCTAAGTGTTGAGATGTATTTTGGCTTCTGATAGAGTGCGGAACCAAAATTACTTTTATTGTTGGTTAACGTGTTTTCGGATTGCCCCAACAAAGATGGTATTTTTGTTCTGTTTCAAAATATTAAACATGATTTTTTTTCATAAACAGACCCGTAACTAGCTATTATTAGAAAACATCAATAAGCATTGCGCTTAAAAATTATATTCAAGTTCGATAATGATATATTTTACATCGT